>JALIZH010032923.1:0-337500 GCA_030522465.1 Rhipicephalus appendiculatus | reverse complement strand
TTGATTGATTGATTGATTGATTGATTGATTGATTGATTGATTGATTGATTGATTGATTGATTGATTGATTGATTGATTGATTGATTGATTGATCAAGAAGAGGTACCACATTGCGGAATCCGAGGAGTATGAAATATGTCACAGAACGGCCGTGAAACCTTACTTTTTGGTTACCATTTGGCCTATGTAGCAATTCTAGGAAAGCGGAAAGCAACAGAAGTTTAAGTGAACAGAAGCGACTGAAGTCGTGCATGCGCTGTGGGGGTGTGGGACGCGGGAGCCGCACTGTAGAGTAGAGGATTGCTAGAGGAGGAGAGAGAGAGAGGGGGAGAGGACGCGCATGCGCTGTGGGGATGTGGGACACGGGCGCCGCTCCCTAGAGTAGATGATTCCTAGAGGAGAGAAAGGGGGGTGAGCGTAGGAGAAATAGGGGAAGGGGACGCGCATGCGCTGTGGGGGGGTGTGGGACGCAGGGGCCGCTCCGTAGAGTAGAGGATTCCTAGAGGAGAGAAAGGGGGTGAGCGTAGGAGAAAGAGGGGGGAGGGGACGCGCATGCGCTGTGGTGGTGTGGGACGCGGAAAGGAGGGACGGACTAAGCCCCCTCCAAACACATGCAAGCAAGATCAAGGAATGGGGTCAACCTGGGCGAAAGACACCACCTGCCTAGCCATTGCTAAGCAGCCTCTCTGTGCTCTCGGCCACGACTCTGGTGACTGTAGTAGTGGTTGACGGCCTTCATATTACTACAGTGTTCTGGTTCGCATAATGGGTGCTTCCCTACTTCATGAAAGTGGCCGGACGCGGGACGGGGGACGGGGGGACGCGGGACAAGGGACGCGGGAGGGACGGACAGAGCCCCGAGCATAAGATGCTTCGCATCTAAAATTATGGCAGCTTCGCACTAATAGTGCCCCAAGCCTGAAGGAAGAACGGAGCTGGGCGTCCTGCCTTGTTTCTCTTTATTTTTCTCTTTTCTCTCATCTCTTCTTTCTCTTTCTCTCTGTTTCTTGTACCTCTTTCTTGTACCCGTTCCTTTGCGTTCATTTTTATCTAATTTCTCTCTCTTTCTCGCTCTTTCTACATTTCTTTTTCTGTCTTCCCTTTCTCTCTTTCTCTCTCTATTTATCGCTTCCTCTTTTTTTTCGCTATGTTTTTCTTTCTTTTTTATCTTTTTGTGTCTTTATTCCCTTTATTTCACTCTATTTCTCTCTACCTCTTCCTTTCTATCGCTTTCTTTTTCTCTCTCTTATCTCTATTTCCCATCACTTCTTTTTCTGTATCTCCTTTTCACGTGTTCGTTATCGTTTGACACTCGCACCTGCTGTACACGGTAGTAGGGCTTGCCCCAAATTCCTGTGGCGCATAAAAACCTGAGGAGTTTTGCACCACGGAGCAGAAGTTACCGATAACTGAAACAGCTGCACTGCAAAGAGAATAAAGAGCGCGTGCTGGTTACCGACGGTTTAAACAGATTCGGTGTTAATAATATTGTATTTATTAGTAATCACAGTAACGACGTTCCTCTAGAAGCATCAGATCAAGTTGGTAGAAGTGATGACGTGGCATGCCTGTGATCTTTGCGGGTACCCAGCGAACCTAGCAAAACTCCCAAGAGTATTGATCTACAAGAGTGCAAAATCCATCGTCATGTGGTATGAAAATATAGTGTCTGTGCTGTGTTTTTTAAGAAACGTACCTTCACTTAAAATGGATAAGGCGCGACACTGCTGAAACTTTGAAAATTGTCATTTTATTTAATTATTTGAATTAAACATTCCTTCACCAAATTCTCCATTTATAAAGCCAATGGTTTCAACAGTACATGATAGCATTTACTTAGACCCTACCATTCTGTGGGTGTAAATTTATTTACGCATACGCAGATGACATTTTCTTGTAGATTTAGCTGTTTTATTGTTGTATCATAGAAACTCTGGTGACATTATCACGACGGAAAAACATATTGCGATATCAGCGCTTGTTCTTCTATGTGAAAAAATGCATAGCTAATAAACAATAATCCCACACTTGCAACAAAAACCCCCCGATTACCACGAGCCACCGTTGAATTTATGAAAGACAGTTATTTTTCCAAGTAAGCACAGTAAAATAAACGCTCGCACCAGCCGGCAAAGTTAACTGAGCAGTGATACAATTTAGCTAGAATGCATTTAATGATAATTTAACTATAAACCTTCTGCATTTGATTGAAATCTAGCCGGTGGGTAAGAAGTTATCCCGCCGCGTCTACGTAAAATACAACAATGGCGCACAATATCAATGCGCGAAAGCGAGAAGTCGCTGCCGTCGGCATTCCGCACGTTTTCAACCTTTACATTCAGATAGCGTTCACGCACGATGCAGAGTTACCCGATTGTATACGTTTGGAAAATATTTCGCGCGGCTCGCCGCAATTCGAGCAGCAACGGAAGGGCACGCAACTAAAAGTAAGAACCGCTGTCGACTTGCTCGAACTGTACCACCTTATTATTTTTTTTTTCTGATTGCTTTCTTCTCGGGTTAGAGATACTCTAAACGAACCGCACTCGCACTTTTTTTTGTATTGTTGTTGAACTGAAGCTACATCGCCACCCACTGCTTTAGACTCTATGCAACAAAATGGTGCACAGAGCCTGTGCGAAATCAGTGGCGAAAATGTGATCAAGCCAACGAAAAGTGAGCACAAAATTGGCGTAATGTTAGAAGATGGTTTTACCTCGTACTTGTACGATTTACTTGTGTGTTCTGCTCGCAGCAGGTGTACGGGACGTACCAAACAAAGAGGAATTCTGTATACGTGAAGCGCCTGTATAATACCTGGCTCGTAGCTTCTCCTGCCGCCTCGGCAACGCGCATGCGCAGAGAACGACCGCGGAGAGAATCGCACAGTACGCAATCTACCGCAAGCAGCGGTCGCTGCAATGCAAGAGGCTTATCTCGCTCCTCAAAAGCGACGATACAAAAAAGAGAACAGGCACGAAGAGACAAAAATTATGTGGGAAGAGTGATAGGGGAGTTGTCGAGTGCGGCTAGAACAAAACTAAGACAGACAAAAAATAAGCTCAAGAAAGACACAGCTGATGTGTAAGCGGCGGTACACGGCACGCTTGCGCCGTTATTAGAAAAAACGAGCATCCATCCACTGGCTTCAGCTAAAAAATCTCGCTCATCCTCAAATCGGTGAGAAGCGACGGAAAGACGAGAAGAGGTGCGCGAGGAGAAAAGAACGAAGGAAAGATGAAAACGCAGCGCGAAGTGCGGTATACTATATCATCCAGGAAGGAAAACCGGTCCAACTTCGCTTTCTTTCCTTTGTTTTCCCGCAGTTCTGTGGAACCGAAAAGAAGTAAAATTTGCGAGCGAGCGGATCTCCTTTCGATCGATTGAAATAACGCCGCTCGAGTTCGGCACTTTTTTTTTTCTCGTACTTCTCGCCGGAAACGTTCAGTCGCGAAGACTGGAGCGTGTATGTCGGAATGTGGAAGGGGTTTGGTCGAAACAAAAGATGGTCTATTGCTGTCTATATGAACTTGGTTGAAACGAAAGATGGTCTATTGCTGTCTATATGAACTTGGTTGAAACGAAAGATGGTCTATTGCTGTCTATATGAACTGTATAGGAAGACTGTGAGCAACGGTACTACTAGATCGATAGACAAAGGTGCGATCAGGAGAGAACTCTTCGAAAGTCACCCACGTGTGCCAACTTTCTCGAAGCTAAGTCGACGGGCGAAGCGCGCGCGATCGCTCAAGTCCATATCCGTGACATCCTATTCGTGAGAGTGCAAGAGTGAGTGAATGGAACTATAATGATCAAAGGCGTGCGCGGAGTTATTCGTTAAGGGGAGCCATGTTTGACCGCAGTGCCCCTTCCTGTTGGTGCAAGCTTTGCAATGGATGCAAAAATTAAAATGAAGCGATCCCGTGCTTCTCACAACGGCCTGCCACGGCCTACTGGTCCCCGGCTTTCCGCGGGTGAAGGTGCAGAAGTAAGCCGTTTTAGATGCGAAGCAGCTCTTTGACTAGGCTGTGTAACGCTGTCCCTCCGTCCGTGCGTACGGACGAACGCGCCGCAACGCGCTCCCCTCGCCGCAGGTGTTGGAGCGGTGCCAAGTAGGTCACGCCGCAGCTGCGCGTTGACGTCACGCTCCCCTCGCGCGCGCTGACGTCACTCTCTCCCTCGCCTGCCGCGCGCTCGCCACCGCGCCTGCAGCTGCCGCCTGACGCGCGCCTAACGTACGCGTTGAAACATGTCTGTACGTGTCACCTCTCTCGCTTCACCCTCTCCACCGCTCCCATGCGCAACGCTGCTGCTTCGCATCCCATCAGGGTTCCCTTTGGGAAGATTCAAATGTAACATTAGGCGTACTCGACCGCTATTGTCGTCAAAATCCTGCATGGTCCTAACCCTGCATTTGAAACAGTGACGGAAGAGGTACGACTCAGTAAAGGTACGGGACAGACTTGGCGCTCCCCCTAAATAATTATGAGAATCGCTCCCCCCCCACCATACCCCTTTGAGTATGCCTGTGATGATCATCCTTCCAAAGTCCACACAGTATACAGGTAGATTAGGGCTAGGTTCCATTGATAGAAAGAGGGAAGCTCCTTGATGAAAAGTGGAAAATATGAAGACAATTAAAACAAGACGCTGACCACGATAAAAGCAAAAAACAAGATTTTCATTTGTGAACAATTCTCCCGTACGGGACCCGAAACGTCCTGCTTTTTGCTTTTATCGTGGTCAGCGTCTCGTTTTAATTGTCTTCACGTCTGTTCCTCACCAGACGGTTTTCCGTCCAACTCTCGACTTCGGAAACTGGAAAAGCTCGGCTCGCGGCATGCCTACATAGCATGGGGCGATAAAAAAAAAAAAAAATTGATACTCGAAGCCGTGCCAGGTCAACAGACAGTGAAGCCAAGGAAATCATAGTGGCATTATTAGCAGTTTTATATATATATATATATATATATATATATATATATATATATATATATATATATATATATATATATATATATATATATATATATATATATATATATATATATATATGAAGTGTATAGTGAAAAAAAAAAGGTGAATTACAGTAAACGAAAAACGCAACTTGCCGCCGGCTGGGAGCGAACTCACGGCGCCGCCTCGACCGTCGCGTCGTTTCGCCCAACGCGCCGCTGAGCGGGCCTCCGCCATCGATATTTCGCTGCGTCTTTTCTGCAGCTAATGAATAGTTGTAGTGCGTAGCTTATGCCGAATCTCGGTTAACACGATGCCAAAAATTTCGAAATGCTTTCGTCGAATTGCAGAGCCTGCTCCAGGCTTAAAACGTCATTTGCCGACTGCAAGGGCATAGCCAGATTTTTTTTATTTTTTATTTATTTATTTTTTTTCGGGGGAGAAGGGCGTCCGCATTTTCGCCTCCGTCGAAAATGTGGACGCCGCGGCAGAGGGATTCGATCCCGCGACCTTCGGGTCAGCAGTCGAGCACCATAACCTCTAGACTACCGTGGCGGGTAACTCGAAAAGAAAGGCCAGGAGGCAGACAGGAGTAGAAAGAGAGTCTTTCGTTCCCCTCCTGTCTGCCTCCTATTCCTGCTTTTCGAGTTTTGGGCTACAAATCATGTCACTCAGAAAGGACAATGATGACCGTTGCTGTCATTTCTGTCACCACCGGACTACGCTATACAAGACCTTAACAAGAATATATATATATATATATATATATATATATATATATATATATATATATATATATATATATATGTGTGTGTGTGTGTGTGTGTGTGTGTGTGTGTGTGTGTGTGTGTGTGTGTGTGTGTGTGTGTGTGTGTGTGTGTGTGTGTGTGTTGTGCTGGTGATTGTATGAGTGTCTTTTTTTTTCTCGTAATCACGATGTGGTATCGGGACGATGCTCTTTGGAAGGGGGGGTAATGCCACCAGTATAAGATCGGCTGGTATTGTTTTCGTTGTTGTTGCCAGGCTTGTATGTGCCGCTGTTGAAAAGAGGACGAGAACGAGCTCGTGAAAAAGACGATGAGGTTGTATTGGCAGTGATCTAACCAGCCTGACGTTCTGCTGTACTGTTAGTTACAGGTTTCTGTTGCGGTATATCGAGAATATATATATATATATATATATATATATATATATATATATATATATATATATATATATATATATATATATATATATATATAGAGAGAGAGAGAGAGAGAGAGAGAGAGATAGATAGATAGATAGATAGATAGATAGATAGATAGATAGATAGATAGATAGATAGATAGATAGATAGATAGATAGATAGATAGATAGATAGATAGATAGATAGATAGATAGATAGATAGATAGATAGATAGATAGATAGATAGATAGATAGATAGATAGATAGATGCAAAGCTGAAAATTTTCTAAAAGTGTTTGGACCTCTCTTTCCTCTCACCCCCCCCCCCCCCCTCTCCACCTGCCTACACCAATGATCGACGAGTTTCCATGCGGTTGAAAAGCGTAGCCAGCCCTCATCGGCGGCGTTTTATTCATGCGATTCGCTGAACTGTTACTCATCTAGTATACGAACTGCCGCCTCTGACACTACAACACCGCCAGTTCGGAGCACTGGGTTGGGCGAAACGAGAAGCGACATTGTACTGGCCATCTTATTGCAATGGCAACAGCCGCAGGCGAAACCGTGGTTGCACCCCAAGCCGGTCGTTTATTTGTAGAATAAATACGACGTCGCGGGGCAGGGGGGACTCATCTGTATCGCATACACGCGCAGATGAGCACATGCAATGTCTTCTATGCGAGGCCGATAAGGATAAATAACGGCAGCGCTGGACAAGACGAATGGCGCTCTCTGTGAAGCAATGACCGGTCGTTTTGCTGTCGTATACGTAGACAAGCATGCTTGGCGAGTGTTCGGTATAATTAAGAATAACACGGCTATCTGCCACCGCCGGCCACTCGGATACCACGTTGAGGAACGTCGAAGCCTTTAGTGCCGGTCCGCCAACCCTCTTTCACGCTTCCCTGACGCGGGAAAGCGCGCGGTTATTGATGCCTCATTTCGGAGACGTATCATCCTTGCAATTTGATTAAGAATCCCGTCATATAAATAAAGCTTTCAACATTGAGCGAAGTGGTAAACCGATGGCGATGAGAGTGGCAATTCAGCTTACGCAATAAAAACAATTACGCGTGGCATATAAGGTTTTCCTTGTCAACATCTCGCCAACTCAATGCGCGCCCCGGTGCAACGAAGGCTATATATGGGTACTGTGTCAACCTGTTCCGGAGACGACGTGTTCCAGAGAAGAAGCGAAGGCCCGTTCACTACTAATAATCATCCGTGGACCTTCCACAGAGTCAGCGTCGCCTAGCCAACGGAGAAGCCCTTTCTTTCGTTGTTTTCTGAATGTCTTGCTTGCAGGGGCGTAGCCAGAAATTTTTTCGGGGGGGGGGGGGGGCACCTCCTTGATTTCGGGGAGGGCACCTCCTTGAAATGGCCATTTTTCGCTATGTATGCCATGGCGAAAAAAAAAATTCGGGGGGGGGGGGGGGGGGGGCACGTGCCCGGTGTGCCACCCCTGGCTACGTCACTGCTTGCTTGGGACTTCCAGCTTTCAGTGCACAGTACGGAGTTGATGATGAGCATGGCGTACTGCAATTTATTCGGCCACCCGTTTTGTTCTACCTTTCTCCCGCCGAGAGGGCTCGGCATCGCTGCAAACCAACCAATTCGAAGCATGGCAAGAACAAGTCGCATGTTGAACTGAGCACCATATCACTATGCTAAGCAATCATGGGCGTCGGCAGGATTTTGTCTTGGGGGGGAAAGGGGGGGGGGGGGGGTTGCGAACTCGAGTTGCATCGCGGCAAGATAGGGGAGCACTGGTGTGGCGTTTGTGAGGATGGTGACTCCCCACCCCCCCTTCTGACGCCCATGTAAGCGATATCCCTTTCTGGAAGCTCTCCTGCGCACAGTCATGTGCGCCGACTTGAATGTCATTTCGAAAGCAAGAACTGCCAAGCGCTTCCGGGTGGCGCTCCATAAACATCCCAGACTACGTTTTCAGCGTTATATACACACTTTTTCACCCGAAAGAACACCTTCTTTCTGTACTGTGGCACGGGAGTACAAAGGCTGACGTCCCTGCCTCGGCAGTGATTTTCTGGGGTGTCGTGCATATTCACCATAGCCCAGAGGGGATAATGGCGACGCCCAGGGAGCCTCCTGTGAACACGTCTATAGAGCGCCAAGTTATTCCGCAAAATCCGCTCCTGTCCGTAAGGGGTCCGTGTGGCGTTCGGCGATTCGTCGTTCTGGCGGAACGCGCCTCTATCGACGGTGTGACCTTGTGGAGGCCGACAGCGCACACGGTAACTTCCACAGACCCAGCAAAATCGCTGCCGCGGCAGAGAAAAGAAAAACAAAAACTATCGAGTAAGAAAGGAACAGACTAAAAAAAACGAGAGAAAAACTCCGCTTCGAGCAAGCATAGTGAAAGAAGCGACGGTCGATCGATGCACGGAGAAGCGAAGCACGTTTGACAAGGCAGTCACGTCGCTGCCAGCTCTGCAGAAAGAAGCCTGCACCGACACCGCCCTTCCGCGACGGGAACCCAACACGCACGCACATGGTCCAGCACAATCAGCGGCGTGCCACGAATGCAGCGACGTCACAGCTATACGTGTTTCGCCAGGCGAGACCGCGCGGCTCCTGCTTTTGTTTCGTGCACATACCGCATTTATTCGAACTCAAGCCATCTCCGATTGAACCCCGTAGAAGTCCGACGTTTCTCATTCTCTTATATTTTCCCGCTTTACGCTGATATTGACGCTGTCTTAACGCTGAGCTAAGCAACTGCGTAATATTTGGCGCAGAAGTGTGTATTGGCATCTTTGGCGCGCTGTAGATCGAAGCTTCAGAAGTGTTTGAAGACGACATACCAATTACGTGTCTGTTAATTATTATCTTTAGCTAACGTTATCGCAGAAACGGAGTGAGCTAGTGTTTCGCTACGACAAAAAAAAAAATGTCGGTTTCACGAGTAAAGCAACTATAGTTCGTGTAATTAAACACTCCTTTAAGCCAACGCGCGTGAGATGCGTCGCAAGAAAGATGACCTTCACAATACTGAAACGAAATACAAGAAGGCTTAACTCAACGTGTGACGGCAATGTGAAAATGTTTGAGGGTCAAGAATGCCACAAGCATGCTCAACAAGTATGCTCAACAGTGAGACAAGCCGACACATGCCGCAATTTTCGGTCGAACGACTGTTTCGCATTTGCTCCTGCCGACATTCGTGAGCTGGTGTTTCTTTTTCTTTCTTTTTTTTTTTCCCCTATTTAGCTTAAAGGGGCGGTGCCACCAAATTTGTGGCTTGCGCGTTCTTCGCTGCAAGCGTTTCTAGGGAAGCATGATACACGCACCAAGATTCACGTATTCTCGCTAAATAATTTAATATCGCCTTATTTTTGCGGACAACTTTCGGTTTCGGTTTCTGGGCACCAAGTTGAGCAGTGACGTAGAAGTGTAGGAGACTTGGTCACGTGACTGCACAAGGCTCGCGCGAAGATGCGCAGCACTTAGCCAGGAAGCGATCGAAACTCGGCGAGTGATGCAGCAACCGATGCTTTGCCGGTATGTACGTTTCGGAGGTGGCGGAGGTCCGGAGGTGTCACCACGTGGCACCACCCCTTTAAGGGGCTCGCCTGATGGGTTTAGCATTCTCTTCTCGTTGACGCATTTCGTTTAGTCTCCTATTGGGCAATACACATACGCTTTTCTATATTTTCCTCTCTTTTCAGTCCGCGTAAAAGCACACAAGTCGCCTTAGCAGCAAGGAAGTTGCGCGGTAGGTTTTCTTGTGGCTTCGCGTCGCAGTCATGGAGACGGACTGTATTAGACCGCGACTGACTAGCGGCCATTAACGAGCTCATTGATCGCTGGCAAAAGGCAGACAAAAGAAGTCGCTCTTCCGACGCAATGAGAGTATAATAAAAAAGAAAGACAAATCACAAGCATTCCACGTTAAAAGGAGTGTTACCTAGCTATTGCCACGGCCGCTACGTAAAAAAGAAGGTCGTGCTATTGCTTACTTCCAGCAAGTTGATGATGATGACTTCCTTCTCATACGACTCGTACCCACACTGGTTTATTGGCCAATAATTTTTTATATGAAATTTTAAAGAATGTTCGGATTATTAAGCAATGCTTGAACAAAAAATAAAAGCAAAAAAAGAATTGTTCATATGAATAAGCTGATGATTAAACAGAAAAAAAAAGGAAAGCAGACGTAACAAGGAGAGAAGGCAATAGTCAATTAGTTGTCCACTCAGAGCAAACAGCTAAGTGTTTATCCTGAAGAGAAATTAAAATATTGGTGTTAAGGTGTAATCTAATCTTTTAATCACTTGACTACTTCGTCGACACCGCGGGTGTAATTCTTTGCCGCTCTTCAACTGTCGCAGCTTATCGTCATCGTCTTTTCTCGCAAAGAATGCGATAACAAAAATGCTCAGCACGCGGAAGCGTTCGTGCTGCTATAATAAAGTGATGTCGGTTGTCATGGCTACAACGATGGTTCATAATAGTAACTGCTGTTTCTTGCTCCGCCAGGCAAGAAAAGGTGCTTAAGTCCAGCAACGCGCGATTTGCCATCCGCGCTTATTCATTGATTACAAGCAGGCCTGTTAATTTCCTCCCGATATCCTTTTTTTTTTAACAAGGACTTGTTTTGTTCATCAGTACATCGTTTTTTAATAAATTGCATGTGAAGCAATATATGCTCGCTTTCTTGTCTTGTTTGTGCACACTGTGGTTTGCATCGTATTTTGAATTTCCATTTGGGAGAGCCACGAAAATAGTCACCATATACGTATTTGAAGGTGTTAACACATTTGTGCCATTTAAGCTTTGAGAGCTTGAGGGTGCACTAACATAAATAAATAAATAAATAAATAAATAAATAAATAAATAAATAAGAACGTGTGGCGCGCAGGCCACCACCCCTTTATAAAACTGACCAATAGCGTAGCCAGAAATTTTATCGGGGGGCGGTAGTGACGGGGAGTTCGACCAAACTTTATGTATGTTCGTGCGTGTTTTGTGTGTATGTGTGTATGCAAAGTTGAAAATTTTCGGGCGAGGAGGCTGAACCCCTCCTAACTACTCCCTGGCTACGCCAATGAAGGGTACGCTCATAGCATTCCATCCATTCCCAACGGCATTTAGGTTGGATAAAACACATCACTCAATACTATGATTGAAGCTCATTTTCTCACTTTGCTCTTCCGCGCTTTGGGAAATACATCATCAAAAGTAGTGAGCTACTCGGAATTTCAAAACAAACAAAGAAGCAAACAAACAAAAAAAGCTGGCAGCATACCAGGCCAGTGACGTGTATACACGTGCAGAAGCTGGTCACCTGTAATTGGTCCACCGCGGTGGTTTAGCGGTTATGGTGCTCGGTTGCTGAACCGAAGGTCGCGGGTTCGATCCCGGCCGCGGCGGTCGCATTTCGATGGAGGCGAAATGCTAGAGGCCCGTGTACTGTGCGTTGTCCAGTGCAAATTAAAGAACACCAGATGGTCAAAACTTCCGGAGCCCTCCACTATGGCGTGCCTCATAATCGTATCGAGGTCTTGTCACGTAAAACCCCAGATATTAAAGAATTATTATTACCTGTAATTGCCTGTAACATTCATGGGAATTGACCCGTTAATTTCGCCAGACTCAACCTCAACGCATACCTCCTTATAATACGCTCTTTCACGTGGTCACCGAATGCATTCCTCAACACTTCCGAGTGATTCGTAACCGCAACTTTTGAGCACACCCACCAGCATGCAGGCTCAATTTCTAGTCGGACAACTTTCTAAATCCATCGCTGCAAACTTACCGCGGTTCCACGACGTTTTCCGGCACCGGAGATTGTCTTGATCCATCGGTGCAGTCTTGTTGATGTCTGTTGGTTACTCAGTGAAGTAAAAAATAAAAGCTAGTTTAAAGAGCGAGGGGTGGAAGGCAGCCGCAACGAGAAGCGACCAACTGCCTTCGTCTTGCAGCCGCGAAGAAGGCAACTGACTCGCATCTGCCAAAAGCGAGCACGGCTTTCAGTGGCGCGGAACGGAAACCCCGCGGCTTCGACGTCTCTGCATTCGCCATCAGTCAAAATTCGGCCCTCGCACAAGCTGTCGCGTTCACTTCTTCTCCGACGACATTTGTCGCCAAGAGCGGAAGAAAGCAAAGGTTAAAACTAGAACTAGTAGGTGCGATGGGCGTAATTGCCATCCGGGTCGCACCACCTTTTGCAGTTACAAAGGAAACTCGTTCTAAGCGTACAATGCTTTCTTAGTTGGCACAGTCCACGTCCACTGAAGTCAGAAACAAAGGTTTCGCCGCTTTGTATTCAAGATACATCGATCATTGCGGCGCAATAGTAAGTGCAGTGAAAACGGCGCTCCGTTCGGCTGACACACACGTTTCCATGACTCATCTACAGCTGCTCGCTTTAAACCGCTGCTCGTCCAGTTTGTCCTGCCTGTCCGCATTGTTTGCAGAAAGCGGCGGCCACATTTCGTCAATTTATTTTCATTTTCTTGTTCTTGCCACTCAAACCACCCCGATTTCAAAGACGAGACGGTGGTTTCTTTCTCGCCTTCACGACACTTCGCACAGGTACTATCTCCTCCTCGCCACTTATTTCTTCAGAACACACGCTGACGCTGTCAGCGCTAAGCGTGGCACCCATAGGTGTGCGCATGGAAGGGGGGGGGGGGGGGCGCAAAGGCCAGCCCCATACATTGACATAATAGGGAGCGGGGGGGGGGGGGGGCAAAAGGGGGGGGCGCAAAGTCAGCCCCATACATTGACAACATAATAGGGAGGGGGGGGGGGCGCTGCGATCAACCTTCGCCCCCCCTGAAGTGGTACCCTGCGCACGCTTATGGTGGCGCCTATCAGGATTTTGCGCTTTTCGGCTGCGCGCTGTTACGTCGGCTTGCGCAGTCGAAAATGGGAAGGTTTTCCTGCTTCGGCTTTGCGCTTCACAACACTTGTAAGCAAATACACAGGGTGTTTCAAGAAATGTGTCCGAAAATTGTCGAAAATAAGGGAAGTGGAATATTTGCTCGCTGTCGCTGTCTTCATAATAACTTTTTCTGTGGTGGGAGACATCTTCAAATGGCTAGACAGAGCAATTACGTCAATAATTAAATGAAGTAACCTAATTAACTTTGTAATTAGTGAAAACAGGCGGTCGGGTCGAATGGGAGAGTGACTGTCCTTCCTTCGAAAAGGCCATTGCCGCTTTCAGATTTTGAGAAATCAATCTCTGGTAACTATTGCCGGAGCAATGAAATTCAACCAAATTCACCGGCGGAACTGACACCAAAGCTCCGATGAGCGCAACTAGCAGACGACCAGACTGACGTCACTGTTCACGACGGCGATTGTGGTGGTGTTAGTTCTGCATTTGTTAACGTACGTCCGCAATTCACCGATTCCTATATTATATGACGGAGGGATCAACCATGTTTTTTTTTTTCTTTTTCTTTATTTTTCACTATGAATCGATGAACATGGCTTGAAGCTTGCTAACAAGTTCCATACCAGCATCGGCATTTTGCAGGAAAAGAGAAGTAGCGCGCGGTTAAGTCAAGCACCGACGTACGTATACTTTAGTTGCATTTGGTGGAGTCGAGGGGCAGGGGGGCAGTTCGTCGCTGGCGTGAGTCCACGCCACTGAGAGCAAACGGGTCCTCAGAAGTAACCTGTCTGTGAATTCGGCAATCTCTGACGTCATATGGTGACTTCAACTTAAATGGCATTTTTTTTTTTTTTTTTCACTGCTCGTCTTGGCGCCGAACGGTCGATTCTCACATTTCATGAGTCATCGAAGGCGGTCGCCTTAACAGGAATATTTCGGGGGGGAAAAGGGAGAAGTTTACACTAAGCCGTGTAAAGATTAAGAAACAGCGAAGCTGGTAGATCTTAGGGGCTTAACGGGGCCATCTTGGCTGATGCTAGGGTCTATCCTTGGTGTAGGCGAAGTAGAGTCGAAACACCGCCTGTCACAGACCATGCAAGTATGTCCAAACTCCAGTACCAGAACTAACGTGCAAAGCTGGCGGTGTCACCATGTTGTCACCCCGGTAGAAGCGCGGGCCTTTCGTCGCTTGTACTCGGCTAGCGCGGCGGGCAAACTCGGCGAGGCGGCTGCGCTGCCTCCGTCGGTGGGCGCGGCTAATAAACAACGGCGCGTGATAAGCAATGGCGCGGAGTTTTTTTTTTTTTTTTTTCTTTTTTCTTTTTTTTTTTTTTCGGGCACGCGTCGTTTTCTACCTCGAGCTTTAGGAGCTTCGCTCCTAAAAAAGAGTACCTACTTTTGCTTATTTCATTTTATTCTCGAAATTCATAACTATGCTGAATTCAAATTTTATTTAAAAAAAAAAGCTTTGTCTTTTCAGGCACTGTCCCATTCACCATGGTTCAAGCAGTCATTCACACCATTGTGAACGGCTTGGTGGTCGCCATGCCAGCGCAAGCGCGCACCATAAAGTGTATTTCTGTGCTCGGCGGGCATTTCGTTCGAGCGGTGACTTGGGTTTTCGCCCAACCGTGGGCACATGCCCGCAATGACCACCCCGCCGGAGACCACGACGCCAACCCCGCTGCAAACTCCGCCGGAGACGCCGCCTGACCTGCTGTCTTCTGCACTGCAGGCTTTTTTTTTTTTTTTTTTTTTTGGTAGGACCTTGGCAACACTGCAGGCTTCTTTTGTAATTACCTGGGCTATACTGCAGGTTTTTTTGTTGTTGTTGTTGTTGTTGTTGTTGTTGTTGTTTTTTTTCATAAGATCTGGGCAACACTGCTGGCTTTTCTTTTTGTAAGACCTGAGCTCTAGTTTTAAAAAAAAAGTGTTTAATAAATTGTTCGTTGCGAAGTATGAACTTCCCGAAGTACGCTTTTACAGCAAACTGTATGACATATGACTGCAACACTTTTCCAAGTAATCGTCGAATGCTGCCGCAAAAGTTTTTAGAAACCGTCAAAAATGAGCCAATGGCCGTGGACCTTGGGTCTATGGCACGGTCACTCGGGTTTGTGGCATCATTTGTCCGAGATAAGAAGGGGGCGATTTCTAGACGACTTAGAGAATTAATTGTAAATTCCAGGCCACGTGCTGCGCTTTGTTTGGCTCGAGTGTTCTCAGGAGCTTCAACTACCGATCGACAGCGGACAAGGTTATTTAAAATAATTTGGTCCCTGAAAGCACTAACTTCTTGATAAAGCCCGCAGTCGTCTGCGAGAAGCCTAATCATAACTGGAATATCATTAATAAAAAAAATTGGCCGCGTATCTGCGTGCTTCACTGCAAATGTCGTCGAAAGACGATAGTCTTCTGCCGGCCGTACTACATGAGTCCTGGTCTCATCCGCGGACACCCGTGATGCCTTAGACAGCGCCTCCTCTATGTTTAATCAGGCCGCATATGGCTGGCATTGATAAAATAGAGGAGGCGCTACGTGAGATATGGACGCCATCTGGCAGTGGCGTCCGGGAAACATGAGCTTGTGCAGAACCCAGGGCCACTGCCAGGTGGCAGCACCATATCGTCGGCAGGGGGGCTTTTTCGTGCATAGCGTCGCATTTTTAGCGCAGCCTAAGAAACACTAGGGTCTTTAAAATTACGTATCTATGTATTTTCTAGTAAAGGAACACACCACCTAATACTTACGTATTGATGTTGTGCCTCGGATATGCGTAACATTTGCTTTTTGATCGACAATGTTCACAAGTATGAACACAGCTACCAGTTCAAGATGGCTGAACGGTCAGCAAGTACTTAAACTTTTGCCGGGTGGCTGAATCGTGTGACAGACAGACAGACAAACAGAAAGATAGACCAAAATTTCTGCGTTCAAGTATCCCAAGAAAGACTATAGTCTTTAAAAACCAAAATTTAAAGAGGCCCGAGGACGGATCCCTGAGGTACGGCGGATTGGACTGGCACGGATGGCGAGCTGATTCCAGCGTTCATGATGTTCTGGTGCCTGCAGCTTAGATGCAGCGAATCAATTCATCTAGGCTAAGCAGTCCTGCAAGTAACAAGATGCAGCAAATCGTGAGGCACATAGGCGTGCGCAGGGTTCCCCTTCAGGGGGGGGCAGAAAGGGGCGAAGGTTCATCGCAGCGCCCCCCCCCTTCCTATTAAAGGCCAACTGCAACGAAATTGTGCACACCTCAAAAAGACGCTTTATAGGCAGTCCAGCTGAAGATAATGCTACCTGCCAAATTTCACCTTCGAAATGCAAGTGGTTACCTAAGAAAAAAGCTGCCAACAACGCAATTTTTCATACCGAAACTAGAAAAAACGACGCCATTACAGCTCGCCGGAAGTGACGTAGTCTACAGCCCGATGACAGACCGACCGATGCAGGCAAATCGTCTGCTCTGCGCTCCGAACATGGCTCCGATGTATGCGCTTCGCGGCCGCGCCCCAGGGTTTTCTCTTCAGATGGTAACGAAGAAATTAACTATTCAAAAACATGCACAGGGAAGGAAACACGGATACATAGTAATAAAAGTTCGTTTAAGCGTTTGTCTAAATAACTGCTGCCCGCTTTGCGCCTACCGTCTCGTCCTGCTGTCTTGGAGAACTCGCTGGTTTACAATAAATGATGCTGCTGGTTTACGCTTCGGGTATTCTCGCTCCGTTGATTGACTACGGATGGAAAGACGGCGTTGTTTTCGATACCGATGCTCGGTTTGGCACTCTCCCATGTCTAACGAAAACGTCCCTGCATTTCTGTAAACACTTGTGTGACTGCGCCCGAAGCTTTTGCATTAAACCACTAACGTAGCACAATATCGTTTTCTTAAAATACGTTTACGTGCTTGAAATGCTTTGAACCGAGCACGACTACATTTCTATCGAACTTCACTGCTGTGACTACTCGCAACGAGAAGCGGGCCGATCAGCTTTTGGAGCTTTCATTACTCGCGCCTAGATGGCGCAGCTAGTCCAGCGCTTCGCGGGGCGTCGTTTATGTTCCAGTAGCCTACGGAACATATGTTCCAGTAGCCTACGGCTCCGCATTTTGCATTACAAAAGAATGCACATCTTCTGAATCAGCCGCTCGTAAAGGGGCGTCACGCAGAAAAGGAAGGGATGCGGCTGCAGGGAGTTCTGCTCACGAGCGGTGGTGAGCTGCAATTGACGTCATTTCCGTTTGTGTCCGATTTGCCCAGGCACACCGCTAGGGCTCCGCGTCGTCTGCTAGTTGACAATTTGAGCACCGATTATAAATGAAATACGCGATTGCAAGCTTTTTCACTGCCGTTATCATTGTTTACCCAACATATACTACACATTCCGAGCCAATTCTGCGCAAGTCAGATTTCGTTGCAGTTGGCCTTTAAGTCAATGTATGGGGCAGAATTTGCGCCCCCCTCTCTCAGGTGACTAGGGGGGGGGCGGCCGCCCCCCTCTGCCCCCCCTCGTGCGCACGCCTATGGTGAGGCACCTGGCAGTCCATCGCATCTTGTTACTTGCAGAACTGCTTAGCCTAGCTGAGTTTTTCAGACCCTTTTCATATGCGAAATCATCAGGCGCTATATCAGTTTCTCTCAGAGGAGAACCCTTGCGGTTTTAAAGCTATTAGTACTAGAGGTGTGCACGGGCTCCGGGTAGCCCGAAAGCCTGAGCCCGGCCCGGCCCGCGGGCCGGGCTCGGATATGCGGACGTCTTGCCATCTCGGGCCCGGGCCGGGCTCGGGCTACTCATCTCGGGCATCGGGTGGGCCGGGCCAGGGGCAAAGCCCGCATCAAACCAAAAATATAGACGTTGTGCCGGAATTGTCTTCTAGCACTTAGCGATGAGCACACAGATCACCTTTGTGATTATTTATCCATGCAATCATCCTCCTGTCCTGCATCACAGATACTAAACTTCTGGAAGAACAAGGAGTCTAATTATTCCAAGCTTGCTATGCTTGCGAAAAAAAATATCTGTAATTCCGGCTACCAGTGCGAGCAGCGAACGGAACTTCAGTTCGACGGGATATGTGATGTAGGAGCGCCGCATTTCACTGAAGTCCGAATCACTGCACAGCTTGTTATTTTTACAAAACTTGTAATCTGTGTATACACACTAAGATGTGTGGTTTGCGTATGTTTAACTTTAATATGTTGAATAAAATACCACATGATGAAAAAGTGGTATCTTGTCTCCGCAGCAAACTTTCATAGGGTCGGGCCGGACCGGGCCCAGGTTTGTGTTTTTGTACGTCGGGTCGGGCCGGACGGGCTCGAAGCCCTTTGGGGTCGGGCTCGGGCGGGCCTTCGACGCAGTGAGTGGGCCCGGGCCGGGCTCGGGCTTGAAAATTAGGCCCGTGCACAGCTCTAATTAGTACGGATATTGAAGACCTCTCTTAGCCCTTGCCGTACGAATGGGTGTTAAAATGTGTTAATGACTGCATTATTGAACAAGTGCAGGAAAATATCTTGCAGTGCAAAAAAAATGTGATATTTCTACGGGGGCTTTTCTAAAAATCCATTTCACGTATAGTTAAAGTGAACGCTGGTAGGCTTGCAAAGAAAGAGTTTATTTTCAGAAATAGGATATTTGCATTGGTTTTAAGCTTTCTCCGATTCTTAGTGATTTATACTTTAGCAAGATTGACACACATTTAAAGGACACCTTAGGTAATTCTATTATAAAGATTTTTCGTTACGTTGGCGATTGCTTGATTTTTTGTAGTTGGCGACATTACTGCTGTTTCAGGAAAAGCAACCAACAGGTACCTTCCTCGCTTGTGGTAACGCTTATGTTGTATTTGTATTACATAATCGGCTTAAAAATGACAAAGAGCCGCATAAAAAAGTATATAACAGATATTCGTGAGTCAAGTGCAGACGTCAATTGCTGCCTCTGATGGTGCAGCCGAGGCGAACGTGAAATTCAATGCTAAGAAATACTGGGGTTATAACAAACAGCACAGGCACAAGGAAATTCGCATTGGTTCTAATACTGCTCCGATTCTCAATGATTTATACCCAAGTAAGAATGACAATGTTTAAAGAATGCCTTAGGTCATTCTATTATTAAAGTTTTTCGTTACAAGGACAATCACTTGATATTTTGCAGTGGTGACGACTTTGAATCCATGGTTACCTCAGTGAGCAAACAATTTGAATTAAATGGAGGACGGCTAATTTTTACTAAAAAAAAAGTGAAAGGCTGAGATGCTGACACGTTCAGCATTTCTACAGGAATGAGCAACTCCATTTAATGTGGGCAATTCACCCACAACATCACTCTGGCCTTCATCTTCTGAGGTGCATGTATCATTGACGCCTCTGTTGAATGAAAGCTTTCGACACGAGTGTGAGTAGCCAGAACATTTTCCAGACCTTCGGTGCAGAATACTTCCAGAAAGAGTAGAAAAATAGTTCATGCAGCAAACCTGTCATAAAGTGGTCAGGAATTTTTTGGCGTGGTTTTCCTTACGGTGAACCTGCATCATTCAGTGCAAGTTTAGAGTGTCTAAGGTGCCTTTTTGTGTGTCCATTGATCTGCCTATGTTAGTAGAATCATTTTACTGTACTATCTCGTTAGTGTATGTGCCTGGTTTACTCCATTCCCAGTCTCATAGGTCACCTTAGGGGTTAGGCATTGACTTTGTTCTGACCTGGGAGGCAAAGTGTTACCTGTGCAAAGTGCTGACCTGGGAGGCAAGGAGAAACCTGATTGGCTGTGTATGATATCGCTGTTTCCCTAGTATAAGGATCTGGGAAACACGAGCCTTATTTAACTATGTAACAAGCACATATACTATTTGCGGCAAGATATAAATAAAATGACCTCTATTTCACTCCTCTTGGAAACACTCATCCTAACTTCTGGATAGTTGTTTCATCTGCGCTATGTTATCTATGTATCTGCGGGCCTTATCTTGGACAGGGGTCGGCAACCTTTTGAGGCGGGGGGGCCGAGTTGGCATGAAGCCATCCAGCGGGGGCCTGATGGCAAATCGAGGGGGGGGGGGGTCTTTGCAGGCAAAGAAAAAATTTGGCGAATTGACAATAATGTACAAAACTGGAAAATAAATCATGTTGATTTTCAGCATGCAAGTCCTAAGATTTCAATTTTTTTAAACTTAGATTGTAATGCCAACTGGAAGTGATCTTTCTCCGTACCCGTCTAACCCCATTTGAGGGAAAAAGTGCCAAGTCAGCCTTCAGATAGGGAGTGATAAGGGGAGGAAGGGTTCTTACGTCATGCCAAGGGCTGCATAATACTGCCCCGTGGGCCACAGGTTGCCGACCCCTGGTCTTGAACATGGCCAGGCGCACAGAGGGAGCAGGGAGGGGGGTACAACACCCCCTAAATCAGCTATGCGAAGTGGAATAGGGGGGGGGGGGGGGCAAGACCGCCCCTTACCTTCATTCTGTCAGACCTGCCCCATCATTAATTAAAGTGCAGATTTGACCATGCAGATTTTCTACGATAACGGCGGCCGAGGAACCCCGATTTTTTTTATTGCCATTTACAATTTTTATAGGCCATTATGTTTCAATTTGTTGGCTAACATATCTAGACAGCACAATATGTGGACGTTATTTACTAACTTCAGTTAGTTCCTTCCATCATTTTCCAAACTTGCAATATTTCTTACAATGTTTCCTACCATTTTTGTATTTATTAATATTACATGAAAATGAGTAACCCTCAACATTAGAGACTGACTAAACCTTTATTTTCATTTCATTTTATTAAAAATAAGACAAAACTTCTATGCCTGGTTTTAGTTTTATGCATTTATTTTAATAAGGAGCAGCAGTCTAATATGTACAGTGGTATTTAGGGCCTAGCAACACATTGGAGTAACTTCTCATGCAGGTATTTGACTCTTTGCAGGGCAGGTTTTTTGTCATCATACTCCGTGTAGGGAACCTAGAAGTACAAGACAGGAACAGTTTCATGAGCTAGCAATGCTAATAACTGATACACATCCACTGTCTGTTCCACCATGTTCACAATAGCCAGAGTTGAAAGACACATAAAATTCAAGTTTTCATCAACAGAAATTAAGTATGCAAATGAATCATTAACAGGAGCTAGCAATAAAGACTATATGCTTGAAACAGTTCCTACTAAGACAAACAATTTATAATGTGTCAGATTTATGAACTTTTGTGCAGTGGCGCTGGCAAGATGTGCACAGGATGACAAGGCATGATAATCTACACACCCATAAGGCGACATGAGATGATCATGCATCCGACATTTAAGGTCAAACTCAGGGGTGATCATCATTACATTAAAAATTAATAAACACACCAGTGGTACATCTCATCTACATAACCGGCTTCCCCAATAACCAAGAAGGGTAAACTGACTAACAGTGCATGTAAAGTGCTATTAATTTGTTGAGTCATTTCTGCACATGCTCACAGACATCCGTACCTTGCACCTGCGGCGAGAACATGCCTCACACATGCTGATCATTTTCGGAATGCTAAGTCATGGAGCAGTGCCTACTGCTCATGTTTTCAGTTGCAACCTTCATAATTCATTGTTTCGCATTATCCCTACTTGTTTAACCATTCATTCCACTACGATGCAACATGGAGCTGGTGCACATGTCGAGAGATAGAAAGGAAGGGGTGTTGATGCCTTGTTTAAAAATTTATGCTGGTTAGTATCGCAGAAAATAAGAAAAAAAAAATGTTTTTTCATGGTCGACTGCATATAGTTGATTAAATAGAAACTTATGTGGCATGATTTAAAAGAGGTACCTTTACATTCGTTGTATTGGCTTTACAAAATATAGTTAGAGGTCTGCGCCTGTTCTGCGCACATGTGCCTTCTTTGTCCATGTTTCTTGTGCTGCTCTACGATACTAGTTCAAAGTAACGAACCAACTGGCCCGAAAAAAATTTTTATTGATCATGTGTGGTCATACTATGTCAAAGCACAATTATATGAGGCCCCTGCAAAAAAAAAAAAGATTTGCCATGACTCTCACAAATGGCCTATTGGTCACCACAGAAGTACACAGCACAGCCATGGGCACTTTTCTCTTAGCAGCTTGTCACCGAGGGCCTTTGTTCGCCGTGGCCCGCTACAGCTCTCTTTCTGTGTTTCAGTCCTTGGCACAGGAACCTCTTTGCTTCCCGCACTGACCCAGGACCAGGCTTATATGCAGAGTTGAGGAGCCACCAGACGCAAATGAACCTGGTCACTAACTAGAAAGCAATACTGTGTGTTTTACTGCACAGTGCTCAGTGCCTTTGAAGGTTGAGCACATGTGCAATACGAGACCTTCACATATTTCACTAACATGAAACATGTTTGCCTGTATGGCTGCTTGATGAAAAATCGTATGCATTTTTAAGTGATTTCCTAATGGGGTTTTGTAAACAGACATCTTGCTATGAACAATTATATGGACTTTACTATCATTAAACAAAGGTATTAAAGCAACGCCACTTTGAATACATAAGATACACTTTAAAAAGGCACAGCTATAGTGTTAGCATACCTACCCAGCTTTTCACCACATGTTTGTCCAGGCAGCCTCAATACTGCAACCTCAATAATGAAAATCGTGTCCCATAGCAGGTTTTAAACTCCGCCAGCTTAACAGCATGACGTTCTACCCATTAGGCTACAGATGAATGCGTCATCTGACCAGTATAAATACAAGTTGTCTTTTGCAAGCCAGTATTTGGCATGTGTACCTCAGTGCACATCGATCATTTAATTCTAAATGTTATGGTGTGCCTGTTGACTTCTTCTTCACAGCAGAGGTAGACAGGCACAGGTACCTGTCATGATGGTGAAGCGATAAAGGGAACGGAGACCTAAGAACACGGGACAAGGCGCTACTAGCAACTGAAAATTTTATTTAGAAAACAACGCCCTCTTACACCTGAAATAAATGTACGTCATCGTTGAAAAACCAGAATTACCCAAGTGATCACAAAAGAAACTAACGAACAAGAGATCTAAACCGCGCATGCCCTCACATTGAGGGAACAAAAAACATAAAAACAAACACTTCTTTTCACGTTCCCTCTAAAAAAGCAACCTCACAATCGGAGAGCAAAATGGGACGGTTGGCAAACCCAACCCCTGTCACTTTTCCAGACACTGAAGGCCTCAATGATCTCCCTGACAGATTCGGTCGGTATGCGTGTGAACGATTGCAGTTTTATCAAACTGAGGTTGGCACATGCATTCTTTGCAGTGCATTGCAAGATGTGATCACGTGGGTAGTTCTGGTTTTTTAACGATGACGTACATTGATTTCATGTATAAGAGGGCGTTGTTTTCTAAATAAAACTTTCAGTTGCTAGTAGCGCCTTGTCCTGTGTTCTTCTTAAGTCTCCGTTCCCTTTAGCGCTTCACCATCATGAACGTATACCAACACGCCCAACTGGCAGTTATTCTACAGGTACCTGTGCCTGTGTTCCTCTGCTGTGAGGCAGAAGTATACAGGTAGACAGACAATGTTGCATAGCATAAATGCTATACAACTTTGAATCACCTTTGGTATCAACCCAATTCGGACCAAGCACAGCACCTGCTCACTGCTGTGCCTATGCCAGCGACACATAGTGCATCTAAGTGTTTCCTTATCCTCTCTAAGCTTGTGCGTGATGCTTTAAACTCTATGCAGTACTGGACTTCTCCCTAATAGTGGCCTCTCCTTCACAAGCACAAAAACAGTCAAGGGCAGGTGTTTCACAATGATGTCAAACACTCTGTCCCTCATTCTTTCTCAAACGCCGCAGATGATGCATCTAGTTCAACACCACACACATGTGAGGACATTATTTTACTCCAACTGCATACATGTGTTGTGTATTGTACTCGAGATGTTGTTATGCATTCCGCTACGTTTGACGTAGAAAATGTTCTGGCAGCAATTGTGCTGTAAAAGGCTGGGTGCTTAGAAGGTATGCATTGGCCTATTTCAGATGCCTCCTTAATTAGTAGTTCCAGAAGCAAAAAAAAAAGAACACTACACCAAAATTTATAAACGTTTCATGATATGCATTATATTAAGTGTTTCACATTACCCTTGATTCCCACAATGCATACGGATCTGTGTGATTTATATTTATGGAAAATAGACAGCAGCAGTACATAACTGCACAGTTCGAAAGTCCATGGGCCTACCTGCAACACCTTGTAGCCGAGATGTTTGAGTAGCCGCATCCGAAGGGCATTGACGCCTGTTGGGACTTGGCTGTGCAATGTCAAATCCTTATAGTCAAGCACTACCAGCACAATTCTGCAGGAAAGAAAACAATGGGGAGGAAGTTTAGAAGAAAAATAAAATGCACCAGTCAGGACCAAGCACATAATAATAAAAAAAAAACTCTGAAGTTCGAACCAATGAACACACCTATGGTGATCTGGCTCAGGCTTAGCGTCAAGCAGAACGGGCTGCGCATTTTTGTCCACAACCAATTCTCCATCTGTAAAAGAAAGGAAAGCATAAAGTGTAAAAATTTGCACGAACTAAAAGGCACACACTATGCAGAAGTACATTCACAGACTCATTTAAATTGTGAGAACTGTACTTAATACATGAACATTTGAACAGCGTCCATGCATTATGATACCCAAACAAACACAGCAAAAAAGAATAATGTGGTTTGTACTTCATGCATGGATCATTGGGCATAGAATTCATTGTTAATGACCTTCACAGTTTACCAACAACTTCACCCTTGTATGGTACTATGCAGTTGGCTCTCATTTAGCTTGCATTATAGATGGATATGTCTTATAGCTGTTTACTGCAAGGCAGAAGATACATAAGCCACAACAATGCAAACATTTATGTTTTATAGTGCAGACGCAGAGAAGCTATGCAAGTGCAGTCTAGTTCTGTGGGCACAGCTTGCACTGAATCCATAGGTCATTACCGAATACAGAACAATCACCCGTAACTCAAATTAGTTTTTAAAAAATCTGGCAACCCAATGCCCTGTTTGACTTTGCCGCGCTGTAAATGAGATGAGGTGAGCTTCTCCATAAAAGGTTTTATGAAGAAGCACACCCAACAAGCCACAGGTCGATTACCTAACTCACAAGTGTGTCCTTGTGTTTTGGAACTTTGCAACAAGATGAAGTCATACTAAATGCAGTAAAAAATTGGGGGGACCCTTAAGCTTCGCCTTTAAGAGTTGAACGTGATAGCGATATCCTGTCCCTAGTACGTACTTCAATTACTTAGTGCATACTATGTAATGGGTAGCATGCTTTAAACCATGAGCAGTTATGAGTTAAACCATGAGTGGGGAATGTTTTCGAACTTGGCATGCACCCACTAATACGCACGGTAACGTGTGTGCTTTTTATAATGGGTGGCCAGCTTTGAACCACGACTTCATTATGATATTCACATGTTCTGACGCCCGATGGCAATGTACGCTTTTACCATGCAATATTACTGCGATATTACATGGTGTATTGTGAGGCCTGTATACAGGAGGCGTGTGTTTGTAAAGCATGAAAGTTATTTTCACTACATTTCCAAGCAGAGGAAGTTATTTTCAATGTAATTCCAAGCAGAAGCGTGGCTGTGAGGTAGAACACCTGCTTGCCACGCAGACGGCCTGGGTTCGATCCTCAGTCGGACCCGGAAATTTTTAATATTTATTTTATTTGCATCTTTCTCGATTTTTCGGTCACGGACAAGATGATGATTTTCCGCTCACAACCAACGACGCCGACGCCGGAATTTGTGCGAAACGGGCTCTTTAAAGCTATCGCGTTAAAACTCGATGTTATAAAGATGAGCATTATGAGTAGTGAACAAAGCAAAGTTAACATGTATACTGGCTGGCTGCGCTTTATTTTAATGAGTATTTTAATGTTACAGTGAAAAAAAGAAAATGCAGTCAGAGACAATATTGGTTACAGCGAATGAAATGCTTATTCCGTCAAAGTTTAGAATGTCAAGTAGATCTTTCTTTCATTTCTTTTTAGCTGAGTGCTAGACATTTTCGCTACCACATACATAATTCGATGACAACATGAAGGGTGCAAATACATACGCAGCATGCAAAACTGTCAACAACCAGTTTCTTGGCACCAACACAGACCTCATAGAGCAAGTGTATAGGGACACATGAAAATTTGAACACTAAAACCCTTCGCCACACAACATTTTTAACTTGTTGTTATGACTGCACAGTATGAAAGGCTTCAATCAAAGCCACCATTTTGCATGTCTCACCATCTCGATGAAGCACTCTTGCAACTATTTGCTGGCTGCCATAGCTTAGTGCTTGGTGAACGAATATGTGGTTGTTTTGAGCAGTTCACTCGTTAACGTGGCCTAGCTGCTTCAATGATCCCTACCAATTTTCCAGCTGTTTAGTGTTGTGTTTCTGGTTGAAAGGTTTCGTTGCTGTAAGCAATAGTACCGACTCTGCCTTCGTTACCTTTCACCAATGGCATCAAAGCGTAGAGGTCACAGCAAGAGTCTATGAAACGCTGCACAATGCTGGTTTTCAAAAGTCAGCTTTGCCACAATACAAAGGTGTTATGCACTTAAAGGGGAACTCCGGCGATTTTTTGACATTCACCGATTTCTATAAAACTTTGAGCATATGTCCTCTTCGGCACCCTGATGATATATGCCAAATTATACAGCCGTAACTCACTTTGCTTTTTAGAAAACGAATTTCAAAAATTAGTAGCCGATTCCGAAACATGCCTGTAAACGCAGGCCACCCTGGTATGTGACGTAACATGCCTACCCCGTCTCGCCCAGCAGGCGGATGCAGTGCGCTTTCTTCTACGAGGCAAGCATATTTGTTGGGTTTTGTCAGCTGCATAATGCGTTAGTCGTCGTTGACATCGGTTCCTACAGTAAGCCCGCACAATACTGAGCAACGACGAGATCACTGCGGGGCACCTTCAGCTGCTCGACGAGCCGGCGGGTAGAAAAGGCGATCAAAAGGCGATGCTTCCACGCTCAGATAGCAGCTGCACTCATCGCTGAACTCGTCACTGGTAAGTTCAGACGGGCTGGCACAGCTTGATTCATACCTGTGTCACACGGACACTTAAAAGTCTTTTAAGCAAACAGACTTCTTCCGAAAAGGAGATCCTGACAGTAGACACACGGCAGAGAGCGAACTCCTTTTCAGAAGCGGTCTTTTTCGTAAACCGAGTTCGTCCATCTCTTTTACGGCTCCGAATGAGTAGCCTCGAAACCAGTGGGCGCCAGCAATTTCCAACTGGTGGAAAAAAAGAGCGAATGCTTATTTTTCTGCCACCAAGACTCTTCGTAAAAACAAATTTCATATCCCGCAGAAGGTGTAATGAACCCTTTTAATGGTTATTTCCTTTTCTATTCTCGTGAGCAGCTAGAACGCTTCCTTAACTAGTGCAACAAACCTTCACATAGGGGTTTCTTCATTTGTTATTCTTAAATTTATTTGAAGAAACGAGCAACGCAACCAGTCTTTAATTTGTATATTGAGATACATCGTTTTATTTTCAATTATTCTCTTTTAACTGGTAGCGCCACGGTTTCGGTAGCGTCTTCAAAAGAAAACACTACAAGGAGATCGTTGGTGCCGTGTGTCTGCGCCGCAACGCCTCTTTGTTAAAAGTATTTCAACTTCGTAAAAGACCGCTTACATAAAAGACTTTTTGCGCACCCGTGTGACACAGGTATCAGCTTCGAATGACATCGCCAGCTTGTTTTTCACGCGATGGAAGAAGCACGTGTTCTATGTTTACACCCTGGCCAGCCGTGGCGGCGTGTAGCGGATTTCGTGACGTCATCGGATATCCAGCATGGAGCAGCTCCCTGTTTCGGTTTCAGTTTTGACTTATTGTTTATTACTTATTTAAAATTATTGATGAGTCTCTCAGTAAAACGAACCACCCTAGCTAATACAGGACTGTTAATGCGATTTGAAAACGGCATTATCTCAATATGGTCGAAAATACACCGGAGTTCCCCTTTAAGTTTCCCTAACCAAATGCAGTGGAGTGTACCAGGAGTGTGTTTCTTAATTATACTCACATACACGTGCACACTCCATCTCACAGTACAAGCAGCTAGACACCTAATAAGCATACGGGCACGCCTTCAGACATGGGTGTCTGAAGGGCACACCTTCAGACACTGGACATGGGTGTGCGAAAAATCAGTTTACCTTACATGTTGTGTGCACGCAATACACATATTCTAGTAGCAAAATAATGTAAAATACTGGGCAAAAGCAATCCTGAGCAGTCCATTTGGTACATGCATGCACATTCTAGCCTGTGGCATTCTTAGGTCGGCCTGAAGCTGGCACGCAAATATCCCTATCAGGAGTGATCACACCGATTGCACCGTGGCATGCTGACCACAGTACAGTGTAGAAGTCTAAAAAAAAGGCAGAAGTTCCGAGGAAGATGAAAGCTTGAAGAGATGGAAAATTCTGGAACACAGGAGTCACTGGAGCTGATGTTTCGACAAGCCGGCTGGTCTTCTTCAAGGCTGCAACTGCCATGAAGCCTTCAAGTTGCAGCCTTGAAGAAGAAAAGTGCGCTTGTCGAAACGTCGGCTCCAGCGACATCCCATGTTCACAAATTTTTCATCTCTCCAAAGTAGAAGTCTATAACTTCGAACTATTCATTTTCCACATATCAGCTCGGCAAGTACAGCCCAACATGTATTCGGAGCTTTATGTAGTAATCTGCCATTAAAATGTACACCACTTCTGTTACACGACTTTACCTGAATGAAATCTGGAAAAACTTGCAATACTATATGGATTGGTATCAAAATTTTCATGCTTTGCATTCACAGCATAACATATAAACATTGAGAACATGCTGGAAGTGCCATCTGTCATGCTGCAACGAAACCTATATATCCTCATCACATGGCTGTGAGTTTATCGCACTGCTACGTGTGCTGTTGCGGCCTGTGAAGAAGCACGTAAAGGCGAACTAGCGAGAGCAGATGACGGAGCAGCTGATTACAAAAAGAACAGAAAAAAGAAAGGGAGCTCGTGCAGCAGAGAAACAAAAAGGGGATTGCGCAAAAGAGACAAATTGGAACACTGGCACGAGCCGATGGACTACCGAACCCGCATCTACGCGCGAGGTTCACTCTTACAGGAGCCTGTCTTCGGGACAGTGAGCGCCTCAAGTTCCTTGCCTCAAGAGACCTGGTACACGACCTGGCGCTGTCGGGGAACCCGCATCTACGCGCCAGGTTCAATGCTCCAGGCTTCTTTCCGCCTTCAGGACGGCAAGTGTGTCCTGGCCTGGCACTGACGAGACTTGGGTAAACGGCTGCTACCGTCTACCAAGCGGTGGGTCACTTACTCGCACCATGACCCCTGCTGCTTCTCCATCTCTACAAAGTATATCAGCTACCTGACAGCGACTATGTCACCGCTGCGACTCTACCAGCCCAACACCCTTATGGACTTTATCACTGCAATGTGAGCCAATCTACTAGTACTTACACATTCTCTTCATGTATTTCGTGTGTATGTGCCATTCAATATAACTGTCATGTGGTTTTCAAAAGCAGCCACTGTCTCCTCTATCTTCAACGCGTCTCACACTCTACGGCATGACGATCCTAACCACAGCATCATATGGCCTGACAAATTCCTCTCCTAGAGTACTACTTCTTCCTTCATGTCTGAAAGAGTTAATCATGAAACCAATATTGGGACACATAAAGCAAAGCACTTGCCTGCAGTAAGTCCATAGGGTAGGCTTGGGTTCTGTGACAGGTACCTCCCCAGAGGCGCAAGCTGTGTCAGTGCTTCCCTGACGGAACGCTGCAGTGCTCCCGCTTCTGGTACCTTGTGGTTCTGCTGCATAGACGGTCCTCGAACTTAATTCACGCAACAGCACAAAGAGTCATACAGATTGTGAAAGAGTAAGATAGGACACGATGCATTCGCTGGCCAGAAATTCTGACCACTTAACGAGAAAAATCGTTGAAGCAGTGGAGATCAAAAATAGAGATGCTGTTAGTTGTTCCATCAATCTGTTCATCACAGAAGTAAATGCTCTTTTTTTTTGTCACGTCAGTTGCCTGCATGGTTTGCAGGATTGATTGGATTGCATGTTAAGCTAACACAATGATGGAATAACATGCACTATAATAAAATGAAATGATGTCCAAATTATGAGGCTTGTCACTTTAAAGTATTAAAGGGGCTATGAGACCATAGTTTCCATATAACACCATGTTTGGTACCTGCAGATGGTAGTGGGTGTTTGCAGGTTTATTTTGACTACCTGGGGTTCTTTATTATGCATCCATGCCTATATACAAGGAGTATAATGCCACACGCGTTCCTTCCTCCACTCCAGCATTCCACTGCAGTTGGAAACCAAATCAGTCGTGTGTCGTGTGTCAGAAAGTCATGTGTCCACAAGATGCAATCCTGTTTCGACAACCAATTGGTCATGCTGGCGTCAGCTGGGTTCCCTGGTTCACTTGTCCCTGGTGTCGCTGAAAGCCTCTTACAGAAAATGAAGAGAGCTCCTAGTGCCGTAGCTGAGGTCCCTCGTGAAGAGGTAAGACCGGTGGCCGTGCCGTATGTGCACAAGTTGGCCCACAACCTGAAGAAGGTCGCGAGCAGACATCGTGTTTTACTCGTCTTTTCAGCTCCTAGGAAGCTTGGAGGGCTTTGCTCTCAAATAGAAAAAGAAAAAGAAGCAGGCAATGTAAGAGGATTCGGTACTCAGCATGGGCTATCTTACACAAGATGTGCCGAAGGGGTAGTCTACGAGATACCTCTTACATGCGGCTGTTCCTACATAGGACAAACCGGTAGATGTTTAAATGAGCGGATCAGGGAGCATGAAAGAAATGTTGAACAAAATAAAGAGGGTCCCAATTTGCCTAAACATATTAGGCATTGCCCTTCAAGCTCTCGTGGACCACGTCTTTCTGATGTGCAGGTTATCACTAGAAGTAAAGATAGGACAGCCAGAGAATTGATGGAAGCGTATTTCATCGGCAAAAATGGCGACATGTGCGTTAGTGACACTTCCGTAGTGCTATATAAATCCGAGAAAAAGTTTATTGAGTATGGGTTACGTCACCACCACTGATGTGTACACGTTTTCTGCGCACGTGCTGACAAGAATATATAGGTACGTGTATTTCTGCAAATAAACCAGTTGTTAGTGGCACTCTGTCCCGTGTCCTTTCTTGTGTATTGTGTTTTTTCGCGCCTTAAAATATCAAGTATGATCAAATCGGTAAGCTTGTAGAGAGCGGCAGAATGCCACAGGTGCTGAGCAATCTTGGCAACTGAATGCCCCATTAAAAGGAGAGATCAAAAAGCGCAAATGCAGCAGGTCTACAGAGAAGATGATTCCAGAGTTCCAACATGAGCGGTCTGGCAGCCTGATGCCAAGCTGCTGCATAAAATGGTCGGTACAAAGGAGTCAGTTACTTATCTAACTATTGCTGTCGGGACGGATACGCTGTACTCTCACCTGAACGAGAGATTCGACCATTTCTTTTGGGAAACAAGGGCCGTCAGGAAATTCCAAGTCATTCACGGCGATTATGTTGAGCAACTTTTGCCGTGAGGGTACAGCAAGAGATGAGTCCTCTGTTAGAAAAAAATAAAAATAAGCAAGAAAAAAATAAGCAAGGGTCAAATCCCCAAAAACAGCATACGTGGCACACCTCGCAACAGCTGAGAATGCTACAAGGTATGGTCATCACTAGCATGCAAAAAAGAAAAAAAAAAGCAGCAGCGCTACTACTGTAGTAGTGTAGTAGACAATAGGACCACGGCTATTCTCAGTCAATCAATTTCAGGAATATCACTTCTCGTGGCTGCTGACTAAGTATGTCAGCAGGCGGAACAGCTGCTGCTGCTATTGAGCATTGCATCGGATACGTCAAATAAAAGTGAAAGTATACATAGAAGGTGATTGGAAGAGATCACTGCCCCTGATGTTTCTTTTTTTTTGCACTCTAAAGTGTTCTTTGTGTTCTTTGCACCTCTTTCATGTATTCCTTGTGCTTATAAGCTCTTACTGCTTCTTGTCAGACAAGCATTGCCCATACACAGTGACCAAGTGGTTTCAATATAAAGCAGCCCTAATTGCTTACTTTCAAAAAGGATGACACAATCTTCCTGACAAAATAAGAGTCACCACTAATGTGCACTGCGAATTTGTGTCATGAAGAATGTCTACTGCCTATCTGACAGCAAACAAAAACAACTTCTGTGTGTCAAAATTACTGCCTGCAGAATATGCTATACAGCATTGCACCCAACATCAGTAATGCTGTGCCACACCCTTTGGGGCCATTCGAAGCTCTGCTGCTTTCAGTACCTTGCAATGGTTTTACGAGCGAGGACAGTGCTAGGACAGGTGTTCAGTCGGCCTAATAGGGATGGGGGGGTGTAATAACCCCCATAGTGCACCACTGGTGTCAACACTTCACGCAAGCCCCACAACAATATTAACTGTTAGCTCCGAGCAAGCACTAACCCAAACGACTGATTTTTGCACTAGCCTACAAACAGCAGCTCCTTACCCAGAAGAGGAGTGTAAAAATGGTGCTGAAGAACAGAGTCCAGGTGCGTCTGCTGAACTTTGCCAAGCGCTGCTAGTGACCAGACAATGTCAAGCCAGACAGAGGGCATGCTTGTGAAGTGGTCTTGAGAGAGTTCCTCGAGCAGCATTGGGAAAAGCTGGTCTGAGCACTCAGGCATGTACTGCAGCCGTGCCAGGGCAAGCAGACAGGCGGTGAAGTCATTTGGACGGCAAGAGGCACGATGAGTCACCATCCAACTGGAGCATGACTCTAGTAGTTCTGTGGAGATGACAGCAACGAATTTACATGTAGCGAGAGAAGAATTGTAAGGTTTTATGCACCAAAACTTGCAACATGATTATGAGAAGTGACACAGGGAAGGACTGCAGATTACCTTTAACCACCTGAGGTTCTTAAATGTGCACCTACATCTAAGCACATATGCGTTTCTGCATTTAGCCCCCCATCAAAATGCAGTCACTATGACCTTGAATTGCACACACATTCACGCCATTTTGTGTGCAGCAAGGGAGCAAAGCACTAACACCATAAAAGTGCAGGACAGTTGATAATTTGTACATATGACATCTCCCTAACACCACAAATGCAAAACTTGTAGGGACGGGCGAATATTCGAGCACTTCGAATATTCAAACAAATATTGCAGTATTCGAATTCGCTTCGACATGACTATCAATTGTTTGATATTTGCTAAGTATTCTAGATGAACGAATACACGTATATTTCACTGTTCGTAACCTCCTGAAGAGGTGGTTTCACTGCAGCATGGAGCTGCTATGCCGCGAAACCACCTTTTCAGAAAAAATTCGCACTGCCACGGAGCTACACAGTTAAGCTTTATATATTAGCTGCACCTCGATTCATTTCTATTCTTTTTTAAAGTGTAAAAGTATGTTAAAAGGGCTATACGCACTAAATGTAACAAGTTTTAAAACTTAACATACTTCACCGTTTATAACTTGGGCCCTATTACTATTCAAATGATGCTACTATTCGAATTTGCTTCCACTTCAAACATGTCTAGTAGTTCGAATTTTTAAACATATTGTGCAAGTAGTTGGGTCATCATAAAAATGCTCATTTTTCTTTATAATACGCGATATATACTATTCGAACTGCTTGATTCGAAATTATTCTTCAAAATCACTATTCGCTTTGACTTTGCTTCAAACCTCGAATTTACTATCTGCCCATCAATAAAAACTTGGCATCAACCCATAAAGCTGCAATTGAACCACAATTCCTGTACCAATTGAACCTTGGAACAGGAAGCCCGATAATGCTGAATTTATGATTATGCCAAGGTGATGCTGAAATATTACAAAAGTGGCACGCATTCCCTCAATGAGTCCGTTATAAATTATACAAAAAAACTCTTCAGCACCGCAACGCATTCCATCTAGACACATGTGGCAGGCTTCTTTACAGAAACAGTGAGCAAGCAGTAGCAAAAAAGACACTCTCCTGCAAGCATGCACAAAAGTTTAACAATCCAAGTGGGCCACTTAAGGCATAGTGCCACAACCTCATTAGTGTGGCCAAAATGGCAAGTGACCTGCAAGATAAGAGGAGTGCATGGCCGTGCCACCCAATTTTGGAAGTCACTGTCAGTGCTTCCATAATTGCAGCTGGTTCCATGCAGTGGTGTTGTTGTACACTGTTTACCATTCAGGATGGCATAAAGCACTACACCTAAGCAAAGAAGAAAACTAAGCACAGAAATAATCATTTGGAATAATTTTACATGAATATCTTGACATGTCAAACTATTTTGTTCTATTCACACTGCTCATTACAGTAAAGTGTGACTGCACACAAAAAAAATTGGGGGGACCCTTAAGCTTCACCTTTAAGAGTTGAACGCGATAGCGATATCCTGTCTCTAGTGCGTACTTCAATCACTTAGTGCATACTCTGTAGTGGGTAGCATGCTTTAAACTACGGGCAATTATGATCAGGAAATTCTTTCGAACTTGCTATGCACCCACTACGTGGTCTCAAGGGAATACGTGCAGTAACGCGTGCAACTTTTGTAATGGGTGGCCGGCTTTGAACCACGATGTAATTATGATATTCACATGTTCTGACGCCCGATAGCAATGTACGCTTGTACCACGCAATATTACTGCGATATTACACGTTGTATTGTGACGCCTGTATGCAGGACGCGTGTGTTTGTAAAGCATGAAAGTTATTTTCACTGCCTTTCCAAGCAGAGGAAGTTATTTTCGAAGCAATTCCAAGCAGAAGCGTGGCTGTGTGGTAGAACACCTGCTTGCCACGAAGACGGCGTGGGTTCGATCCTAACTCAGACCCGGAAATTTTTATTATTTATTTTATTTGCATCTTTCTCAATTTTTCGGTCACGGACAAGATGATGATTTTTCGCTCACAACCAACGACGCCGCCGCCGACGCCGGCATTTCTGCGAAACGAGCTCTTTAATGCTATCGCGTTAAAACCTGCACAAGTTTTTTTAACAAAATGCCTCAGAGATGAAAACAGCTTGGTCATGGTGCACAGATCACCAAAAGCTTTACCACCTTCTATGACAAGTACTCTACAACCAAGAGAGCTACCTAAGAGCCTGGCAGATGACAGAGGCAAGAGTATTCAAAGACATGATGTTTCCTTTGCACTGCCAGTAAATAAACATGGCAATGAGACTGGAGCAAAGCACAAATATATGTTATAAGTCTAATCTCATCTAGTGTTCCTCTTCGATTTGAATCGTGAAAGCAAAGGTGAAGATAGGCAGCTCACCAGAGTGCCTCCAAGACAACTGGCCTATGCCCGTGAAGCACGCTGCAACCAGGGAAGCCTTGGTGCTGTCGGAAAGCTGCTCCACAAGAGCTGCAGACAGCTGCAGCAGAACCGAAGGCTCGGGGAAGCTCAGCGAATGAAATGCATGAAAGAGGCTGACAATCTCTTTCGGGGAAGCATCCTGAAACAGAGGTGCAGCAGGGCATAGTTCAGAGGAGAGTAGATGGCATTTTAGGTCTTGTCTTAACCATCTGCTATTTATGCATAGCAGCCGTGCATATATTATGTGCATATATTCAGAGAGAGAGAGAAACAACTTTATTAACGGCACAGCGAGGTCGTTGAACTTAGTTTGCCGGTGGTTTGAATGGTGGTGGCCAGTAGCTCGCCACGACCTTTTCGGCCCAGTTAATAACTGCTGTCTGAGTATGTTGTTCATTTGAAGACAGGAGTGACTCCCACGCCTCGAGGGAGGAAGCTGGCAGTATTGCTTTTGGAGGTGGGTTCCCCTCGCATTCCCAAAGAATGTGATTTTGGGTAGCCTTCAGGCAGCCGCAAAAGAACAAGCGTATGTCTTTCGGGGACACACGTGAATGGACCAATAAGAGATGGCGCAGACAGCTGCCACGAAAGCGCACGTCAAAGCTTTGCCTGAGGCCAACTGTAAACTAAGAGCAAGACTCCGCCCCACCATAGTCATGAAGTGAAGATCGACAGGAATGCCAAAACGCTTCATGCCTTTTTACGACTTTATTGCCTTTAATCTACCGCCGCATTAGCCGCTTACCTTCGTAGCTCGTAATCGCTATCGATGATCGCGTGGCAGCGACCGCAGTTTCGTGTGAGGCAGTTGCAGCAAACAATAGCTCCATTTTCGATCCACGTGCACTGGCAGCGCACGTGCCTTCAAAACTACGTCAATTGTTGCTATCCATGATTGCACCTGCCGTGGTTTTGTCCGCAGCGTTTGTGGAAAGCAGCGTCGCTTTGACTGGGTGAGCGTTGGACGTGCGTGCAGTTTCAGAGTTCCGTCAGTTTCGTTGTCACCATACATGATCATGTCAAGAGCGACCGCGGTTTCGTCCACAGCGGTTGTGGTAAACGATAACCACAGTTCTGACAGTGTGTGTGCACTAGCCGCACGCGTACTTCCAGAGCTTTCAACACGCTGCTCTCGGCTGTCGCTCGACAGTTTCATTACGAAAGTTCATTTCACCCGCCGTGACACAGACAAGTGTTCGGTACATCCGAATTTTGGCCCTCTAGACACAGTGGAATTCGTCCGGGGAATTTCACAAATTCGTATCAGCCATTTCTATATCACCGAGATTCTGCTGTATTAACGTCGGCAGAAACCATAGGAAGGCTATGAGAGAAATTATTGAGGCCGAGGAAACTGCCACTGCAAGTGACTTATGCATCAGCACTTCATGAATTGATCTTTCAAGCAAGGCACTTGAACTCTTGACACGTGCGTGGCATTGCAGACATCAAGGTAGCAGAGTGTAGCTCTCGTTATTATGCCTTTGCATGATTCCACGTTTTATGGCGACTCCACACGCATGCGTGAGCTAGGAGGGTGTACGAGGTGTGTTCTAAAAGTAACCGAACTTTTGAAGTAGCACGCCAACCTGCCAGAGCGAGGGCGTTGTGGCTACTAAGTGTACGTAGCAGTAAGTTTAGGCAAGAAACTGTAATTTGTCGCATTTCACTCTGACCGTTAGTTGGCGAGCTACAGCCGCTAAACTGAGCACATAGACAAGCTCTTCTTTGAATTAGTGCCAAAGTGACAATGCAAGAGCTTCAAGAACAATGTATGTGTGAGAAGTTTCGCTTCAAACTTGGGAAAATTTTTACAGAGAAATTTCAATTGTTTAGCCAAGCATAAAGAGAAGACTGTATGAGTCGCACGCAGTGCTTTCAGTGGTTTAAGCATTTTGAACACTACAGAATGTCGATTGGTGACGATCCCAAGCCTGGACGATTTTCCACTTCGCAAGATGATGACCACGTCAAGACAGTTCGTGCTGTGATTTGTGGAAATCGTTGTTAACTGTTCGAGAAGTTGCTGAAGTGGGCATCAGCGTAGGATCATGCAATGAAATTTTGAGTGACAAACTTGAGATGCGTTGAGTCAATGCAAAATAAACCTTATGCGAAATTGCTCGGACGTCTGGCAACAGTGAGCCGGGTGCCATCTTGGTTGTGTCAAGAAGTTGCGGTGTTCTCATGGGATTGCATGTGTTGTTGCAGTGCATTGCAGTGTCTTCACGTTGAATTTCGTGTTTTGGTACATTAATTTAGCCGCCTGTGATCGTCGTGCTACGAAAAATTGTGCAACAGCTACACTTTCCAACTGCAGGCCGCGTAATATGGAAAAACGACTTGGAAGTTCTGCCACACGTCAGTGAATATGCTTCAGCCAGCATCTACACATCGGTGTCGTTTCGGCGGCTGACGAAGTCGTACAACTTTATTGTCGAGGGGTACACCTCACCGTCGTCGGTAGCTACGAACACCGGTGCTTTAAGGTACTATCGGCGTTAAATGAAACGTGAACAGCGGCGGGCGCGCATCCATGCAGTTTGACAGTACTGCGCATACGTGCGCCTGTCAATGGTGATGACTGAACGGCGCACACTGTGCCATTGCGAATGCTTGCCGCTGTTCGCGTTTCATTTGACGCTGATAGCATGTGAGCATTATAGCGCTTCGACACTGCGCGACGTGAACATTGGCAGCCGCAAGCTGTAGTGTCTGTCGAGTGAGGTGTCGCGTCGCAGTTGTTCTGTCTAAACACGTTCAGAACGCGATAAAGAAATCAAACAAACATATTGCGATTATCTGAAACGTCACCATTTATTCCAATGGATATTGAACACTGATCCTTCCATTTGTATATTTCCTTATCCCAATAAAGTGGACTGACGAACGAGCACATATCGCTCGATGGCACTCGCCGTGGTCGGCGCTCTGCGCTATGGCAACAATCCTTTCCGTCGATGAGTGAGAACGTAATTTTACTGACGTGTTACGAGTTATCATTAACGTAATGCACGAGTGGCAAAGCAACATCATAAATGACATAGGCAGTGCTACTACGTTCACAACGACGTACGGCGAACAAGAACGACGAAGCCACTACACAAGCTCTTCTGAAGTAACATCATTGTGCTAGTAATTTTGTTTATTTCATCCGCGCAGGAGTGCAACCAGTAGGCGTAACATCGTACACTCTAGTATTTGGCCTGTTTTTTTTTTTCTTCGTTAAAGCCATCAAACGACATCAGATCAGATTTATTGATTAGAGAGCTTCGTGGGGAGGTGCCATGTGTTTCACACTAAAAGGCAACGAAATAGAGCTTGCTTGGGGTTACAAATACTGGCAGTAAATTGTATTGCACGGGATAAAAGGAAAAAAGAAACGTGACACCGTCGTACCAATCGCGCTCTTGTGTAACAAAGCGCATGTATGTGCACTAACGCGTTTTCGGTGCAAGATGCACATGCGACAGCACATATTTATTAGATATAAAAAGGAATTTCGCCTATCCATTGAGGTGGTTATTCTCGCTGAACAGCTTTTGCATTGGCCAAATGCTTCTCCTATTCGATCCGAACGTCAATGAAAGATTTGTCACATATATCAAATAGCCATTCCTTCACTATCGGTCACTCCACGTAGATTGCAAAACGGAACACAGCAGTGTTGCAGCATCTTGATCACCATGAATAAAATAATGTCACGTGTTCCGCTGCCGCATTCACGACGGAGTACGCAAAAGCATGTGCTCCGTGCGTCCACGCACGGTGTCGTCTGCTCCGCCTTACATAACCAAGATGGTGGCGGCAATTGCTACGGCGCCTACTAGATGGCACTGCTAATTTCGCATAAGGTCTATTCGTGCCGCTTTTGCTGAGTGACGAACAGAAACAGACTTGTGTTAAAATCAGCCAGGAACTGCTCGCCGCTGCCAATGACAATGAAAATTTCCTTAAGAACTTCATAACAGACGATGAGACGTGGTTTTATGACTATGATGTTGAATCGAAGCTGCAGTCATCGCAGTGGGTGGGCAAAAGTTCTCCTCGCCCCAAAAAAATGACACACGGGTCAGTCAAAGATCAAGGTGATGTTGGTTGTGTTTTTTTACAGCAAGGGCATTGTCCATCAGGCATTTGTACCACACGGTCAGATGGTAAACATGGAAGTCTACCAGTGAATCTTAGCGTGTTTGAGAGATTCTGTGTGCAGTAAGAGGCCTGAATTTTGGGAAAACCAGGCTTGGATGTTGTATCCTGACAATGCGCCGGCTCACGCGTCGCTCCTAGTCAACAGCTACTTAGCCAAACATCACACTCCTGTTGTGCTCCACCCACCATAATCTCTGGACGTAACCCCACAGACTGTTTTCTATTTCCCAAACTTAGAACCACGTTGAAAGGACATCATTTCGAAACAGTAGAGGAGATACAGGACAAAGCTAGAAGAGACCTGCACGCCATCCCAGAAAGTGCGTTCCAGAAGGCTTTTCAAAAATGAAAGAAAGGATGAGGACAAGGCATTGCCAGTAGAGGGAACAACTTTGAGGGGGGGCAGTGCTTAAAATATTGTACAATAAGCAGTAAAGGTGTTGGGGCAAAAGTTCAGTTTCTTTTTGAACACACCCTGCATATTAGCAAGAATCCTTTTGAATAAAGTTATCTGTTTGAAGTCAGTACTTTGTCCTGTATAGTCTTTTTTCCCTGTCCTTTTCCGTGTGCAAAAGTTTCATCATGGTTCCGTTTAAAACTTCAACCAATTCGTGCCTTATAGCTATTTCATACTTTGCAGGTGCTAAAACTCCCATGCAATCTAAGCACCATGAGCATTTGTTTGCAACTCCAAAACCTGATGAGGGGCCCCTTTCATTGCCAATGACATACACGTGCGTCCTCCGAACACCTTCAATATGATCAATGACGTACATGAACATCATCGCTTGTATGTTTAAAAAGCATGCATTTTCGATCATATTTCTTGCTCGGCGTGTGCTGCCACGTTGCAGGAATACATGGAATTTTTTTTCTTGCACCAATGTCTCACCGTTTTTGTTTTTTTTTATGCTATACTACAGCGATGCGCCAGCTATCGCTTTCGCATCTAGTCATGCGTGGGCATGCGGCGGCTAGTTTTGAGCGGGAACCGCCCTTCGGGTGGTTCACGCTTCTTGTGACCGCACAACTGATGTCTGTCTGGTTTATAATCTCTCAAAGGGTGACCGCTTTGTTACTCTCTTGTTTATTGCTCCCCGGGGCGCGATTACACCTATTTCCGTGCAGGCACTGACAGACATAAACGATGCCACTGTGGTTGCGCTTCCTGTTTTGGGGACTCACAAAGACCACTTCCGTCTCGTTATCAATTATACAAAGGATTATTATAGGTTGCCAACTTATTTTTTATCTCCGGACATGCGTACCACCACACAGTTTTCTTCAGAGCGCTCACCCGCGCAGTTCCCTTGCGCTATGGAAGTGCATGTCGGTTGATCTGTACAAGTAAGTCTAGCGGCGATTCGTCCAAATCACCGTTCAATTGCCCAATCAAAATCTGATTTATGGGATGTCAGCCCGTCATATGAGGAGTTACTTACAAGTTAAAACTCAGATGTTGGTGACCGAGCGACATCTCCTAAAGCATGTGTGGCGAGACGATACTGATTGGATCAAAGATACTTTTCTGCCTCCGTGTTTCCATTTGAGGCCACTTCATTCACTTAGTTTTGTACGACTGTGAACTATGTTTATTGCAACGCATGGGTTTGAAACAGCCGTGTAAGCCTTCTTTAGAATTTATCTTGCTGTTACTCATGAATAAAACACGTGTATGTAACATCACAAATGATTTTTTGGTTACTTTATGGTCACCCGAAAAAAATTACAATAATTTTTTTCTGAAATAAGTTTGTCTGAAGAATATAAATCAGAAATAAAAAAAATCGACCCTGGAGGGTCACGTTTGGCAAGAAATTCGACCCTCGAAGGATTAAGGAATAATGCACACCTTTGGCCCCTTGGACAAGTAGAAGGCTGCTGCCTGGAGCAAGGGTGTCGGCCGCAACTTCAGTCGTGCCAAGGTGCGCACAAGCAAGCGCACATCCGAGTGTGGAAGAGAGATCACCAGCTGCAGGGCCCGGTCTTGCACCTCGAGCACAAACTTCCGCTTCTGTTCGGTGGCACCCATGTGCTCTGCTGTCTCCAGAAGCCACACGATGTCTTTGACCGTCCGGGCTTCAGACAGTCGCTCTCGTACGACTGTTCGCAGATGCTCTACCACTCGTTGCTCCATTTCACTGTCCTTCTGTTACCGTGAGCATGAGGTAAAGCTTTCATCACTCAGTCACCTCTTCCGGAAACTACACAGCACTTACACAAACACAGCGGAAGACTTACGCATGAGAATTCCTGGACTAACATTGGTCTCTCACTCTCAAGATAGCAGCAAGATTGTCATGGTGAATCTGTCAGATGCGCTCCAAAGGCTTTTAAGTCTCAGCAACAAGGCACTTAGTTGTGCCAAGTGTACCAGTGCACCCTTGACAGTACTGAGTACTACTGTAAAGCTGAATACCCCATGGCAGCTAGACAAGAACCTCTTAATTTCTCTGCTGATTCCTCACAAGAATGTGCACCACAAACAACATCTAGCGTATTTACGTCCACAGCTGGCGACAGCGTGCAGGAAGCAGCAAAAAATATACAATTGCACCCACAAATCTGTCAACTTCAAATTACTTGGTGCAACAGCAAGAAAATTCTCAACTACATAGTTTCATCTGTCAGCACTAGATGACCAGAACTAAGACAGCTGTACGATGACATGCTCACCAACAATAATGTCACGCTCACCGCTTAGTCACAGGTATGAGAGTAGCATAGATTACTAACAAGGAATAGCAGGTTAACTATGTAACATGATAGTGCAATATTTTGTCTCAGTGCCGATATTTTGACCAAAAGACATACATTCAATTACAGGCTATGGCTCAAACATCTCTGAACAAGCTTGCATGAAGGTAGATCTCGCAATACGTTTTCATGACTTCAATAAACACAAAGAAAGTGTTTATACTGCTACAGATATATGAAGTACACTTTATGGTCTAAATATTTATTATAAAAGAGTCATTCACGTTCTAGAATAAATGTATGGACAAAGGCACATGTTCATAATAATAATAATATCTGGGATTTTATGCCCCAAAAATACGATATTATGAGGACCGCCGTAGTGGAGGGCTCCAGAAATTTCGACCATCTGGTGTTCGTTACTGTGCACCGACATCGCGCAGTACTTGGGCCTCTACCACTTTGCTTCCACTGAAATGCAACCGTTGTGGCCAGGATTGAACCCTCGACCTTGGGGTCAGCAGCCGAGTACTGTAACCACTGATCCACCGGGGTGCACAAGGCACATGTTCAGCTTCAGCATAGCTTACGGGTTAAAGCCCTAATACACCCGTTCTCTCCCTCGCTATTCCATGACAGCTCACCTGATGTTTGACATGCAGACTGAGCAGGGTGCACAGGTTCACGAGGTCCATGCGTCGTGAACGCCATAGTACGCTGTGAGCAAAGCACTCCATCACACGTGAATCCTGCTGCGGTGAGGTAAGCAACTTGCGCAATGCCATGACCACAGCACTGGTTGGTAAGCCCACTTCATTGCCCTGCACAACTCGTTCACACACAGTCTCAAAGCTTACAGCTGTCGTCTGCGTAGGAGCTGGCTCAGATACCGTGGCGCTCACAGGGAACTGAACATCCTCCTTGATCCCCGGGGTAGACTGCATCAAGTACAACATCGAAGTGAAGCAATTTTAGAGGCAACAGCTTGTACATGGCCTTCATCTTGTGACGGTCCTGTAGTTACTGACCAGTAATAGTGCTGCATTTGTTTGTTTTACATGTTCTAATTTGCCTCATTATGCAAGAGAATTTGACTCTCTGAGCAGAGGGAAATAATAAACCCTGAGGAAACCCTTGCCTTTGGGGCAGTTGCTTATCCCGATTAGGGAACCATCTCGTGGGGTAAAGAAACCCTGCTAGGAGCCCTGGGAGAGGGTAATGGGCTAGAGAGGGAGAGAGAGCCAGGGTCATTAAAGGCCAACTCCAGCAATTTTTAGACCATGACAAAGTAATGGCACTTTTATGTTTCTGAGATGCTCCTGTCACGGGCCCAGTAGCAAAAATACTCGACAAATTGGACAATAATTTTAAATAAGCAAAAAGCGCAACCCCGAAACCAAAACCCAACCGAGCAGTACCTTCTTCGGATGGTGTATAAGCTGGCAAAAACCAGAAATCGTGCAAGGCATGCCAGTCTCGCCAGCACGTAGTATGAAAACTGCGACGAGCAGACACTCAGGGGAAAGGTGACCCCGTTGCAAAAGCCGTACCATGTATGTGACTGATCGTGCTATGTGCAGAAGCTGCAGCCAGAAAATGACAGTTGCAATTCGGACACATTTGGAGGCCTAACTAAGATCGCCATTCCTCTTCGATGAAGTAAGACACACCTGTTTAATGAATTGCTTGCATGGTTGCGCATTCCACCGCCAGATAGCGCCACCTGTCCAGGAGGCTCAAGTTTGTGGGGCCGCGATCGGGTAAAATGCTATCACTTAGGAAGTTGGCGGACTAACTAAAGCTTCTTAATATTGCTATTAGAAAAGTGCATAAGTTTGGCAATAGCGGTGTTCAACATTGCGTTGGTAGGGCCGAAGGAATTTAATATAAGCCATGTATGAGCCACCTTTCACACGACGCGCAGCTCAACGTATACCGATAAGCCTGGTCTTGATGCACACTGTGTACGTTACGGAAAGTGTTTCTGTACGGTAATGTTCATGCATGTGCAGTTTTCAGTCGGTCCGGTATTATATTATACTTTCTGTGTGGTAAACAGGCACTGCTAGATAAAACACTCTGATAACACAGGGTAATCGTCAGGTGCGAGTGTTTCGTTACCGCCGAAAGTAATTATACGGGGAATCGTGTGCAGCACACAACGCAACACCACTTGCCACCATCACATGCACGCCCACAAGGAACTGAAATTCTCATGCCCAGCCAACGAAGCACTGGCCAAACACACACAACTGTTGCCTTGTAGACAGCAGAAGCTGTAGTGGCACCTCGGTTCAGTCACTTCCTCTTTGCCCAAAATGGCATCACGCACACAATGTAGCCAATTCTGGTAAGCCAGGGGGGGGGGGGGGGGGGGGATCAATAAAATTCATTTGTAATGAATCTGCGTATCCCTCCAGCCTGTAATTTGGCATTAATGACGGGAACGTGAAAAGGAACATACCCAGCGAATTTTATTGAGATCCACTGACCTCGAAAAATCGCCGGAGTTGGCCTTTAAAAGCCGTCTGGTTGACTATACTCTGCTGAGGGGAAAAAAAAGGGGAAATAGAAAAGTGGGGAAAAGAGATGGAAGGTAGGGGAGTGCGAACAGTGAAATTTCATCTCAAATCGAATTCGAATCGAATAGTGCCGAATAGTGGCCAAAACATGTCTAATATCGAATCGAATATCGAATACAAAAGATTTTATTGAAAATTTAAAAAAAGTACAAAGAAATTAAATTTGCTTATGTCCTTGAGTATATAACGCGGTGAGTGACTGCTACCAAAATACAAGTTGTCATGCAGACACACAAGCTGCTCCTCATGACCTGACTTCAGGCTTTCTCGCTATGACGTTACGGTATTGTGTGGAGTTGAAAACATGCGCTCACTATCTATCTTATTCACAGGAAACGTGTACCGCTAGTTACGGCAAGACAAAGGAAAAATCAGGGACGCTACGGCGCGGGGACAGCTTCATTATGCGCTTGTTCCGGAGGGTTTTTTTGTTCAGCCTTTATAGGGCGCATTCATGGTAATAGAAGAGCCCACAATCCAGTCAGCAGTGGCACTTCTAACCTAACAGCTACAGGGGGTACAGTTGGCAGTTTTTTATCCCTATGGACGCGTGATACGGCTCCTCTGACAGCGGTAACCATATGCTCCATCATCATGAGTGCTCCGGGCCCAAAAATCTTCGGGCGCCTGTGCAAAGCAGTGTTTTAATTGCACGCAGGAATGTTGCTCTATATATACCAGCAAAAGCTGTACCATGTGATGAATCAGAGTCGTTCGGTTATGTACTCCCTCCGACACACACAGCTCCACACGCCACAAACGAGAACCAACTACAGGTAAACAAACAATTTCATACCAGAGTATTTGTCTCTTAAACAAAACAGAAGGCCAAGTTAATTACGAATGCTCCTCGTCCGTATTTAAAAAGCAAATTAAATCCTTATTAATTACAACGGGGTTACATTTCTCTTTCAATTGACTTTCGAGATAAAAAAAAACACTGTTGCACACTGTTAATCTATTTTGTTTCTCTTATATCTAGGGCTTGTTCGATGTGACATAGCAATGTGTATGGTAATTATCTGTATACTGTTTCAGTTTATATACAGAGCATTGTGCATCCAGAATTTGGTGATTTATGAGATAAATTGTTAACTTTGTAAAAATATGTAAATATTATGTATTCTCCTATTGCCTTTATTGAGTTTAAAACATTGTTTTTGTTTATGTTTGAGTACCGCTATGCCCAGTGTTTTAGTGTATGTCTTATAAAGATTGCCAAACGCTGTCTGAAGTGTATGTGGGGGCGGGGACCCTCGTCAGGCTTGCAAGCCTTTAGTCCTCGCCACCCTCTTGATTGATCAAGAAAATAAACATTGAATTGAATTGAATTGAAAGATCAATTTCGGAACGAGTGGTGCAGTGCGGCAGTGGCTACTGCACAGCGTGAACAAATTTTCCCCATGTGAAGCCAATCACCGAGGGTTTCGCGGGCCTAAGTCAGGACATTTTACGGCACTTGAGGCACACACGACCGAGCTACGCAAGAAGTCCGTGCCTTCGTTTCGGAAGCGAAGTTGTGAAGGGCTTGACAGTTTTCGCATGTGTTTATTATGTGCAGAAATGACGCAACCTTCTTTAAAATAACATGCGCTCACTTTTGAACCAGGATATTGCTGAAAGTTTTAACGAAAGGCCTACTGTAAGACATTCGCGTTAGTTTTAGCCAACCCACCATAACCAAGTTGCACCTGGCCTTTGTCGAGTTTTATATCCCCTTCAGGCACAAATTATGATGTACTGTCTGTAAATGCGTCATGTTCGCATGGCATATTCCAAGTCACTCAGTATTACATTCCAAGAAAGAAAATGAAGAAATGTGTTGTTTTGTGTGAGTTCAATTAATAATAATTAGCATGTACCTAAATATCTAATTATTCTGCAATCAGTCAGCTTCAATCCTTGCATAAAAAAAATCAAATATTAGGCACAAAATGCACGCAGTTTGTTCTTTGCTTGTATTCATTCCGAGCAAAGAAAAAAACATTGTCTTGACGTTGGTCCTGGAATGCGGCACGTCGAACAATCGTCGGACATGGTAGTGTCTCCAAGTGATCCTCTGCAGCAATACGCAGCACAACGAAATTAAATGGCCACTAGTTGTCCATTCAGGAAGCCTGCACAAATGTGCACACTGCGTTTCAAGCCATTTAAAGAAACACACAGTGCGTGACGTGCCTCCGATGTTTATGTGTACAATTGTAAACACCGCTGCTAAAGGGGGATATATTCCCCCTGTCGAATTATTCGAAACCTCGAATACTAGGTGTTTGAAAGTCAAGTCGAACTATTCGATTAGATATTATTCGATTCGAATTTAAAACACGAGTATTCGCATGCCCCTAAAGGAACGACATGGTGAAGGTGTGAAAGCATACAGACATCACACACTCAAAGAAGGGATGGGCAATACATGATGTGCCTGTCATACCGGAGCCACCTGGTGAACCATATTCCCACTGACATCACTCAGCTATTCCCAGACCCAAGTGAGATCATATGCCCTCTCAGCATAGTACAAAAGCTCATAGTGGCCAAGTTGGAAACACCAGAGTACCTTCTGCATAAGAACATAATGCTTTGCTAAAGTGAATGCCTCAGTTTTTTTCTTTTATATACCTTTGAAGAAGTTCTATGGTTATGATCCTTATAAGCCTTCACAGCTGCTTTTCCAGTGCCTGATATTAAAATCCCCTGAAAGACCCCAAGATGACCAGCTTTTTAGATGGTAGTGGGTCAACTTACGGGCTGCTTTGCACTGTCCCTCACTCTGATCAGGCAGACTTGAACTCCTGTCATGTGTAAATGCACAGTACTGTAGTGGTGGACCTTTATCGGACCATTGCAAGCACTTATGTAGTCTTGGCAGAACTGCAATGGCTTTAAGATGCAGTTGTGGCGACTCTTGATAATTTTGAAAAAAATCCCCATTGCACCACCACTTCCCCTGTTCACAAACCTGAGCAACAGTCACCGTTTTCAAGCGTCTTTAGATAACATGGTTGAGTTCCAACATCCTTTTAAGTGGAAAGAAATCCCCATGATCAGTTGTTGCTGTGGCATTCACGTGTCAATATATAAACTCCTTGAGATTCATGTAACATTCATGTGAGATTCATGTGCATACCGCTTGTACATGCTGGGTTCCAAGAGTTGCGTGGCATCGTGTGGCTATGAGGCTAAGTCGTGTAGCCGCTGCCAACGATGACCTCAAGGTCGCCATTGATGCTGGGAGCATGGCTCTGGCGTCTTAATAAAGTGTCATTTGCCTGCCACAGAACAGATGTAACAAAAGAATCAGTTGCTGCTGTGGCCATAACATGCACAGACTACAACATGCACTCAATCTAGGATTTTCACAATTATCAAAAGATGTAGTTAATGCTGTTTAAAGCATCCGACTTCATAAAGAATGCCCTGTCCAGCAAAAAAAAGGCACCATAGTCACTTTACATGGGAGCAGTTCTTGCAACTCGTAGATGCATTACATCGCAGCTCACTTGTTATTCTAAGTGGCTGCAACGATGGATATCATCCCCACTACTGTATATTCAAGGTGTGTGCAATCATTCCAAATATTTTGATGTGCGATGCCAGCTGCCAGCTTACTTTTTCGTGACAACTACACGAAGATTACAGCAGTCTGTAGAAGGCAGTAAGATAAAGCAAGCCAAAACACGATACAATCTGTCCTCGCATATGCACATTTGCCGCACTCCTTGAATGTGATGTGCATGACTGAAATGTAGTTCTGAAACTGCATGATGGACAAGAAGCTGCACAAACTTTGATATAATCATTCCCACTTTCTGTTCTTTCAAGTTATATCTATGAAAGTGACACACACACACACACAGTGGATTTCATCCGAAAACATTTTCCATGCATGACAAAAAGCCAGAAGTACCAGATCAAATTGACATCAAGAATTGGCCAGACACGTAGCACACAGAGCCCCACAGGCCGTCGGGTCATGTGCCAGACAGATATTTTTTTTACCATGAGAGGTAGTTGGCGCATGGTTCTACTGTGTCCTGTGTCCGTTTAGCCCGTCTACTGTTATTTTGAGGCAATCACCCGATCTTCAGTGTTATGCTTACTGGAGTTGGGTAGAGAGGTGGGGCAGTTGAAATTGATGCACACTTGGAAAATCAGTGTGAACACAGCGGAGAAACAAGACGAGGAGAACACAGTACGAGAGCACTTACTGTGTCCTTTTTGTCTTGTGCCTCCGTCGTGCTCATGCTGATTTTCCAAGCATACTCACTGGATGAAGAAAAATGCAGTGTCACCTACCATCAGCACTGGGCATCAACTTCACACAGTTGGGAGTCAGATGAACTAAGCTATGGCACAAGATCCACATTTGGCGATTTGTGCATGACTTTTTGCATCGCACCGATTCTGAGAGTGATGTTGCCTGTGTATGCATTTTCAATCTGGATGAAGAAGATCGATTGCATCTGGCTACATCACTGCAATTTGACTGACATATGTGCCAAACTCAATCCAGATTAGGCTGTACTGTGTAGCAGTGACCAACTTGTTATCACGATCAAGAAGCCCTGATCGCGATCAAAGGTGCCCGTGGGACACCGGTATAATTTAATACAGCCAACGGCACTGATAAATTCTAATATCTTTTTTTTTTTTCTGACCGGTTGCCACGCAACAGATGAAGGAAGCTAAATAAAAAGGTTAAGGCCTTTTGCATGCAAACGGCACTCAGTGACCTAAGAGTCAAGAATCAAGGGCAATAAAGCATACAGAGAAAACGAGAAACAGCACGAACCAGAGGACAACAGGACAGAGATGGACCAAGCGCTTCTCGTTTTCTATGCACATTTACCAACCAGCCCAAAACAGCACTCTAGAGCAATAAAGCGTAGTTTACCTACTTAAGCAGAATACAGTGCTCCATTGCCTTCAGCATGTGAAATTCTTCAGCTTAGAGATGAAAAATGACCAGCCAGAAAAGGCATAAGGGCTGCGCATGGCCCACAGGCTGTGTGATTGAGGCCCCTACATTGAGAGGTGCTATCTTTGACAAGTATGTTCCGAAACCACTTTGTGTCAATGAAATTTCATTTGAACTGAGAAGCCAGATCTCCTAACAAAGTGGTGTTCACAATAGCCGAGGCTTGCATGAGTTCCCTAGTATGTCCACGAGTGCTTTGTTGCAAATTCCTGAGGTATGTCCTCAACATCTTACTAAACAATCTTAACACAGTTTTAGCTTAACACCATTAGCACAAAGACAATTTTGTCGTCACTATGTTCATTATGCACATCACACTACGTACACAAGTTTTTTTTATTCGTTTGTTTTCTTCCACTGTGGTAGCTTGTCATAAGGATGTTGCACTGCTAAGCAAGAGGAAGCGATTTCATTCCCGGCCATAGTGGCTGCATTTAAATGGAGGCAAAATGCACGAACAGCCATGTACTTAGACTGAGGTGCACGTCGAAGAACCTAAGGATGTCAAAATTAACGCAGAGTCTCTCATTATCGCGTGCCTCATAATGTTAGCATAATGGTGACACGTAACACGCCGGTCCATCATTACCAAATACACAAGGATATCTCAGCTTGCTAAGTATGAATCATCAAGACTTCATCGGCTCTCTCCCAATACTGTTCTTATAGAACACATTCTGCCATCTTGGCTATTTCATGGTGCAGAACCAGATTACTTGAACAGGGCTTGTTGCTGAGCTAGTTGGTTCATACTTCAAGGAAAAAACAGTCGTGGCGCAAAGAGTACGGGGACAAAGTGAAGCGCCCACGTCTGTCAGTTCGTTCCTTCACTTCATCCCCGTACTCTTTGCACCACGACCGTTTTTTCCTGCAGATTACTTGGTTATACCTGTTGTACTCCTGCACAAAATAATATGCTTTACATCATTCTGCCAAACAATAAAAATGGAGCACATTATAGAGAGAATAAAAGTATGATCTACTCCAAAACCATAAACCATTCCTTTGCAGCTTGAAGAAATGATTTCTATTAGCTTTTTACAGGCATTATGAAATGTCATTAGGGAAGACAAAATTACATTGTGAGCTGTACAGCAAATCTTTAATAAGAAACATACGCCTCTTATACGGAATGCTTTACCGTATAACTTACAAAGTCAACAAGCCGTCAAGATGCAACAGGATATTCATTTTCCATCTCATGCTGTCCCTGTGGTCCACAATAACATTGGTGAATTCAGAACAAAAAAAGCTGCAGTTATGATACAGCAAGGCAAATCGTGCGATCTTTCACTGACAGCTAACATATGTGTTTATGTCCAGCCTAAAGAACATAGCAAAGTATGCGGACTTCGTTAACATGTTACATGCACTGCGTGTGTTTAGCCTAACATGTTTTTCACATTAGTTTACACACTCCTTTGGCACCTCGTAATAACAGCTGCAAGTCCAGCAGAACATATTTCAAGATCACAGAAAAAGCACTGTTCACAGCCGCACAAGTTTTCTGTGTCCAGTTTTCTGTAGAGTACCAAAAGCCATAGTTCAGTGCTTTGAGTCTATGGCTTTGTTCTCCTCCTTGACTTAAACAATGAACTTGGCTTGCTGAGTGGTGCCGGTAATTCTACGTCAGTAACATCAAAGTCAATTGTCGTCGACGAAGGCGCAATAGTGTGGTGCTCCACGACATTTCCCGTGAACGCATCGTCAAACTTCGGCTTCGGCCGTTCTCTCGGCACCGGTACAACTGGAGACGATACCGACGCCTTGGGCAGCGTCGGGGGCTTCAAATCTGACGAATTCTTCAGTATAGACTTTGCCACGCTGCCTTCGGATCCTCCAAATATGCGCAAGATGTCGCCCGGACTTAGCAACGCGTCCGAACTGCAAGTGGCCGTGGTCGCCGAACAGGTATCGCTTGACGAATAGGAGAAGCTGATGTGGCCGCTGCTCTCGTCTTGCCATCGGACTTTGCGGGAGACCTCCTCGTGCGAAGTCATCTCGGGCGCGGCGCTTGTGCAGGTTTCTTCTTCCTGCTCCTCTTGCAACTCCAGGCGCTCGAGCAGTTTCCACACGTCATCCTTGGCGGCCCGGTGTTCCTCACCTTCTGCTGCCTTCTTGGACGTGTGAAAGTCACGCACGCTCTTGCGGTGTCTCTCCCGCCACGCACTTTCTTCGGCCGGGTCGTACGGCTCCCGAATGTCGGCGTAGCCGCTCTCGCGGTGCAACTCGTCCGTGTACTTAATCCAGTTGGTGCGCTGTTCCCGCTCGGCTTTCAACCCTTCCTGCATCTTCTTGCATTGCTCGGCGCGCCGCTTGGCGATGTCCATCGCCTGGCTCGCCGACCGCTGGACGAACCAATTGTCGCCCAGGAGCACGAGTACCTCGTTCGTGTGGATGATCCGTCCCGGCATGAAGGCGAGCGAGTTGAGTGGCACCATCACCTCGTGGCTCACGCGCTCGGGCAGCGTGCGCAGCCGCTCGCCGAGGGCCTCGTAGTCGCGCTCGAATTGAGCCCACCGCTCGATCTTCGCGTCGCAGGACCGCAGGCCCTTGAGCTGCGACTGGCGAAGTTTCTCCAGCTGTTCGGACTCCATTTCGAGAAGCACGCGACAGCAATGTCCGAATCTGAAAAAAGTGGAAGGAAGTGCAACCTTGGGCCACTGCCCGATGCGCGCCGTCCGCTTGCCGATCTCCGATCGTTCAATCGCCGAGCTCGGAAGGCACGGCGGACTTCACAAGACGGCAACAGTGAATAACAACCCGCAAACAAAACCGCCAATGGACGCTAACGGGTACAACAACCTAAAGCAGCTCCAACACTCGCTAGTAGAATAAGCAAGTGGTAAAAAGCGTTCCAAAGTCGCGTGTATCGCACTCGGCCCTGAATGCCGGTTCATAGGCCGGACAGTACTCAATCGTCCGTGACGTTTAAAATAAAAAGAGGCATACCACTTCGAACGGGCCGACAGTTTAGGGTTCTGCGATGCTCTTGTGATAAGCACTCCAATATTTACAAGATGATTAACTCACCTCAAATCACCTCAATGTTACGAATACGAACGAGGGCGAACAGCATTTTGGCATCACTTCGTGCTGTGGATTCGTCTCGCTTGCACTTCGTCCAGCTTCGTCGTCATCAAGAGTAAAAAAGCAGGCGTGTTTTTTTTTCTTTTTATTATGAAGCTAAGTTACGTTCTGTTGTATTTGATTTGTTAAACAACGTCATAACAATTCAAATACAATATAATGTTTTGTTTTTGCACAGACTCTTTCAGCGAAGAGTTTTGTCACCGCCGTGGTCGCTGCTGTCGCTCGAAGTGCTGCCGTAGTTTCCGCTGTTTTGGACGTGCTTGTTTTCAGTTGCCGCGTCCGTAAATTTTCACTGGCAACTAATTACTTATTAGTTAGAGGTCGACAATCATTGACGCCTGTGTTCAATCTGAGAACGGCTTAGTGGCATCAAGGTGGCAAGCTGCTAAATGCACCTGAGCATCTTCAAAAGTGTGCAGCTTGTAGCCTCTTTTCAACTCGGGAAACGTTCCTGCCAGTTTGCTGTAAGCTCGAACGCCGTTCGAAAGATGAGCACGAAAGTGAAGTTCCTAAGGTAAATAGGTCTAATACATTTTGATTTGCTTATAAACTTAGCATGCGGTAAATTACAGATTTGGGAAGTGTGCAGAGATATTGTTGCGCATTCAAGATTATTTTCACAGACAATAAGAAAATTAATACAATCAATTGTTAGCTTGCTTTTTGGGGGGGGATTTTTTTTACTGCATTGCGTGGTTTGAGGTTCCACGCTTCTTCCTGTGCTGTTGTCATTAGCATAACGTGCATTTTATTTGGCCATTGCAGTTACATGATACAGTCACGCAAGAAGACACTGCTGATGTGTTTACATCCATTCAGTAGCATCACACACAAATATCACGGAACTGTTACGGGATTTTTCGTGCACGTGAGTGCATAAGATACGGAACAAGTGAAATTGATAGGCTTTGTAATTATTATTCCACACTGCGGTAATGCTTAAGGTAATTGTGCGCAGTGCAATGTTTTGTTCCTGCCATTCGGATTGTGATATTTGGCGTGCTAATTATATATCGTCTTGCAATTAGTGTTACTTTTTATGTATAGTTCATTCAAATATCTTGGCAGTTAGGGTAGTCGATTTGACAGCTTAGGAAAACATCACAAGAGAACAGGACCAGCAAGCGATGCAAGTAGCGCTGTAATAAAGCAGCAGTTACTTAGAGATTACACATCTTACTGCATCAGTGGTGGCTACTATAGCGCTGACGTTCCTTGCAACGCAAATTTGAAAACTGCAGTTATGTCTCGTCAGAAGGATATATTTCTGTCGGAAAGGGGGTGAAACTTTGACCAGATCCTGTGGTTGCGATGGTGGGGGGAAAGCAAGAACTTAGCATATAATATCTGGTTTGTTTGCTTCAGCTGGAGGAATCCAACAGCAAATAAGATGCCAAATAATAAACCTTAATTTACAAAGGATGATGATGATCTTTATTCTTCATGCAGCGTTTTATCGAAAGGTCTTGAAACAGCTTGAGAGGGTCAAGAAACTGTTCTGCAAAGCACGTAGCAAATAAACGGCAAATTGAAAAACTCACAGCCGGGTCCCTCATGCATTCGCCTAAGACGACTCGAAGGCCAAAGCCGTCTTCTTTTTTCTTCTCAGTCAATTTCTGGTTTTGTACTGCATCCAGGCTCAGAGGCATTGCAAGCTTTATGCAGCTACACTGTAATGCAGCTCACCTGGTTATGCGCTGCCTCCGTGATCGGCACACCTTTGACCAAATCGTGGGACGACGTCATCATGTGACGCTATGATGACGTCACAGATTTTGGCTATCTGTGACGTCATTACGTGATGGTGATTGCTTCCATCGCTCGTGTTGACGCCGCCGACGGTGAGCTTTCGCGTTTGATAGGGCATATATAAGGCCTTCGGCTTAATAAACCAACGCGTAGCATTGCCTACAACGAAGTTGTTCAGCACATGCTTATTTTTGACAATTGCCACCCCGTGCTGTGATAAGGATGCCCACGTGCCGGCCGCGCGATGCTGGCAAAAGAACTCAGCAGCTGAGATTGGTCTAATTTATGCGAAGACTGCTTCTATGGAATTAGAGCGCAGAGCTTACGGGCATGCGGTTTGCGCCCCTTCAGTTTAGGAGTGAACACATTTCTAGAGTCATGCAATCGGGAAAAATCGAGCTCGACACATTGCAGTGACAACGTCAGCAGAATCCTTCTAGATATACGTTGGACAGGTGAAAAGGACAGTGGGGCAGGGTGGTGGTTAGCCCTCAACCCTAATCTTTGCTGTGCTCGAGTGCATATTCATTTATGCTAACGCGTTAAAGCTAATTAGGCGGAGGCAGCGACACCTTTAATAATGGCAGAGCTTTCGCGGCAGATCGATCGTGTAATAAGCCCAGGTGAAAATTTTTCTACTGGTGTCTGCTTGTTTCTATTGGTTTCAGCTGGTCCCAGTTTGAAGTCAACTGGTCGACTACTCTTTTCAAATGAACCTAACGAGGATTCTTCCAGTATAAGAGTTCATATTTTTGGCGCCAGTTGACTTTCTCCCACCGCATTGCCCGAAAGCTCGGCGCTGCAGTATTTCTGCATTGGACTCGTATCCGCGGCTTGGTCAGAACGTGGGCACAAACTCAATTCGAATTTACCCGCCGTATGTTTACTCGATCAGCGGCGAATGTGTTGCGCAGTTGAGCTCGAGGACGTGAGTTGGAGTCGCAGCCGCAACGCGTTGGTATTCAGAGGACATTTTATTGAGCCATTCTGGCTGAAATACGAAAGAATGACTTTAAAATCTGCGACGTCACACTGACATTCAGGTGCTGTATAGATTTTGGCGCGAAACTCGAAAACGAAACTTTGACCTTGCTAATATCTTTTCCGATAGTGAACTTATGATGGCCGAATTTTTTTTAGTCTAAACCTATTTAATGTTCCACTCTAGTGCCCCTCTAGAACAGGGGCATAAGCGTGCGCAGGGTTCCCCTTCAAGGGTGGGTGGGTGGGGGGGAGATTCGGCGCAGCATCCTTCTCCCTATTAAGTCAATGCATGAGGCAGACTTTGCGCCCCCCACCCCTCTTAGGGTGACTAGCCCCCCCCCCCTCCTCTCCCGTGCCCATGCCTATGGACAGGGGTCGCAAACTCATCTCACTTAGCGGGCCGCAGTCCCGAGATTTAGTCCGACAAGGGACAGTGGAGAAATTCGGAGCGGGGAGGGGAGGGAGGGGGGGTTTGAACAAAATGTACATAAAGTTGCCATTTGAAAGAATGCCTTTCCCATATGTCATATTATGGGTCATATCCGCGGGAGATTTGATGTAGGTTTCTAGAAAGATATCGATACCGATTTGCAGAATGACTTAAATTCTGAACTAGAGTTTTTGTTTTACGGTGATGTTTCAACACGAAGTGACCGCATGGGGTGCCTCAGGAAAGAAAATTCTTGAGACCAGTCCTGTCTCTGTAGCTCCACCGAACGAAACGTTATTAATCGCAGTAGGCGAGAAAATATATAATCCGAATAATATTTTGCGAAGTCACATTAATCCTCGAGCGTGAAGCCTCGGGCCGCATGCGGCCCGCGTGTTTCAGACCCCTGTTTTAAGAAGTACCGACAGAAAATTTTTTTTGTTTTAATTTCATTGCTAGCGACCCAGTAATTACGCTGTGGGAGCGTCCATTCGCAGTGTACTCAACAAATAATGTATTTTATATCTAAAGACCACATGGGGTTCAAAAGGCGTGTCAAGTGCAACACGCTTTAGGGCTTGGAAAAGGAAGCCTGCTTACGCCTTCGAAACTTGATTTGGCTATCTCATCTGTGGCATACACTTGCCGCATTGCGCTATCTGGGACGCAAAATAAAGAAAAGAGAGAGTGTTGCTTTGAAATAATGTTGCATGTTTTGGCTACACCGTCTTTATATGGTTTTGACCTCACGGGGCTGATTAGCGAAGTCTTTGGCTGCTGTCGGTGACGCGACTGCATAGTCCATTTCACGTCCGAAACCGCGCTTTGCATTTGGCGCGTTGTGAACTGGTTACATAAAAGATGTTGTAAACTGGTTCATACCGACGTTAACGAGTCAACAGATATACCCACAAACGCATAGTGCTGTAACAGAAGTAAACAACTGCGGGTGTGAGCCATTGATGTATATCATTAACGAATTCTTTTTGTTAATGTTGTACGTCAAAAGCTAAATGGAGGCAACAAGCACCGTATGTTCTGTTTTAGGGGCGAAGCACATCAGGGTCTCGGCTTGTGATGTCGTCGTCACGGTCCATCATAGACGGGTATGCGCAACAAAAATTGGATAAATCCCACTACTCGGCACCGGTCCACACTATGCATATTATGAGTTGAAGGTTCGTCGTTACTGCCTAAAACATTGTGTTTCCCAGTCAAAAAAAAAGTTGCCCAAACCAATTAGAAATTTCCACTTGGACCAATTAGAAATTTCCAATTGTGTTTTGGGACACCCATTGAAAAATTCCAATTAATCCAATTGGACTACCCAATTATGTTCAATGGGCCTAGCCAATTTAACCAATTGGAATAAATGGGAAATTCCCAATTGCGTTTGGGAACACCCATTGCAAAATCCAATGGGTCCAATTGGTCACCCATTTGTACTGAATGGGCCTTACCAACATAACCAATTGGTAACAGGTGAAATATAGAAATGGTTTCACCAATTAGACCAATTGGTGAACCCAGTTCACCCATTTGGAAAAACCCTCTGCTCCAATTGGACTTCCCAATTGTGTTCAATGGGTCTAGCCCACTTAACCAATTGGTAGCACAAGCAAAATCCAAATGGTTTGCCCAATTAGATTAAGTGGTCATGCCCATTGATCTCATTGGCAGTACCAGTAGCTTTGAAGTGTCTTACCAGTTAATCATATTGAGACTCATCAAGAAGTTTTGAAATACTTCATCAAGATGCAAGTCAAATGTTTTCCAGTTTACATAACAAGCATAAACTTGTTTAAAAAACTATAAATTAACATTCAAACAGATTTATCGACTGGTGTTCACGGCATAGGCATTACATGTCAGTAATGACCTGAGGAGTGTACTATAGCTATCCAAGCAGCATGAACACAGAAGTAAGTTTAAATAAAGTGTATTTGGATATGGTACTGTACAAAGTGCTTGGCATCCTTCAATGAACCTCTTATGCCATTCAACCTGATGGTTCAGTCATTTCTGGTTCTGCAAAAGAGAGAAGGCATCATGGAAATTGAAAATCTCACAGTAGAGCCTTCACTAAAACCAATATTAATGACAGTCACTGCCAGCAGAGCTAAGCATGCCATCCGCAAGCAATGCATTCATTTAGAATCATGCTTTACCAGGTGGCCTACATTGACTTGCAGCTCAATAATATAACTGCAAGGCAATTATGTGTGAGGTTCACAATCCCTTGTCATCAACAAAAACATCACAACAGTCTGGTATGAATATAGGTAATTAGCAGCATATCAGAGACAGCAAAATTGAGATTTCCTGTGTCTTGTGTCTCATTTCTGCTGACGTTGCACTGTCTACAGTGCACTGATGTACCTTTAAAGAAGCGTACGCTAAGTTAGCATTCATTGCGGTCAACCGCTATTTCTGTCCCTTAACGGGAGCCCACAAGAGGTTAGTGTATGACGCATGCGCAGTGGTGCAAAACACTAAAACCGCCTAATAAGCAAGGCCAACTATGTTGTACTTCAATAGCGCGAAAACCAACATGAAAGCCGGGTAAACTCTATGAACATATACAAAATGTGGATAAAATGAATTAATTGATGCACTTTTTGGCCAGTTTTTCGATGTCAGCCAACTTCTCCACGACAAAATGGTTGAGCCGCTTCAGGCTGTTCTGCAGAATGTCCACAGGCAGGCCAAGATGCCCCTCCTTGAAGCATTCTGTCATCATTAAAAAAAACCGGATGGTCAAAATTAGAGCAAGTCCTCTAGCTAGTCATACTAAAATGATGCAAAGAACCATTGGAAGACAAAAACAAGCCTCCTGGACAGATCGAAGTTCTTTCAACTATGAAAAAGAGCTTTAGCGATAATTGGCTTAAAACTTTATTGAATAGTATTCTGCCCTACATACTGGTACATTCACTTACCACGGTGTCAGGGGCTGCTTGATGGGACGATCTGGGAACCTTGGCGAGCGCTTGCCTGTCAGTATAGAAATTGGCAAATTAGCAAGGCAGAAAATGCCACCAAAGCCAGTTGTATCCCAACTGAAAGGGTTCCGGAGCAATTCTGGTATCCATGTTAATACATGTGTTGGAAGGGAGCCAAGTTTACATGCTCTGCATAATTTATAAATGTATTTGAAGCGTCCAAGCCTATTGATCATATTGATCAGTGGCACCCAATAATGCACATTCTCCTGCCTCTGCCTACTTGACATGAGCGGTTGTGTGATGTCATTAAGGTGAGCAATCTCACTATCCCTGCACATGACTTTTGGCAATGCACTGGCTTGTATTATGGGGACAGAGACAGCCTTTTGATTTTGCCAGTGACGTGGTGGGATTTTAGGAAAGGCAGAAGACAATGAGAGAGTGACAGCTGTCTCTCCAGCATGAAAATCTGAGGATCAGAAGTAGCATCCAAAAAATAAGAGAAAAATATGTTCCCTGTAAGTACTGTGGCTTCTATGCACAGCATATGCATGCACGGAGTATCCACACACTAGAATGCCAAGACATAGCATCCAATACAGAACCGAGATTGTCACTGCAACAGTAATAGCAAACACACCTAATAATAAACTGGGTGTTTGCCAGACATTTAGGAGTGCACACAAAGTGAATGGAAGTAGATGACATTTGCATCATCAAGTGGTGTGTAACATAAGCAGAAAGGCCATTCAATGAAAAGACAGATGCTATAATTGTTACTTATATATGCAGTCTTGTTATATTTCTTTTGTAAAAAAGTCTTGTATGAGAAATATCTACGATCCCCTGCCTAATGAATTCTCTTGAGTTTAAGGCAGCCTACCTTGAAGCGAACGACCCTTCAGATCTGCTGGGTCCCAGATTGCCACTAGCAGCTCTTTCATAAATAGACTTGTCTTTCAGCTGCAGTTGTATGCGCCTCCAGGCGCCAGTTGGGATCTTTAACCCTGGCCTATATCCACCTGCATAGCCACGAAATACACACAGTTTAGTGCACACACTGTACAAAATTATTTTGCAACAGATAATTATCAGTAGCCTCAAAAAATTTTGCTGTCACCACTGTACAACAAATCTTAGCGAGCTTACGCACTGGGAAGTAAAACTTCGCGCACCATGTTCTTCAAAATCTTACCAGGTCATCAGGACCTCGGGATTCAGGTGTGCTTTGCTGGGTCACAGCTGTGGGGCTACACAAGGCACGCTCAGCAGCTGCTCCACTGTTCACTTCATGTGCGTTCACTGTCTGTGCGTAACCGACCATCCGAACCACCAGCCGGCAAGCACGTTGACCGACTATCATCAAAGCACTTGCGTAACTACAGGCGCACCACGTGCTCTAAGCGTCGTCAGATCTGTACACATATAGTACTGCCCCAGGCAACGGCGATTATAGAAGTTGCATAGCCCTACCACAGCACAAAAGCTCTTATGAACGTAATGGAAGTAATTAGGCTTACCTCATCCTAAGTGAAGAATCTCGGCTGGAAAATATTCTGAAGTGCCGTCTTCGAACACCCATTTCACCCAGACCGTCGTCGCCTTGATGCGTTTTTCATCCATGTCCTGCTGGTCCCATTTGTCGAAGTCTCGAATGTCTGGTGTCGACGAGGGCACATCGCTTATCCTCGAGATACCGTACGTAAGCGTGGGAGAACATTTCGAAATGGCACTGCACATTAGCACCTTCCACTTGAACAAAACAATGTTCCGGCCACGGAGGAAAAAACATGTTTCCTATGTGTTTCCTCCATTTTCCGGCGGTAGCGATGGTGATGGCGATATGGCTATACCCTTTGGATCGGGTCGCCTGCGCTCAATGCAAGGCTCAATGCGCGGCGTAGCCTGATGGCCTGAACAATATTTAAACAAAAAACGATGGACATGGCACTATTGCACCGATATCAATGTAATAATAGAGTATGTGCACAAATAATTAAAATAAGTTAAAATACAATGCGTTACTCTACATATATTTACCGCTGCATTGCCATATGACAAAAGGCGACAGTGTTTTTGCAACCATGTTGAAGCTGCTAAGTTTGACAGAACAAGATAGTATCGCTGGCACCCATGGTTACTTGTTCGTTGCATTCGTTGTTTTCAGTGTTTTGACGTAGGGAGTACGTGTTTTGATAACATAGACGAACTGAAAACCAAATTGTCAAACTGGAACAGCAACCCACCAATTGCCCAATAGGTGCTTCTTGCTAAGTTTCTACAGCGCGACTGGACGCGGACGGAGAGGAACACGCAAACACACACACAGCGCTGATGCTCACCTATTGCTGCTCACCAATTGGTGCACCCAATTGGTCAACTGGTACACCCAATTGGCCAACTGGTACACCCAATTGGCCAATAGGTGCACCCCATTGTTGACTATAGACTGCCTGGAGAACCGATTGGAGTAGAGCCAATTGGTTAGCACTCCAATTGGACATTTCAGGCCATCCAATTAAAACCAATTAGATAATGGGTCACACCAAGTAAGGCCAATTGAAACCAATTGGAAATCCCAATTGGTTTCAATGGTTTTTTTTGACTGGGTTGGCCTCGCAGTGGTGCCAGAACCCCCCAGAAATTGACCAAGACGCTCAAGTTTCTGATATAAAACCAGACACACAAACGTGCATCTCTACGGTAAAGTCATCTATTTGAAACACCACCACTTGAAACATACCTGCAAAGTGATGGTGCGGTATAGTGGACCGGTGGCGTGTAAAGCAGTAAAGAGTAAAGATTTTGCTGTGGAAAACAACGGCGCACACTGCATGCTTCGCCCCTCCCCAGGTTTCACGTCAGTGTAGCTGAAACACCCTTCCCTACACACCCCATCGTCACAATTTTTTTTTTTTTTTTTAGTGGCTTCCCACCAGATTTCTAGAACCTTTATGCACCATGTATTCTTTCAGGTGAGCGTACTCCGGCAAGCTGCTCTTCTCAATAAAGGGCTTTCTCTCTTTCTCACTGTCCCTTTCATACGGCACGTACTATACGCGTCACTGGCACCCAGGGTATACTGTAGCCGCAGTCAACATTGAAGCGTCGACCGCAGTCCCCGTTCATGCATGGGGCTTGAGGCCATGCACGGCTGGCATCTTATGCCCACGCACGTGCGGAGGCGGTTAATTCTTTGCGAAAACGCTGAACTTTCATGAGCGAGAATGGCTGAGAACCGAGACTGTATACCGCCGCGTCAGTGAAGCGCTTATGTAAATAACTAATCTCCCCTGGAGAACTACGCTGGCCTTTCGGTAGCACGTGAATGCATGAAAGAGCGTGAATTACAAGACCTATACACTTCAGGCGAAAGGCCACGCCTGATTTCATCACGTACGCGTGCGTGATGAAATCACTCGCGCCCTCTTAATTTCTACTGGGAAATCAGGGGTCGATTCATTCGTTAAAGCGCTTCAGTCACTCTCGTGGCAGTTTTGACCTGTTGGCACATTTCACTGTAAGTAAAGAATTTGGGAAGCGAGAGTGAGAAAACAAGAAGACCTAGCTCTCCGTCTTCTTTCTCGTTTCTCTTATCACTTACTTACGCAGTTCCACATATTTACTCCAGTAATTGCTCCGGGTAAATCGGATGGGCTCGCAAATGCGACAAAAATCTCTAATTACTCGTTCGCTCATTCATTCACTCCTCTCATATAGTCTCGCGCGCACAAGGGCGCGTGTTCGTAAGCCGCACCTCGAAAAACTATATGACTCCAACGCAGGGCCCACTTAGAAAGATTTATTGCAGCCACGCGACCGCTATATAGAGCCGGCTTATCGTCGCTCCCGGTCGGCGAGCGCGCTACCCAGCTCCTTCTCCCGCGCACCCGCGAAAACACTGGCCCCGCGTCCAAGCCCGTGATACAGAAGACGAGCTCCTTTTTATGGCCTTCGCGTTCTCGTCCGTTGCCCCCCGCCGTCGCGTCGTCGCATAGGTGGTGCGGAGGCGCATCACATCGGCACCCCATCCTCCCGCCGCTGCCGACATCCACTGGAAAAAAGAAGAAGAAATGATGTGGAGAGAGCGCGGAGCTGCTTTTTATTTATTTATTATTATTATTATTTTTTTTTTGCCCCACGTATAGATCGACGAGCCCTGCCTTGATCCCGCGATCCTTCTTTGGTTGTTTGCCGTTTCCTTTTGGCCCCTGTTCGTCGGCTTCTCCTTGTTGCTCTTTGGATCGAGCGCCCGCCGGGACGACACGGCGTGGTTGCCCGCAGTAGCCCTCGATTCATGAGCTGGTCGGCAGAGATGCTGTAGCAGGGGCTCGCCTTATAACCCGCGAAAATGAGGCGGAAAACGCGCCCCGACGCGCTGCGCTCGGCGGATGATTCTATAACGACCGTCCTGTGTGGATGCGCTGCTACCGCGCCGTGTGCTTTCTCCTCTCAAATTTCGGGCTCTTCGCGGCACCATATTAAAGGCAACTGTATATATACCGGTGTTCGTTTGGCTCTTCATTCACAGTCTGACCTTTCTCTGTCTCTCTTTTTTCGTTGTAGTACATACAAAAGGAATATGTGCACATATTTCTTTCTACCGTTAAACTTATTTTTATCTCAAAGTGCCATGACACTTTGAGATATTTAGAGGACCCGAAAGTTGGGCTTAGCTCCGCTGGAATTTCGCGCGTAAAAGAAATGAAAATGTAACCGAACGTGAGATATATATTTCTTACAGAATATCGTATCTTGAGAAAGTTCGGAAAGAAGATGCTGTTGGCACTTGCAATCTGTGCCACGACTTCATTCGAGGACTGTTCTCTCACGTTTCTGCTGGCGCACTTTAGGAAAGAACCCGGCGACAAGGATACGTATATTTTCCTCAGCTCCGCCAGGCGGTGCGACGTTTCTGTGTGCTTGTCGTTGTTGAAGGCGCAAGAAAAGGGGTGCCTTCGTGGCCGATATCTCGGCTGGCGCCTCACCATTGTCTTTCTCCGGAACGGTGGCGGTAGCGCGCGATCGATTGCCAAGCGCCGGCAGCCCGCAGGTTGCGCCAGCCGCCGACGCTCGGTGGCGCCACTGTGGCGCACGCGCTCGCAGAGCGGGGGCGCCGCGGTGCTTTAACGGATCGTTCCCACAGTTGCTGCACGACCTACGCCTCGTGGAACGACGATGCCCGCCTCATGACTCTGTCGATTTTTTTTTCTTTTGCGCAGGCGAATGGAAATGCCGAGTAGTTTGAACCGACGCCACCTGGCGGTACGCCGACAAGTTTAATGATGGGCACTGTTTATACCACGGTTAACGCTCGGCATTTTCAGCGCCTTCGTTTTCATTTGGGAGCTGCGTCGAAGCAGGAACGCGCTGTTATGAATTTACATTGCGCCAGTGGAAAGTGTAACAAGGAATTATATCCCCTCCCCCTCCCTAATATGACGATCTCATTCTGAGCTTAACTTGCGCGGTTCGATCGGGGCCTTTATTCTTAAATCGCTTTTCGTCAGACTTGAGCAGCGCTTGGTTTGCAACTGTTTCTAAATTCATCCGTTGTACACCTCGTGAAAAATTCAGCTCCAAAAAGGACGGACCATTCTGACCGAACTAATCTGCGAAACTGTGTACTGCCCGAAGGACCTCAGCGCCCCCCATTCGCCCTCAAACCTTCGCAACAACAGCCTCAGTATTGAATGTTGAAACAACTGTGCCGGCGACCGGGAGACTCGTTAAAAATAAAGGTTTCGTATCTCTACGCGTAGCTTGTTCACCTAATTAACTTTGCGAGGCGCGCTCGCTTAACTTTTGTGTTCTCAGTTGTCGCAGCGGTTTCTGCTTCCCAACGATCCCCTTTCAGGTTCCCCGACTCTTCTTTATTTATTTTCGGCGCATTGCCGGCTGAAGATTAATGAATGTACGTGAACCGCTCGCTACCAGCAGCAGCTCCTCCGCCGAGGTTTCGCAAGAGAAGCGCGCGCGCAGATGAGCCGCGTGCTCCCTCCCTCTTGCCTCCTTCTCCCACTTTCCCGCCCTTCCCGAGAAACATCGCCTCCTGGCAGTTTTCTCAGCAGTACTAGTAGCGGTAGTTGTGGCAGCGCGCCGCCAGCGGTCGTGCTCGGTTTTACGAGCTGTTTCGCCCGTCCCGCCTTCCCGCTCGTAGAAGAGAACCTTTCCTTTTCATTGTCCCCAATCTCTCTCCTTCACTGCCTAATTTCAACACCGCACCCAGCTCCTCCTCTCGGACCGAGACGCCGCCGCGAAAGAGTCGCAGAAAACGAGAACGGCGACGGTTCCTGCGCGGCCGGCGGCTCCCTCGCCCCGAGCTCAAAGAAAGGGGACTCAAGCTCTCTGGGATGAAGGGAGAATGAAGCGGCCAGAGACAGCGGTGTGGGCGACGTCTGGGAGGCGAGGCTGCCGAAATCGCGCCTCCGTGTGAACGGTAGCAGCGACCGACCGAGCCCCAGCGTGCGGTGTAGGCGAGTGTGAGCGCGCGTTCGGCGCGCGCGCGCGCTGTGCGTGCGTGGGTGTGGCGACGTGGTGGAGAACGACGCTCTCAACGTCGCGCGAGAGTACGTGCGTGGGAAGAGCGGCAGTATCTCTGCTGCAGTCTCCGCCTCCGGCAGCTTTATTCCAGACCTCCCGTCCAACGGTCGCAGTTTGAACCGCATGTCCCCGTACTTGCTACCTCGTGTCCCCGAACTCTTAGCTCGCTAAGCTTGCACCGGCGATCATGGAGAAAGGCGAGAAGAAGCCGATGCGCTTCTCCTTCCGACGCCGTCCCAAGAGTGTCAGCGTGGACCGATCCGAGCCGCACATCGTCGCCGACGCCAACATAGCCCAGTACTTGGAGAAGATGCGATACATCAGGTATACTGCAGAGAACGCGCGGGCCGTTGCAGCTGGAGGCCGAACACTGTTCTCTACCGTTGCGCGCGCGGGGCTTTTCACATTTAACTCACGCGAAGTGTGGCACCTGGTAATGAAGCGCGCGCGGTTGAGTTTCCGCCTTAGGCGGCTGCGCGCCACGCGCCGCAATCTCGCTTCCCTCAGAAGCGGCGAGCGCTGCCCCTCGTTCGGCTTCGCCGCGGCATAACTCGTGATGCGGGGAAGCACGCTTCGGCGGGGCATTTTGGCCGCGCTCAGGTGGCTCGTGACACTATTGGCATTCTCGCGCTGTTCTGCGGGGATAGTTTGATTTGCCTGTGCGAGAGCTATCACTTTCGTTTAATATAACACGAAATATTTTTTTATTAAGTATGGTTGTCCTCAAAACGCCAGAATATGCCGCTTTCTAATCAGCTGTGCATGTAAGCCACACAAATTGGACAGCTGTTTTGCTTGCGCATTTTTATTCATTGTCTGTTTGCATTGACATTGACCCTTTCCATTCTAAAGAGACCCGAGATATTACTTTCCGCTTACTTGAATATTCCGACTGGTGCGTGAATTTGTTGGAATACTGTCATGGGTGAAGTGTCATGCCTATTTCGAGCTTTTCCTAAAACTATATTTCTTATACGTTCGCATGTATGGCAGAACGTCTGTGGTCTGTTTGCTCCGCTGGAACATCATGAAAGTCGGATTCCTTTGACTCCAACACCACGTTCACAATTTTCCAGCTTCTATTGCTGTAATTGTGAGGACGTTCTGTACCCGCTCTTTCATAAAAGGGAGCCCCTCTGATGCACGATTGATTAACTTTGTGGCTCATCCAAGCATGCCACCCGATACATGTATACGGGCATACATATATGTTCACTTGCAGCCAGGAAGAGGCCATCAAGATCGACCAAGAGCTCTTCTCGGAGTATGCGTACAGTGTGGATCAGCTCATGGAGCTGGCTGGTCTCAGTGTGGCCACTGCAGTCGCGAAGTCCTACCCCAAGGCGACCATGACCAAGGGTGCCACTGTTCTCGTCTGCTGCGGACCCGGCAACAACGGTGGAGACGGGCTTGTTTGTGCCAGACACCTCAAACTTTTTGTGAGTTTTCTCTCTCTTGCTTTGTTCAAACAAAGGAACAGTTCTGTTTGCCACAGTGTGAATGAATGTGTTGCTTGAATTCTGTTAAGCTGCAGCATTCCCAGGCTTCTGAAGGCTGGACTTTCCACTGTGTTGAACACACTTGGCAGACAGAATAGAAGTATGCCCTCAATACCAAGTTTTCACTGATCGTCAAAGGCATTATGTAGCTAGATTTAATGTAGAATCTTCCATTGCAGCAGCTATCCATTCCATTGCAGCGGCATTTAGACTGAAAGTGCCTAATGTTACTATGTCATAATGTTTCCCAGACATTGTCAGCAATGTTATTACCCAATTTTTTTTTTTTTATTTAGGAATATCTTACAGACTTGAAGAGAGACAAAAAGAGAAGCATGTGGTACAGTTCAAGATACAGTGACCATTGCAATATTCACCCATTCCTGCTTCTGTGTGCGACAACCTTGTATCAGACAAGGGAGGTGTTGCACTGCATGCAAGAATCTCCTAGGTACCGCGTTGTTCACAATAACCACAAGCATGGTGCAATGAAAATATGGGCTTTTGTCATTACGTAGTTCGTGCTGCATCTTGGTGATGTAAACAATGCAGGCTGAGGGTTTGCGTGGACTACCCTCTCTTTCCTGTGATTTCTCGTGCAGGGTTATGAACCATCAGTGTTCTACCCAAAGCAGTCCAACAAGCCACTGTTCCAAAACCTGACCAAGCAGTGCCAGGAGATGGAGGTGCCATTCCTGTCCTTCCTGCCAGACTCACAGCTAATTGCAGACTCCTACAATGTAGTTGTGGATGCCCTGTTTGGGTTTAGCTTCAAGCCTCCTGTGCGGCCAGAATTTGCAGACGTGCTTGACAAGATCAAGAAGGTGAAGATCCCAGTGGCCAGCATTGATATTCCCTCGGGTGAGTACGGTCGCTCTAGGACATGTGTGCAGTGTGCTTTGATCTTTGATCACTTAGACCAGGGGTCGGCAACCTTTTCAGGTGGAGGGCCAATTTGCTCAGCCAACTCAGCGGGGGCCAGACGCCAAACCGGGGAGAGGGGGGGAGTTGATGGCAAAAAGAAAATTCACCATATTGGCAATAGTGTTCAAATTGGAACAGAAATCCTGTTTATTTTCTACACGCACTTCACCAAGTTGCAATTTACAAACATGGGTTAGAAGTGCGCGAACCCAATTTGAGGTCAAAAATGCTATGTCGGCCTTCAGATAGGAAGTGACAAAGGCAGGGGAGATGTTCGGACGTCTTGCCAGGGTCGCATAATACTGCCTCGCGGGCCGCATGTGGCCCGCAGGCTGCACGTTACCGACCCCTGACTTAGACAATTCTAGAAGCACGTTTGTCAAAGCCATCTTGAATCACTGGGCTTGTATGTGATGCAGTGCCATGCCTCTCAGCATTTTGTGTCGTCTTTGTGTTATAACAGAACATAAAAAAATCTGACACGTGAACCCACAGTGCCTAGCGAAGCAACAGATGCAGTGGTGTGCATGATGAATCAATCAATCAGTCAGTCAATTAAACATTCATTTATGCATATATAGAGTACACATAATGTGGCTTGTAAGAGAGAAAAAAAATGCGATCTACCAGCAGCTGCACAACCAAGCACTTTTGGGAGAATACATTTAGAATATTCTGTGTTTGCACTTGTTCTGGTGTAGGATTAATACAACCTTTTTGTCAACTGGGCAGCTTCATTTTCCAAGAAATATGTTTGCCTTCCTTTTGTAGTTACCTGCTACAAACAGTTGGATGGCAATTTTTCCCTTTCATGAACCATCCTTCGCCTTGCAAGATTTAACAGAACTTATTTTCCATTATCAATTTGCATGCTTGCATTAATTTCAGCAGATGACATAGGTGAAGTAGCAGCAACAGTCTTGCGAGAGTGCATTGCAGACAGGAAAATGCAAAAGAACTCAAACTTGGTACTCGTTTCTGGAAGGTCCCTGTAAATTACTTTTCGCTCATGCCAAAAGTTCTACATATCAAAACAACATACGACAGTGCACCACTTGTCAATGGCCGCTGTCAAGCTCGTATACTGTTACCGGGACTGCGGCTGGTATTAGTGCTGCTATAGGCCGATATCAATAAATGATTTGCATTTGATTTCGTATGTCCACTATATGTATGTCCATCGTCTTAGGATTTGACTGTAATGTTGGCCTTGACTATTTTATCATTGTGCTATGTTGTAGCAGTAATTATTGCATCGTTTGATTTGGCAATTAGGCTGGGACGTGGAGAACGGAGGCGACGCAGAAGCTCTGCAGCCGGAGTGCTTGGTGTCTTTGACAGCACCGAAACTGTGCAGCCGCAACTTCAAAGGCCGGTGGCACTGGCTAGGCGGCCGCTTTGTGCCACCTGCATTGGCCGCAAAGTACGAGCTCAACCTGCCACCATACCCGGGCACCGAGTGTTGCGTCCTCCTCACTCCGCCAGCCTCCTCGTGAGGCCTCTGCCACTTGAACAGAAGCTGGGCGGCCCTTGCTCCATCTGTTACTACAGTTTGCTTGTTTTTTGGTTGGCTCAGAATTTTTAAGAGCTAAACAATGTAGAATGATTGCTTGCAGTATTCACTTCCTCCTTCAACTCGCAATTTCTGCCACAACACACACACATCTTTCAGAATGCCATTTGTTGGCATACTTTGACACATGTGCACGTGAGAGTGGTTTGTAACTGAGCTGGTCAGTTGCGTGATGCAATGACCTCTAGAGTAATTGCGGATAAGGCGAAAAAAACAGGAAATTTGCTATTCTCGGTTGACTGCCAGTCATATGTTAGTTCAGCATGGCAAAACATTCAAGTACACAAAAGAAGAGGGCCTGTGAATTTTCAGCTCACAACTCAGATTGTAAATGCTCTGTTGCTTATCACTGAAATGTCCTATTGTCTTGGTCTATGTTTTTTGATAAATCACTTAACTATGCTGGTTCCAAGCCATGTAGCAAGTCTGTTATTGCACTCTCAGTGCCAGGGCACACTATATAAAGTTTGTAAGAGCTCACATCACACTCCAGGGCTTCAGAGTATCAGGAATACTACAGAAGACTTACCATATGACATGTGTGCTAATATGTGCAATTTTCACAAGCCCTACAAGCATACATAGTTTAATAGTTGTTTGACAGTGTATGCAAAACACAAGCATACTCTGCACAAGTGCAGTTCACATTTGCAGCAGGTAGCGCCAGGCAAATGCTGATAACATTTTGCATACTTCCTTGATTCAGCATGAATGTTGTTGCCTATGCTGACTGTGCTAGGTTTAGAAAGGGCACTTTACTGCCAACACTGCACTGTCATACTGTTTCAAGCTTTTGGGCCATTTTGCTCTTAACAATGGCTATTTGAGAAAACTTTGCTGTATCAAGTAATACTTGGGCAGCTTTACTAAACAAGCAGAGACAGATGCCAGTTTGTGGCACAAGTAGCAAACTAGGCGGTACAAGTTGTTGAATTTGGAGTAGCAAAGTCTTTGTTGTCTGCATGTAAATTAGAAATGTTGTTAATTGTTTTGCATTAGAGGAAGTTTGTGTACGGTGGGCAGTTTCACCAGTGAGCTAATCTACTGAGTCATACAAGCCCTGCTGAGTGAAACCAGCAATGTTTTTAAGCACGTGTATACATGTACTGTTATAGACATTTGGCAATATTGATAAGAGCTGATATACATGGCTATGTGCAAGAAAAGCAGGTAGAGTATGCAGAGTAGCACTTAATCATCCTTCCCATTGAAAGGCCCAGCATTGAATGATCAAATCTCATGCATTCATCTCCTTCACAGAACTTTGCTGACTGTGTCATCTGCTTTCTACCATCGTACAAGGCACTCTGCCTAGAAATCTTTTCATAGAGTTAGACGTATAAGGTAGTTAAGAAAAAAGACAACTCAAAAGGCATACTATAGGAGTCATTAAATGTAATGAGCGGTTACTTTTGAAGGTTTCCAGGCCACAGTGTGCAGTCCTCACTACAAGTTTCCCAGCCGCTCATGCGAGTGATGAAAACTGTCACTGGTCTCTGCGACAGGATTTTTATAGCATGCCTGGTGTTTGGCTTTGAAATCTTTGAAAATAATCCTGCATCGATTCATTTTATACCCAAGGCAAACTAGTGTGCAATCATGTTACTGTTTATGCGAGTGGTGTGTTGCGATTTTGCTCAGCCTCAAGCCATGTGTATAAGTAACTTATAGGCTGGCCAGAGAGGCATGGCATTGATGTAATAATCGTATTGTGCACATAAACTTTTCTGCACGTTCGTTATGACATTTTTTGTAGAGTTTGAAACTGATGCAGAACTCTCAACAGGCGCTTGTTGTACATTTGTGTAGGTGATCTGCGAGAAGGCCTTTAAAATTTTCCACTCTTCTAAAAAGGTGTTCCTCGTCATGTTTAGCAAGTTTCTCAAAAAGAACCTTCCGTCTCTTCACCTCACTCCCTTGTCTATTTTTGATGCAATATCTGTTGAGAACTTTGCATAAATTCTAGATACTTTGTGTTGCCCAACATACCGATAAGCATGCTGTAGAGCCTTAAGTTGGTAGCCATTAGACCCAATGTAACAAGTAGCGTAACGCAAAAGACTAATCAGTACATACATTAAACCGTGGTGAGAGCTTCATTACTCGAGGCACACCAGATGGTTGCAGCCCAATCTCGAATGCCAAATATTACTAATCTCACGTGCCTCATTTTGATGCAAGGCCTACAGCACATGCATGTTTCGCAAGTATTGTGATGTGCTGTACATAGAACGTTGCTGTCTCTGTAGATGTGGGTGAGTGCTTTCTTTTTGTCATTACATCTTTTATCCACGTTTTTACGGAGTGTTTTGTACATTGGGACAGCCGGTCACCACTGGGCTTGGTAACCATAGCTGAATTTCGACAACCAGGCAGGCTGCCATGCTCAAGCACAAATGTATAAAGCCTGTGCTTAATGCACAGATGTCAATATACAGTTTTCATCAAAAGTTTCAAAGCCACTTCACACGTGTGAGTTTGGCGACAGTCTCTGTTGCAGAGCTCCTTTGGCACGTGATAAGGTCTGGTAGGTGTGAAGCAATTTGTGGAGTAATAAAATCGTGCGCAGGCCCCAGTGCACAGCCCAGTCACAGGTCTATTCAGGCACACCATCTTTGAAACTCTTGACAAAGGCTGTGCAATACCTAGCTTTTTTGCAAACATGCACACCATAATCATTGGTGCCAGAACGCTGTGCTTTGAAACTTTCTGTTGAGAAAATGCAAGAGTATTTTCTCACCCTACACTGCTTGGTGTATACTGTAGCTACTTCCATAGCACAAATGTACAGGCTTTGTACCACGCGATCTATTCTTCGCTCTAAACGGCAGGCCAAATGATGCGAAACTCATGCAAATAGGGTGTGCTCATCAGTGTAGGCTTGCAGCATATATACAGGTTATAGAAAGTTTTTTTTTTTAGTTTGCCGTTTACAGAATGCACGAGTGTCACCTAAGTCGGATCTTATTGCAGTTGACACTTCTTGAAAAATCTACAGTTATAAGGTTGCCTTTTATCTTCTACTTAGAAGCAGCATACAAATTTATAGCACTGCTGTGATTTACTGCATTTCTCAATCTTTTAGATAATGGTTTAAGCAAAATGCGTCGCAACATCATACTTACATTTGATGCAGGAACACGTCTTAACAGGCTGTTGAAGGCTTTATTTTCACACAGCATAGTTGTGTGCAGTGCTTCCCAAGTAGGAAGCCATATGTGCTCAACTCTGATATGGCAATGCTTAGCAGGTTTCCAAAAATATTATGTGAACTCTCGGTGCCGTAGTAAGAGTTCCATGCTGTCAATTTCATGTTTCGTTGAGTGCTTTCTTTAGGTGATGTCCTTGAAATTGCAGTAAATGTTGAAGAGAGCAGTGGTTATCACAGAAAAGTGGTCTCGCTTCGAAAATTTCTTAACACACATGAAACATGACATCTGGGCACTTCAAATTATGAACAGGTTAGGTACACAAAAATATTCTTTAACATGCAGCCGATGTCGTGAAGAAGCTCGTGCAGGTAAAGAGAAATATTGCTACATAGAACACTAATTGAACACTGAACTGCATACATAATAATAATAATATCTTGGGTTTAACGTCCCAAAACCACCATATGATTATGAGAGACGCCGTAGTGGGGGGGCTCCGGAAATTTTGACCACCTGGGATTCTTTAACGTGCACCTAAATCTAAGTACACTGGCCTCAAGCATTTTCGCCCCCATCGAAAATGCGGCTGCCGCGGCCGGGATTCACTGAACTGCATACAGTGAAGAAAGCAGGGCACAGTGGTATGCGGAGGTACCAAAGTATGCCTTGGCCTAGGAGTCTTTGTGCAGAAAATTTTGAGCACTATATGAGGGCTTGGTAGTTATATGTGCTCCAAAGGAAGCAATACTTCCAGACACGTGGATATTTACTGAAGTTACATTGTCAACATTGCTGCGCCAATGAGCAAAGAGACAAAACCATTTGGAAAATTTTTGCTATGCAACTGTGCTAACCGAAACAAGTGCTGTTACACAGAAAGGCAGCCAGATTTTACAGCTCTAAAAATGCAATTGCACATGTGCTGTACTCTATGGAAATTCGAACCAATCTTGGGGGGGAAAAATACATCGCCTGGTGTGCCTTTATTGTAGCACTGCAAAGAATGACATCACTCGCTGAGTAGAGTAGTTATGCACTGACCATTGCAGAAAATAGCAAGGAAGTATTGCGCAACAACAGCAGTTTTTATATTTTTCAAATCTTTTGCATGTTTTATGGTGCACCTACTCAAGCCAAGTTGGGGGAAACAAATGTGCCTAGGAAAATACTAGTAGGAACTAGCTAGAACTCTTGTCACTCAAGCTGTGAACAATACAGGATGTGGTGTTCACTTGGAAGTGCTGAAATTGCAAAATGCAAAACTTTTTGCTTGTATTAGAGTTGCTGTCATGACGGTAGGCCTATGTGTACAGATTGTAGTGCCACTAGAAGCACCCAGTGACCTGCACATTTAGGCCTACTTCTAACGACTTTTCTTGCATGTGTTGCTAGCTAGCTACTTTGTAAACCATGTCCTGAATTTAAAACTTTTACAGTGATGCATCCAGCATTGATAGCTAGCTAATTAAACAAGCACAAATTGGAAACATGCTTGCCTGTCCTAGAGTTTACTTGATATATTCATAGTGAAGAGGCTGTGGCATAAACGTGAAAAACTAGAATCAAGCAGGCATAATGTCTACATGTATGCCTTTTTCACTTTCATAACACCGCTTTTTTCCCCCCCGAATTTTATTATGTTTAGGCATAGCTACTTGAAAAGAACTCAAGTGGTATAAATTTCTGGCAGTTAAAAATAAAGCAACATGAACGGCAGTGCAAAAATCTGTGCTCTCTGCAAAACTTAGTCCTCGAGAAAACTCAGACAGATGCAATATTTATAAAGCACATTCACTGAAAGAGCAATTTGCTTAAGTTCCAGTTTCTATTAGAACTCCAGCCTGTTAAGATTCATTACACTTCCCACTTTATTCGGTTTCCTTTACAATAATGCAAATGTTTAACAATGACTTCTGTATGAACCAGGACAAATGTGTGGAGCAGATAATACCTAATGCAAGTTAAGAGCAAGCATAGGCAGGCAGAACAGACAAAGTGCTGCAGACTTTCACAAGTAAAGGATAGTGAGCTAGCAGTCACACACTCATTTGGACTTTCACCCAGACTTGGACTTGAAGCAAGCTCGAATGGGTGAACCCAAAATTAAGTTTGCCTAACTTAAACCCACAGGCAACTCGGCAAACTTAATTGACAATGCAGTAAATGCGTCGAACTTAGGACGTGCAGGTCACTGTGTATAGATTCCACGAAGTTATGCCACCATTTTTTGGAGAGAGCACACACCTTGTGAAGTACTAGCACCATTTTTGCCAAACACCTGTTGCAACTTTTCCCTTGCATGGTTTGCACACATGTACACAACCACAGGAGAAGTCCTCCCCACCACCATTCCTCGACTCGTAATGTGTGGTAAACCTGTAATATTTTTGACATGTCTGCTATCTTAACTGTGACTTCATCTCTATGCCAAACTTCCTTGGCACTTTGTGTATTCCTCAGCCAAATACAAGTGGTAGCACTGCTCAATGTATGGCATCAGAAAAGAAAGGCCCGCCCTGGGCACGATTATGATTGGATTTTTATACTTGCTTCTATTGTGCTGAAGTGTGCGGAGAAAAAGAATAAAGCTCTCGCATTGGCTCCTCTTGTGTATGTGTGAATGCTTTTAGACTTAAATTTTGTAACATTTTTGATAAGCCAGCGTTATATGTATACTGGCAAGTGAATGCAGGATTCAAAAGACAGCACTTCGCAGCACAGACGACCTTTCACAACACAGTGGCCCACTGGATGACCCACTGGATTAACAGCGTAACCAAAGGTGCAGGGGTAATAACATGGCATTAACTAACAGATAATCATTATCCTTGCAGTGCATTTCCACTAAACTCCTACACCACTTAACTGATAGTCGCACTCTGACGATTTCAACCGATTTGCTTCTGCATTTATGCATGTGTCTCGGCTCAAAAACATTAATTTTACCCACATCACAAGGGAGTGCCCAAGACATATTTCAAAATATAACACATGGCAAGCTTTCTAATGTTTGTTAATGTGAACATTCATACGTAAGAGTGAGCACCGTCTTTTCTATAAGCAAAAAGAAAAAGTGCAAGACATATTCATTTAAAGAAAGTGTTCCTCTATAAGCTGGATTCATCTGGCTTCTGTCAAACCCATATTTATGGCTTCTCATGGCTTAATACCATACTATGAAAAAAACTGGAAGTCGTCTGCACTGATTAGTAAACATGAGAAGTCTTGCTTTAGAAAAGTAATGGAGATGTGGCAAATGCACTCTGTCACAGTCACAAGTACAAGAAATCTGACCACCTTGACTGGAAAGCCAAGATGCTAGAACGCGTAGATGGTGCCGGAACAAGCTCAACTGAGAACAAAGATTGTGAGCATGGATTAGCCACACATGGAAGCATTCACTCACGCTCTATAAAATCATTCTTTGGTGTTTGTAGCATCAGCATAGTGGGTAAAAGGTGGTGTCCTTGATACTCAATCTGTTCATACAAAACGAATCCTCGCAGCACAATGAGAAGTCAAATTTTCACCCGACGTCTGCATAATTGCCATCACAAAGAATCCAGCACACTAAACTGTCCTACCATCTATTGCTATGCTCTCCGTTACGGCACCATTCCAGGCAAAACCACATTTTATTTGGCTAATACAGTGCAGAAATTAGTTTTTTACTTTTTTTTTCAGTCCTTGTTTTGTTGCAGCATTCCAAGGATGAAATGGCACCAGCTTTCCCAGAGTTTTACAGCGAAAGCTGTTATGAGACCACAACAAGGGCCGATTTTGACACCATATTTGTCCGCCGCTGCCGCCGGTGTCCATAACCGCTATCGTTCGAAATAAAAAAACACGACATTAGAAAATATATCCACTTGGAATGGGGTTCGAACCTGGGTCCTCTCCGTGGAAGCCCAGTGTTCTACCACTGAGCTATGCCGGTGTTTGAAACTCCGTTGCAAACTGACCCTATGCAGGCTTCATGCCGGGTAGGGAATCGTGTTAACATGTGTAATAAAGCGTTTCAGAACAGTTAAGTCACCAACCAGGCGTCACACAATGCGAATTGGGTAACGAGTGGGTCGTTGAATGCGTCAACCTATTATAAAAGCCACAGACATAATTCTTCGTCATCAGCCACAGTATCAACAAAGGGCACATAATGCCTTACAAGCGTGTAGGAATACCATGCTTTTCCGAAGGATGATGAATAATGGCATAGTGGACGCTTCCCCACTGCAAAAAAATTATGATTTATGGCATAGTGGGTGCTATGCAAGTGTGCTTGTAGCAGTGCCCCCCAAGAGTGTTTAAAAAAGGCTCTAGAAAGGCCACTCTTCCAGCTTTCGCTGCGACTGTGCTGCGCATTCCGCGTAGGCCTGGCGCTTTTTTTTTTTACCTTCGGTATTTCACCGTCACGTCCAGAGGTTACTTAGCTTTTTAGTAGACTACTTAACATTGTGTCTACATTCAATGGCACAAGTGAACACAACCTTGCTCCATAAAGCTCTCAACAACATTTATTTACATATGAAGATTTGGATTGTCTATACAATGTTAGCCCACAAGGAATGTCGATTTGAAAATAAAATTGTACCACAAGTGCAAACCTGTGGTTTCAAATGTCTTAAAATACAACAATGTATTGCATTAAAAATTGCGAAGTTTAATACATCACAATGCAAGCATACCAAATTGGCACGTTGCCATACACTGTCAAGGAGGTATGTGAAATTACGAGACATTATCAAGGCACGGCCACAGACAGCCTGAGGGCTACTGCCTATGTAAATACTGTCCCATCAAAAGTGGTGAAGTACATTTTTTGTACTTGTAGTGCATAAAAAATGCAAAGGCAAAACACAAAACAACCTTGAGTTCTAAATACAGACATTTAATTAGGAGTAATTAAAAGCCAGTGTTTGCTTTTGTCTCAAGCTTTCCACTTAAGTACTTTTTCTTGTGCATTAAAGTGAAGAAATGGAATGCGCCTGATTCCATGCATAAATCTGCATTTTAAAATGACATCCCTGACAAGCTAAAATCAAAAAAATCTTTAAAAACATTGTGTACTAAGTGAACTTCGTCTATGAAAAATTACTGTTATGAATATGTACAGGTGCAAGAAAGCAGACTTGGAAAAAAAAAGGTGAAGTAAAAAAAGTGTGGCGATGTGGTGGGTCAGATGTCACCATCCGATGTGACCATTGGTTCATCACCGGTGGGGGGCACCTGCTTCGGAAACGGCCTGTGAACTCCTGCACGACCTATGGCTGGAGCTTTTCTGACTGACGTCCCCGCAGCCGAACTTTTCCAAAAGGGCAGTGATGGTGGAAGCCTGCTGTTCATTCTCCACAAAGACCCGCATGAACCTCTTTATGACTGGAGGTATCCGGTCAATGTCCTCCTTGAGGCAGTTCACTTCTGCATTGAAAATCAAGAACCACCGCCTTGTTACGCTTCTCATTCGCATTTCTTTCGCACAAACCCAATCACAACCTAGTAATGCGACATGACCGCAATATTGACATTGCGGACCGTTAATTTCTCTACCAGGACAGGCAGCAGACTCACCCATCTCTAGGCATAGTGCCAAGAATGCCAGCACTTTCTCCGCAAAGAGAGAAGTGGCCCACTTCGCCATGAATACTGACCGAGTCACCTTCAGGAAAATCTAGAAAAAGAGAAGCACGAATTTATCATAAAAAGTCACCATGTGCTTATTCCTTTCCCAGTAAGACAACGAATAAATTGTACAAGCAGTGTGCACTCCTTTCATAGTATACTGCAACTGTGACCTGGTATGATCCCTTGGCAGAGCTACCTTCACTTTTGTGCAACTTATCAACCCAGGTTACTGTCTAGCACTAGCATGGCAATGTTAAAGCTTGGTCCAATAGCGCAAATTTGAACAATGCCAAGAGATAGGACAACACTAGTTTACGAAGTGGCACTGTTTCTCCGAAAATCTCTTAAAAGTTGCGCTCCGGAATCTGCATCGTTTACGAAAGCACCGTTTATATGGTCTTACATTTTTGCTTCTACATTGGGCCAGTAATGAAAGCACGAAACTCTCACCAGCCGAGCAATCTACCGAAGTTGCTTTGTTGTAATATTATTCATCTCTAACTATTTACAACAAATTGAAAGCTGTTGCTGAAAAATAGACTGAGCCCACCTTGATCACCTCGACAGACAACTCCTGACGTCTTCCTTTCTGACTTGGCACCTTTGGCAACAGACGCTCCTGTATCCACTCCATCTGGCGCCCAAATGTTGATGTTGCCGTGAACTTCTCCTCGGTCACCTGCATACCGCCATGATGGTCATTTGTTAGAACAATGCCAGATACTGCCAAAGCAGCAGTAGCACGCTGTAGAGGACATTGGCATTTTCGTGAGGCAGTTCGGCCAGATTCCAGTGTGAATTCACCATTTTTGTCAGTGCTGCGATCCCTGCACTACTCTAGAGAAAGATGCCCGTAATACAGTCGATCCCGGATATGTCAAACTAGGATATATCGAACTATTGCCTATATCAAACAGCTGAAAAATCCCCTTGAACTTCCCATGCAGAAGTATGGGGCTGGTGCACGCATATATTGAACTCTCGCACAGCGAAACATACGCTATATTGAACGCCACGCCACGCCGAAGCCCAGAAAGTGCATTTTTCCTAACAAATATTGATCATTTTTGGCTGGGTTCTAAGAAGTTCCGATCCCTCTTGGCGCGCAGGTGACAAAAATGCGGTGTTATTCCATTGCATTGATCTGGTTTGCTGCGCAGCGCTTGTGAGTGTACTGGTATGTTTGATGCGGGATCTGCAGGTTTGAACGCGCAGGCATAGCGCTTTTCAAAAAGGCTAATTGCCGAGGGCACCAAAATGAGAATGCGAAGAGACTCGTCGACGTTATTGCAATGTTCACATACCCCTTCCTTGTTTGTTCATGCACGATGACATGTGGGCCAGAAAAGCATGGCCTTTGAGATGTGCAACCTCATGACGTGTTTTTGGTGTTTTCAGTTTTAGAACACACATCTCGGAGGCTACACTTTTTCTTGCGTTTTGCGCACCGTTTTTATTGCGCCAAAGAAGCGGCTGCCTGCTAAAGCGTTATTATGGAACTCTATGTGCTACAGAGCCACAAGTGACATCGCTATTGCCAACATGTAGACGATGGGGACTTGTTCCTTCGTTGTTTGTGGGCAGTGTTGTCGCATGTTGGCATGTGGACTTGTGTACTGCTCGCCTCATTCCTGATAAATCCTCAGCCGAGAGTTGAACTAAACATTGACCCACTCATAGCGATAAAAATGACTGGTGCTTGGAGCGACATCAAGTAAAGCACAGTCATGAACGGTTTCCTAGTGTGCTTTGGTGCCAGGCGACGACTTTGGGTGCGTCATGACCGCTGAAAACGGCGTACAGTGCCTCAGTGAATATTGAGACTTATTAGCATTTTTGGGCGCCATCTCAGACAGCGAACGACTTCATCGGTGCAGATGTCAACGTAGCCTTTTCCAACATTGGCTATTTCTGACTGCGTCGACATCGTGATTATGGCTGACGTTGGCGGTGCCCTAGAAGTGTACCCGTGCGGCACGTGCCATGCGATTATGAAGACGCCAATGCCATCGCTGCTGCCGCTAACCCACCTTTTACCACGCTACAAAGCTTGCATCGGTGTTTAGCGTCAATCACCGCTGTTACGGCCGAAGGTGCTGAATATACTTATTTGGAGAGTTTCAATGATATTGAGGACGACTATGAAATTGGCGGCGCGCAAGAAGCAAGAAAAGTTTACGGACTATTTTCCATGCGAAGTAAAGTGCGGTAACTAGCAAAAGAAGAAGTCAGCTTGTTCTTTAGCATACGCGAGCGAATCATCCTGTTAGCACTTGTTACGATTTATGTAAACTGTTCGAAGGCCTGCAATGATTTCATTTAAGCCTTAAATACGCATTATTTGTATTTCGAATTATCGATATATCGAACTATTTCACGATCCCCTTAGAGTTCGATATATCCGGGATTGACTGTAACTAGTGGTGTATAAAAATAAAAACCCTATAGGAGCCAGCCGACCAATGCGGTGATCAAAAAGTGGGCTAAGATTCCTAACAGTAATAAGCAGAGGAAATTATCGGATAAACTTCTTGATATTTGCAAAGCGAAAGTGTTAAAAATGGACAGACAAATGTTCTATTGCCACGCACTCAAACCTCTTTATAACGAAGTTGCATCTTACACGAAAATAAGTTCGTTATATCCGAAAATACGTTATAAAGGTATATTCCTAACACTATACCTGTTGCAAGAGTATTCTTCATTTACTTCATTATAACCGATATTTTCGTTATATTCGTGTTCGTTATATCGAGGTTTGAGTGTGTTTATTCGAATCTCGGCTGCCGCTTCATCGGCAGAAAACCCAGCATTTTTATCGCGCAAGTGCACACTTTGTAGGCACTTACGCCGTCGTCATCATGATCCGCCGCAACATCGCTGTCCTCTTCGTTGCAGTATATCTCGGGGGGGCATCATCCTCCCTTCCGTACATCACGTTTGAAATACAACACTTCGAAAGCTCTAATGATTGTTTTATCAGGAATTTTGTTTCATGCCGCGGCGATCCACTTCGCCAGCTGATGCATGGTGTGCCCGGGAGGGGTGAGGGTGAGCTGATGCTCTTCCTACATAAGCCAGTCAGTATAGTGCTTGCGAAGCCCACTTTAAAAGGCTTATTAATGGCAACGTCAAGCAGTTGGAGTTAGCTAGTCATGCCACCAGGGATTATGGCAATGTCCGTCCCGGCACGAGAAAGCGCGATCTTCACGCTGTCAGCCAGATGGGCACCGTAGGAGTCGAGGACTAGAAGTGACTGCTTGCACACCGCAGCCCCTGGACAGCGTTCCCAGACAGTTTTCACCCAGTCCTCCATCAAGCGGCTGGACACCCATCCTTTGACGTCAACGCGCACAACAAGATTTCTGGGGAGTTTTTCACCGCTGGTAGAGTCTTGCGATTGAATGACTGGAGTTTTCGTCCATCAGCAGTGCAGCACAACATTACTGTCGCTCACTGCTTTTCGTAACACACCGTCTAAAGTTTGACTTCCTTCACACCCTTTTTGTTCACAGTGTATGCCATTGGCATGTTGAAGATAAACGGGGTCTGGTCGTTGTTTGCAATTTGCCCCAGTTTGGTAGCCCTTTCCCACTTTTTGCCCATCACATAGCACTGAAACTTGACAGGTTTCTTTTCGAAGTCAGCGGGCAGCTTCTGACACATGAAGGTCTGTCTCAGGCTGAGCCTGAACCGCTTCACGAAACGCGTTGCCCAGCCCCTGCTTGCTTTAAAATTTGCTCATGCAACACCCTCTTCATGCTGGCAACTTCCCTGGCTTTTACCTGGATAATCTCTGTTGACACGGGCATTCCCGCTTTCCTTTGTTCCCCGATAAAATTGGTGACAACTTCTTCCACCTTCGTGGTGTCGGCCCGTGTTGGGTCCAGTGAACGCCATGCGGGATGCTGCACAGCTGAACAATTCAGTCTGTTGTTTGCGCCATCGTCACACTTTCTTTTCGTGCATGCTGAACTCTTGCTGCGCTTGCAGGTATGAAGTTTTCTCCAGGTGCAAAACGACCTTTCGCTTAAAGGCTGCACTGTAGTGGCACCGCTTTGTTGGTGCCGTTGCTTCTCAAGCACGCATGGCACAGGCGTTTGCGAGCACGTGGTTCAAGTCTCGACACTTCCAAAACTCTACGAACACGACTGCACCGACCAATCACTTCTAGAAAACTGCCAACTCTGTGCCCGCACCACTGTGCCGCCATGCAAGAGGAAGAGAGGAGGGGGTATCAAAGTGCATGGCAATCACTGGCGCTGTAATCACATGACACGGTCCACCCTTGCTGGCTTGAAAGCTCGCTGGCTTGATGACCCTCACTGCATAAACGTGGGACTGACATTTTGAAACAATGGACAGTATGAAGCAGACAACGCAGTTCACCTGTGTAGCCACTGGGGACCACTCCTCTTACGCGGAGCCTGAGCAACCACGTCACTATGCAGATACCATAGAATGTCGTGAAAATGAGCCTTCGAGCTCGCATGCAGAACTGCCTCCACACAGCTGCCAGAGATCAGCGCGTGGCGAGCCATCGTGGCACTTGTGTAGTCTGGTCTTTACGCATGTGGTGGCTGCGGTCAAACCATGGTACTTGAATCTAAGCCAACCCTCCACTTTTGCACATGATTTTTCAAAAAAGAAAAAAAAAAACAAATACATAGATTCGAGCAAATACGGTATTGATGGCACAGATGTACTCATTTTTTTTGTTTGTTGGGATGAAGTCGCATCAGGAAGTCACATCAGGCATAATGGACTTTAGTAGAACTGCCTTGATTTTCTTTAAAAAAAGACAAACAATGTCTGCCTTTCTCAAATAGGAGCTCTTTAGCTTAGAAGGATTCCTTGGCAAAGCAGAGGACATGATCAACGAAAATGCTGCGTATACAGTGCAGTCCACTTATAACGATATCCAAGTGCCAAGAAAATTCCCTTGTTATAACCGATAATTGTTATTAGTGGGTTGAGAAAAAAAAAACAAAAGAGAGACCAAAACATTTTATTTACATGCAAGTAAGGTAGTGCAACTATGTACTTGTTTGCAGACAAGTCATAGTCTGTCAGCTTTAATTGCTTCACGCGAAGCTGGCACGCATCTTCCTCAATGGCATCTAGCTAGGTGTGCTCCACGTAGCTAGGTGGTAGGTCCTTCACGAAGACAAAGTGCCTGGAGGGACTGTATCATCCGCTGGGCCTCCTTCAATGACGGTACCTTGGTAGGGCTACTCAACCACGTCGTCAGAGTCGCTCTCACCACTGTCCGCAGCACGTATACGTGCAACGATCTCCTCATCACTGGGGCACTTGGACGTTTCCACAACATTGTCTGCATGAAGAATGTTGTCCAGACCCGACGCATCTTCGTTAGGCACCGACCACAACTCCGGCACCCCTTCGTCGGGCACTTCGCAGGCATCTCCTGGTATCGCTTCCTCCTCGCCTACTTCCTTCTCGCAACGTCGTCAAACGAAGCTCGCCTGCCTGAAATAATTTTGCACCGTGGGGGCCACTGTCGGCGCGGAGAGCTATTTTCGGTGCGTGCTGTAGCCAGATTCAATCGCTATATCCGATATCGCGGCACTGGGGCATCGTAATAAGCGGTTTATTTTACCATACAAAGCGTACAAAAGTGGACGGTGCCATCGCCGTTCATCGTTATATCCGATATATTGTTATAAACGGTATCGTTATAACTGGACTCGACTGTATTCCATAAACGAGGCATACGTACTTGTAAACCAGACTAAAAGACAAATGCTAGAAGTTCCATGCATTGAAGGTTGCAAAAACACCTTTGTGCAGATGAAAAGTGCAAATGTTTTCGCGTATATACATACGGGGTGTTTCTGGCCATGAAGGAGGTACGTGAGGAGGAGGAACAAGTCAAAGGCCTTCAACATCTCGTCCTGAGCCACCATTCTGCCATTGGAGATGGAGAGCAAGTCTTTCAACGAGTCCTGGAAAAGCAAAGCCCCATGCAAGGTGCAAACATGAGGCATGAAGTTAAAACGGAGGGCCACTCGCAGAAAGATTTGAGCAAGCGGCCAAATTGTTGTATTTTCCGGTAACAAGCTACACATACTTCATGTTCGCACCAGCTCTTGAAGTCTCTTACTTGTCAGAAAAACTCAAACAAACATATGAAAAAGCTTAGTGTACAACAAGCAGGTTAGCTGCAAAAACAGTGCAAACAGAGCACAAGGCTCCTATGACACTAACGAGCATTAAATATTCCGACATGAACACTTGATGGAAAGGTCAGGCATCGTACATCTTAGCATCACGGCAGGTCGCCATCATTACTGGTTTGCTTTTCTCAGGCATGCTGTGCGTTGGCAATTAGTATGATCCTTCACAGCAAGTTTTGCTCACCGTTCCAAGAATGGGTCCAGAGCCCATTTCAGCGGTGTTATGCGGCAGCCGCACAGCGGCATGGCCAAACAACTGAGGAGGAGTGGTCATTAGAGTAGCACTTTAGCATCACAGCATCCTAGCAGCCTTGAGACCAGTGACAACAGGATAGGGCATCACACATAACTAAGCGTCGCTGGTTTTCTTTGAAACAAACCAACAATGAGACAAGCTCCAAAAGAACTGCGATGTGTAAATTTCCCAAATGTACAGACCAGCCCGCAAAACCTAGATCCCTGCGGCAGCAGTTTTCAAGATTGTCATACAGGACAGCACATGTAAATTATGTTATAGACTGCCTCATTGAGGCAAGCCGGGTGGCACAGAATGGAAAGGTGATGGCCACGAACACACACATAGCACAGCCATGGAAAACAAGCAAGTGGGCACAAAAGCGGCAAAAGGCACTCACAGCAATACGCAAGAGAACATTCCACGTGTCGAACAGGGGCACGGTGTGGTGCTTGAGCAACGTCCTCTGCAGATGGGGAGACTCCAACAGTTGCCTGAGCACCTGCAGCCCCAGCTCAGGGTTGCAGGGCCGTCGTTCGACACAGAAACGCACTTTGCGCTGCTTGGCTGGTGTCTGCTTGTTCTGCAATGCAAGACGAGCGAGAAGTTGACATCTTCACGATAGACTCAACTACAGAACCAGTGCCTAATGCCAAGTAATTTGTTGCCCTTGAAAAATTGGCACCTTATCTCATACCTGGAACACAGCTACAAATATGAACGACTTCAAATGTGCACTGGTCAGCAATAGAAAGCGTGATAATATGCCTCCATAGTGATCGGGGCCTTCTGGTATGCAATAAAGGTGAGAGCCTTGGTCTTCCATTGCGACAAATTTTTGACCGCAAGGCCTGGTGGTCTACAGCCTGGTGCAAGATACAGTAAAACCTCATTTATCCTGGATTTCGTTAACTCGTAAATTCGGTTAACTTGGACTCATGGTGTGGTCCCGGCAAAACTGTGTATACTTCAATGGTGTCAAATGCTTGTTAATTCGGAGGGATTTAGGTCCGCGCACCGGTTGACTCAGACAACTCCGGAGAGGGCTATCAGGGACTCCATGCTTTGAGTCACGCGATCTCGGCGGCTTGGAGGCTCAAGCACTGCTTGCCGTAACCGACGGCGGAACCGGAGTTTTGGAGAAACCAAAACCGAAAGAACTGCAGCAGAATATGATCATGATGATAGTGAATGAGGGGGGAAGTGGCTAGGTGGCGCTAGTCCCCACCCGGTGGAAGCGCTTGGGCCGCTGGCGCATCCAGTGTCTACTAAAAGGCGAAACACATGGGCGACGGGACGGTTTGCGCTGCGGCGTTGCCACTGCCCCCCACAGCTGGTCGCTACGCCTACGCTGCTGGTTTCTTTGTGTTGCGACTTCGCGCGTAGCGTGCGAGCTCGTGCACGTAGCATTCTCCGACTGTGCTTGTGCGCGTTGCTGCCGCCATTCGCATAGACTGAAGATGCGCATAGACTGAAGATGACATATGATAGGAAGTGCTTGAAGAGGATCAGAATCACTGTTCCGATGATGACAGTCAAGATAAGCCAATGTGACATCGCACCGTGCAGGAGGCTGCCGAAGCCCTCGCTGTCCTCAAGGAGTTCTGTGTCTGGTTCTCGCGACAGCGAGCATGCGCACCACCACCTGATGAGGTTGAAGAAGATCATTCTAGCACAAATTCCGACGACGAGGCAGACAAAAATAACACAGTTTTTCATGAAATAAAGGTTTGTCTGTGCTGAGTACATTTTCCCTTTGTTTTCATGGTCCATTCGATAATCCGGAATTCGGTTAACTCGGACATTTTCGCCGGTCCCATGATATCCGGGTTAACGAAGGTTTTTGCTGTAGATATGACAGACAGTACCGGCAGTGGTGGATCACATTGCCACCAAAAATGGCTGTTTTGCAAGCTCGTAACAGCTTGCACTGCAAAAAACACTAGCCAGAATTGAGAATTCCAAAATAGAAGTGCTCCGATATTCTAGGTATAGAAAGAAACCACATTCCCTATTGCAGAAAAGTTCAAAATAGAGCAGAACAGATGCACAGTTGAATTTGGCCTGGTTGGTAGATGAGCTTTGTAAATAATAACAGTCCCCGAAAAGCGACACAAGAACATGCAACGATGCATGCCAACTTCCAACATGTCTAATCTTAGCTGTGTGTGTTCTCCAAGTGTCCCTATTTGCAAACTTCTATTTTCTACTACAGTGAAGAAGAGTAAGAAGAACCACAGATGCAATCCCTTTATTGCTGGAACGTAACCACTGTCTGGCTTGAAATTTCTCAGCCCGCAATGTTTTCCCAAACACTCACCTGCAGCTCTTCGACAGATTCAACAACTAGTCCCAAGACGTCAGCTGCACGGTGCATGTTGCACAAAAACAGCACGCACTGCTTGGCTTCCTCGGACAGGATCAACTGTGCACCGGCGTTGGGCACGGTCAGGAAGTTGCGGAGCATTGAGAAGCACCGCAGAGACAAATTGCTGCTGTCATCACGGGGTAGTAGGGAGGCAGCACTCAGCACTGAAATCTGCAAGCTGAGAGACTGCATGCAGAGAGAAACAAAAAGGTCATGTTTTTTGTAGAGATTGTGGCTGCCATTTTTTATTTCTTCAAGCATGCGCAACAAAACATGACACATGCAAACAACTGCTGCCTTTCAGTCAAGTTGTCATTGTAAAGCGTACAGGGCTCACACCCATCGGTAGTGTCATGTTATAACTATGGTAAAGAACCACTAACACTACCGGAAGTAAGAGTTAGGCTAAAATAAGAGCTCTGCGAATAGCAAAACATTGGGTGCAAAGTGAATTCGAATAATAGTTCGAGTGCAAATCGAATTGAAATCGCAGAAAAGAGTTGTGGAGAATACCTAGGCATATTCTTACTAGACAGGTAACAATTACAAGTCGCAAACACGGCCAAAGAACAGATTTATTCCTAAGGGGTGATGCAGCTTTTGTATCGCGAAAAATTTAAAAAGAAATCCCTTTTTTGAAAATTACACTTTCAGTCTCTGTAGCCCTTTTTCAATTTCCAAAATATTTTCACTGAAAACTACATAGAAGTGCAGGTAAAAAATTTGCTGTGCTTGCCGAGGTGGTGCAAATTATTCCGGAAATTGCAAAAAAAAGAAAACGTGTTAAAAAAAAGTTATAGCTCCACAATGGCACAATCGGGTGCCGTAATTTTGGGCTCATCGTAAAAAACATTTGTCAGTCTTCAAATTTCCCGCTTCTGCTAGGTGCTCATGCAGAAACAAATATACATAGACAAAAAATAAATGTAATAAAAATGTCAGCAGCAAAAAAGTAGGGGTGTGCGAATATTCGAGTTTCAAATTGAATAATACCTATTTGAATAATTAAATTAGATTTTCGAATAGCCAGTATTTGAAATTTCGAATAATTCGACAGGACGAATATCTAAAACGCAGCAAAGGCCAAATGGTGCAACTTTGTTAGGGTGGGGTGCAACATTAGCGCCGTTACAGTAGGCCTTTCGTTAGAACTTTCACCCGATATCCTGGTTCAAAAGCGGGTGCATGTTTATATTAAAGGATATTATGTCATGAATTGTGAGTAAAGCGTGACAGGCAGGGACGTAGAAGAAAATCGACACGGACAAAGCGCTACTTTCAACTGTCCGTGTCGATTTTCTTCTACGTCCCTGTCTGTCGCGCTTACTCACAATTCATGGATGCAAACCAACTAGCCCGCCAACGTGTTTTAGCAAAGATATGTCATTTCTGTAAAAAAAAAAAAACAAAAGAAAAGACAATTGAGAAAATTCTTAAGCCCTTTCATCCACTTCGTTTCCGAAACGAAGGCGCGGACCTTTTGCGTAGTTTGGTTGCATAAGCCGCAAGTGCCGTAAAACGTCCCGACTTTGGCCCGCGAAACTACCGGTGATTGGCTTCACATGTGAAAAATTTGTTCGCGCTGTGCAGTCGCCTATGCCGCACCACACTACTAATTCAGAAACCTCCATCGTTCCGGCGTGCAGTTAAAACAGCGCTGTGAACAGGTGCCTGAATATTTTTGGGCTTGGAGCACCCATGGCGATGAAGCACAACATTACCAATGTCAGGTGAGCCATATTGCACGAACATAGGGAGGGACTAGCTACCGCCCCCCCTGTTAGCCGTCAGGAGGTTAGGAGTGACGATGCTGACTGGAATGGCGGCTCTACTATCAACATGCCTTGCATGCCCATAAAAGCTGAAAAAAGGAAGAGAGAAGATTCCGCCCGAAACTAGCGCATAATAAATAAAGCTGTCACCACGCTGTAGTATCCCTGATGTTTGCCTTGTCTTGCCATCACTGGGGGTACATCAAACTATTCGATATTCGATTCTACAGTTTTGGCCACTATTTGGCACTATTCGATTCGAATTAGATTAGAGATGATATTTCACTACGTATTCGCACGGCCCTACAAAAAAGTAAAGAAATATCGGGTGGCTGATATGGTGGCGGGAGCTTCCAGTGCTATCAGATAAACTGATGAGCAATATTTTGAGCCCACAATGTAAAACTTGCCAACTCTTAAAATATGTGCACTCATTTATGACAAAGCATTAGCACTCATTCATGGTGACAGCAGCATCACAGCACGGCCAGAGCCTGGGGTCATTGCAACTGTGTGCAGATGTACACATGGCTTTTTGAAGAAAGTGTCCCTTGTACCCTTCAAAACAGTGCCAGCAGGTTATCAGGAGGTGTGGACAGTACTTTCATCAATGAGATAGCAGTGGACATTAGTAGAACTGTGCTGTGTACAACCTTATTCAAAAGAAAAAACCAATTAAAAAACCTGACCATTTTCCATTGCTAGCATAGGACCTCCAGCACTAGAAGTTCACCACCCTCCCCAAAGCATTCAAGTGAATGCACTACTTGACATCCTGCAGCCAAGTGAAAAATGTGCTCAAAGGCTTCACTTATGGCATAGGCTGTACATGCTTTTGTGTTCACAAGTGAAGGAGGAAATACTGAGTGAAAGGAGAGTTAGTGCACTGGGGCTCTCGTACCAGTAAACAGGCCTTTTTTTTTATGTGCATAGCTGTTATTCCAAATGCGTAGCATAACAAGGCGAAACTGCACACTCCTAGTGCAAAGCATACGAAAATTCAACTGAAATGAAGCACATTTCACATCTGTCCTGGAAGAGCTCTTAGTTGAAGTTTTGCTTTTTGATTGGCTACAGATGACTGCTTCATAACCTAACCAATCTCGAAGAAAGTCTACATACAGCAAACAGCAGAGGCTAGAGTGCGGGAAAGAAATAGTGTGGAAATGACAGTGCAAAAAAAAAATTTAGATGCATAACATTGTGGAGCATGGAAATTGTGGCAGGTAGGTAGACAGCTGGCATACAGCACACATGCGCCCATAGGTCGGCGAACTCACTCTCATGAGTTGACTCACTCGGACTCAGATCGGGCCACGAGTTTGAGTGAGTCTGGGTGAGTAATATTTTGGTGAGTTTGAGTCAGAGAGCGAGTCCGGTTGAAGAAGAGTTTCGCGAGTGTGAGCCCAGTGAGTTTGGCTCAGGACAATTTTGGTGAGTCTGAGTCCAGTGAGTCCAAAGCGCAAGATATATCTCTTAAGTGAGTCTGAGTGAGTTCTACATTTTTTTTGTCGACCTATGCATTCACCTCCCTTTAAAAGAGAACTTCAGCTTGGGTTGAACTCCAATGCCACCTATTGAAACCACTATGAACACTTAAAACGCAGAAAAAGTCTGGAAGTGGAACAATAGAGGACCCAAAATTCTTTTTTACATGGATTTCCAAACATGGGAAAGTCAAGGATTAAAAAAAAAATTCAAACACAAAAGAAGCTTTAAATGTACAACTTCACGACTCATTGCAGAAAAAGCATACATTTCACAGTACTGCTTTTGCACATGAAGTGAACAAAATCTGATATGTGGATTTAAATTTCTGTAAATTTGTTCACCACTCTAACAATGGTTTTTCAAAAAGTTGTGCACAAATTAGTAGGACATTTTAGGAAAATGCAGCAGTAAAATTCAGGCATTTTGGAAAAAAAAAAGTTAGGACACTGACAGATGCGTGCTTTAGATTAATTATTAGGTGCTATTTATACTTTCCATTGCAGAGTTGTAAACATGGCATTTATTTTCCGAAAATTTTCGTTAATATCTACTAAAAAATGTGTGGCCTAAATGAAGAACAGACTTTCCTCCAGACACTAGATTGAACTTGTCTAAATTTACCAATCCCCATCAATTTTGGAGCAGTAGTCGAGAAAATTCTGATGTATTTAAGTAGAAGCCCACGAGCTAAAGCTTCCACTTAATGCCATGCAACTGCTTTCTTCAAGCAAAGGCATCCAAGTGAAGAAGCACATATACCACCAGAGTACTAGGCACATTGCAATACGCTTGCCCCAGTCCCCTCAACCACTAACACTGCAGGCATGCTATGTTAAGTCAGTCCACTTTGGCTCATGCATTCAAAAAGAACATGCAAGCATGAACAAAAACAGCTAAACACTTAGCGGCGGCAAATTTATGAAAATGTGTCTAACAGCAAATATTTGTCAGTGTGTAAGTGCAGAGCTGTTAGAAAAAAAAAAACACAACTGCCAAGGCATTGACAGTATTCTTACAGATCATCATCAGCCTGACTGCGCCCACTGCAGGGCAAAGGCTTCTCCCATGTTTCTCCAACTAATCCAGCCGTGTGCTTGCTGCGTACACATTATCTCCGCAAACTTATCTGCCCACCCAAGTTTCTGCCTACCTCTCGCGTGCTTACTGATTCTCAAAGATAAGCAGCATAAAATGCTACTTCTCTGTAAAAGCAATATTAATGAGAACTAACAGACCATAATGCCAAGGAAAGTATAGGGGATGTTATTAGTAGTAAATGTAATGTAAATGTGAAGAAAGAAAAGTGGACGAAAAGATAACTTGCCGCGAGCAGGGACCGAACCTGTGACCTTCGAATAACACGTCCGATGCACTACCAACTGAGCTACCGTGGTGGCCATCCCTCTGTCCAGTTTATGGGGTATATATGTGCATTAAACGTGGGAGCATAAGTCAGCGCCGCAAGTAGCCATGACGGCCAGTGTGGAACACTCCTTTTCTGCCTGTTGGCGTCACGTAGCATGTGATCTTATTACGAGCTGGCAGCTCGCCAATAATCCCTCGAAGGTCGCAGGTTCGGTCCCTGCCCGTGGCAAGTTATCTTTTTGTCCATTTTTCTTTCTTCACATTTACTACTAATAACATCCCCTGTACTTTCCTTGGCATTATTGTCTGTTAGTTTTCATAAATACTGTGCCTAACAAAGAAAAAACGAGCCCTTAAAATTTCCACTTCTGTCCTTCTCTGTAAAAGCAATACTTATGAATGCGAGAATACGTCAATTACTAAAAATTTGCACTCCTTTGAGGAGGTCCAAGCAACATTGTTTGTCGCAGACAATTAGGGAGCAGTTTTCCAAACTGTATACAACTGTGTTGGTTCCTTAAGGATGCTGTGCTTACTATGACGACACCACCGTTCGCCTTCACGGCAACTTCAAAACTAACAGAGAACCTGCGACAAGCTCATAGAGCACAGCGTCCATAGTTGGTGTGTTTGGTTCCCACAAGTGACAATTAGTCTTAAAACAACAGCGATGCCCCAGCAGACGTTAAAATTCACGGTGGGCTACTGCAATAAGTTCAAACTGAAGGCACCCCATCCATATTTAATTTTTGTCTTGTTTTTTTTCATTTACGAGAAACATTCTTTATGGCTACTGAAGTGCAATTTAAAATTGCAGCCCAAATCAGATTTTTTTAAAAGTTATCGCCAACATATTTTTCGCTATCAATCATGTCTGGGCATGTCGTCACACGTTCTTTGCTTTTCTGTTCCCACCTCCTGTACTCTTGCAGTGCTCTTGCATGTGCCATAAGCAAAAGCCCAAAAGCCAGTACTGTTGCATCAAAAGTGCCTTGCAAACCAAGAAGAAACAACCAAGGTGTCACATGCTAAGCAGCTGAATGTGAAGGAGACATTTGCCTTGCGGCATCACACATGCAGGCCACATCAACAATGGGATCAAATTTTGTGCACCAGCCCAGTCGCGCGAGAGAGCTGTTTGCGGTTGGGCCATACTCACGCCATGCTCAGTATTGGCGCCATTCATAGCACTGCTCTGCGTCAAGGATGATTGTCGCTCAACGTTGATGGATCTTTGCGATAATGCCTTCTGTTAGAATGAACAGGTTTAAGATGTAGTGCACAAGTCCTCCCTTTGCCAACACCATGACCTTAAAAGGGCCCTGCAACACTTTTCCCCAAGTCATAATGGAATAGTCTCAATATTAGCGCATGACACTTCGTAAATCCCATGCCGAAAAAATTTTTAGAATCTGTCAAGCACGAGTGGATCTACAGGGATTTGTTCGCATGCTTCAAGCCCTTTCTCTCTCTCCTTTCGTGTCCAGTAAGCGCACTGAAAGCTACCCAGGGAGGGGGGTGACAAGGAGCCAAGAAGACGTGTCCCTTCGTAGCACCTTTTGTTTTTCATCGGACAGGCAGCTTTCAATGTAATCGCAAGCATGCGTGCTCACGAGCACATGGCGGCATCTTGCGGCGGCCACAATTAACTATGCAGCTCGCAATACTGAAATCAGCCCACCGCCGTAGACATGGGTATATGGTGCAGAAAAATTTGGGTATATGGCATCATTTGTAGAGAGAAGGAGCGATGTCTAGCTGACAGAATTGTAAATTTTAGGCTCCACACCACGCAATAATGTTTGGCTCGCGTGTTCTCGGGAGCCATGACTATAGATAGGCAACGTTTTCTGACCATGCTTAAAAAGTGTTGCAGGGCTCCTTTAAAGGGGTACAGACACGAGCTTTCGAAGGAGAGTTTACCCTGCCATAGAAATCTCCTGTATACAGAGACTACCCTGCACAAGTGTGAAGTGCAGTAAATGTTGATATTTTATTTTATTTTGACATTAAAGCTAATTTTTCACATGGTGCACCTACTTGCATCAACACTAGCACGACGTCAGGCACCAAAACATTCAAAATGGCCACTTGTGTGTCACCAACGGAGCAGCCGTCAAAATGTCACGTTATCTTCCGCGAGCATGCAACAAGAAGCTCATACCATGCTGCAACGTCACGGTACAATGGAAACCCGAAACTACCCTTTAAAAACGTGGTGTAATCACTTTTTCAGTGTGCACTCATGCTTACCAGTACATTTTCTAGGCTCTTGAGGGCTGGGCCTTTCATTTTAACTGAAAATTTTCGTGTCAGTACCCCTTTAATATATGTGCCATTGAAAAGACAAATCACTGAACACTAAATGCTGCTGGAGTCAACCCACTCACAATTAACCCTTGTTAAAATGTTGGCTTCAGTGAGATTCCTTGTTCAATGATGTCTTTTTACTTCGATCCTCTATCATCCCCTGAAATTCTGTCTCATTTAGAGTGCCACTCTACAGGGTTCCTCAGGAAGGAAACAAATGCGATTGCATTCAGGCATTGGCTCATGTACACTTAAGTAGGACCGGTTTTGAGATACATTTTCAGCTTGTAAATCCGCCTTTTTCACGATGCCCCAGTGCATGCGCCCTTCCCCTAGCGGAAATATCGCAAAATGCCTCCTGGTCTCGGAGGCCTTCATTCTAGCAATGCCAGTTCTCCCTGCCCCTACCAGAACCCTACCAAAACGACAGAGGGCAGCACAGGAAAATGGAAAAGGCGGATTGCCAAGTTTGAAAGACACTTTAGAACAAAAGCAAACATTTATTTATTCTTTCACAAAGGTGAGGAATGCAATGACATTACCTGTAACCTCATCGTGGCATAGTTACAAGACTTGTTGGGACTTAATTGCTTTTAGTTTCCGCAGATGTGCGTTCGTTTTACTATTGACTTGTTGTTCCTCTAATTTGAGCTGCTCCACCTGCCACCCACACCAATTCCAAGTTCTATGAAGTCATGTGGATGTTCCGTAATGAAGCCGACTATGCTTTGTATAAAAGGTCGAATTTCAATTCAATGATGTACATTGCCCATTTTAGAGTCATTATTACATTAAGGTTTAACTGCACATTTTAAGTTCGAAAAAGTTAGGCATGCAGTTATGGACGCAAGCGGAGGTAAAATGGACAACACCAACACTGACCATCAACTGAAAGGTCTCACAGTGGCGGAAAAAAATAAATTACATGCGCAGGTCCACAGAAATGCCAACATTAGCATGCGTGTGCATTGGTGACGTGTCAGTTGATTCAAGACCCAACAATTTTCCCAGCACAAATGCAAATGTGTCCAACCCAGGCAAAGATTGTGAAATGCATTAGGACGACACTGCCTTCAAGAATTGAGCTACCGTGATCTTGGAGGCTCATTAGATCTGGAATGTACAGACATTTTCCCACTGCTAGGAGTGACTATGCAGGGTACTACTTTGCAGTTTGGCATCTATGCAATGTGGACAATTTGCACAGCATGCGGCAACTAGTACAGTGTTTAAAATAGGAAGGCTCCAGTATGGGCTTCCTCTAGACAATACCAACATAACTCTGTAATGCCAGCACACGAGGACAAAGTTCCCAGCGTGTAATGTATGTATGTATGTATGTATGTATGTATGTATGTATGTATGTATGTATGTATGTATGTATGTATGTATGTATGTACTATCGCTCAGTATGAGCTACACCGCGGGAGCGCGTGGCCAACGCACTGTTATGTTGTACAGTGGCGCTGATCGTGACATATTTTCTAGTTATCAGGGGAGGGTTTAGCTGTTCCTTTGAGTGCACATCGCCTTCCCTTGCTTTCACACTCGCCCTCTTATTGCCATGTCGTGATATCAGCTTCGAAAATGATAACTGCCCCGTGGCTTGATACACAAACTTCAAATTTTTCTGCAGTAAGGCTAAATAAATGGCAAAACGTTCCTTGAAATAAAGGAAGTCGAGGATGAAAGCAAGCAATTGGGAGTCATGTGCGCTCACAGGAACAGCCAAACTCTCACCCGATAACTCTAAAATATGCCACGATTGGCACCACTGTACAACCTTGCAGTGCACTGGGCCACGCGCTCGTGGTGTAGCTCATACTGAGCGCGATAGTATGTATGTATGTATGTATATGCATGCATGTATGTATGTATGTACACCCGCCCACAAAAGTTTACGGAACGTGGGCTCCACTGAAAATGCAAATTTCCACTCTGTTAGTGCACGGCACTCCAGCCAAACAGGGTAGCTGTATAGGTCGCAAGAACTGCTACAGGCTAGAACATCTATTTAAAGGCTATGTTCTCAGACAAAGCGGGAATACGGCTTTATCAGAATTTTTGCGTTCCAAAAACCTTTAAGAGCAAGGGTATGTGTGTATGTATGAGACAGAACATTCATCCAAATAAAAAAAAAGCAAAAAAGACTCCGAAATCAATGACATCACTTTTGTACAGCAGCTTGAAGCAAAATATTTTAAAGGAGTGTCAAGTTTTTAAAATACTTTTTCTATGACTGACATTTTCATAAAACGAAATAAAATAATTTTTTTTTATGTTTTGGCAGCCTAAATCAATTTAGTTTCCTTTTACCACTTATTCAACTTCGAAGTAAGGCAGTAAGTTGGGCTAGTTGGTTTACATTCATTTTAAAGGCTTATTAACTGTGCTACTGAACATGGACGAAGAGAAGTGAAAGACGGGACTCGCGCAGACTCGCAACTTTGGCCTGTGTGATATCACTCACCACAGTATGCAAGTATTAATTCCACTGCATACATCAGATATATTCAGTACTCTGTATTTCTAGCTGAATTCACTTCTCACTTGTGCTTTATTTATGAGGACTGAAACATTCCATGCTGAATTTTTTTTTTTACTGCACTGTTGCAATGCTTACCAATTAAGGACAATGTGGTAAAAGTAGATGTGCACATAAAGGTATCAGAAACCAATTTAATTGGGAAGTGCCTATTGAATTTTCCCACTTCATTCGATAAAAAGTGCAAACTGCTTCTAATGGATAAAGACAATACTGCCGAGTTGCAATAAGAGACTGACAGTTGGCACACTGAAGCCCCAAACCACCACAATCACGATCCAACCAAACCTACCGGTAAAATGTCAACAGATCCGCAAAATTGTAGAGCAGGAACTTACATCAGTGGTCTGGAACAACTCATTCACGGTCTTCTTCATCAGAGTCACGAGAAACTTCCAACGAGGTTTGAGTTCCTTTAGAAATTGAATAAAAAGTTTTAAAGATGTATTATTTTCCATTCCTGTAAAGGCATTCTCAGTGTCTGGAATGACTGGCCATAAAAATATCCTAGCGTAATAAGAAAGAAGCAGAGCAGTTTGGCTCTCTTTCCTGCACAGTAGGAATTGCTACAAAGGCTAGAGATTTTTTCCTCCAAGTTCATAATTCATGAATAAAAAAAAAAAAAAAAAATGGACAGTCCGAATTCCCCTGTCCACACCTGCATCTTTTACGTACGAAGTAAAGTAAGGTGTCACACTTTTGGCTTTGTAGCTGAAGTGTTTTCCTCCGAGCAGGAATATAAAACTGACAACGCAGAAGGGTAGGTAGACTTACATCAGACGTGAGCTCATTTTTCATGGACAAGCTGCTGTAGGCGATTGCCAGTGCCTCGACAAGTATGTGGATGGACTTCTGTTCCATGGGTTTTTGGTTCTTGTAGACATCCAAGTCACCTGCCTGATTTCCGGCAAATTCGTCTGGTAGGAGGTTTTCCTTTGAACACGTCTTTTTGAGCAGCATCACATTTTGCAAAAGCACTCTGCAGATCGTGATCAGGAACTCAACTGAAAATAACCGCAACGAGAAAAGCAAAGAATTACACGAGCTCAGCTAAAAAAAAGTTGTGGTTGCAAAAAACTAATCGAGTGTTGCTTATCAGTCTATGGTGCATTGCAATTTGTCATGCCACAGATCTCCTTACAAGTGCAGTTATCAACTCATATTTGGAACATCTGTTAAGTCTGAAAGCTTTGAGGCACAGCCTTTATACATACGTAATGTATAAAGAAGACAGACTTCAACAGCGCATCACTCAATATTTTTCACCAATCTGCAAGCAGCTCCTTGCATTGACCGCATATAAACTTGCGGCACTTTATTTGGCATTAGCAGTCAAGACAGTAGCTGTTGACCATGCCCTAAACACAAGAAAAGCCAACACAAGCCAAGCCACGTTTAAAAAATGGAAGCTGCATTTGTATAAAGTGCATTCCATGCGACCAGAACTGGTTAGAGCTTCAGGCAACTCTTTTGGACAGCTGTTTTGAAGTTCACCACTAAGTTGCTAAAAAGCCCTAGCTTCAAATGGCACTACCTCTGATGCTTTCATTGGACTTTCAAATCAAGCCGCTATCTTGCGATGATCAGAGCACAGGTAACCTTTGTTGTTGCCAGGGGATAGAGATTCGCTATATGCACGGATCAAACTTGTCTACAGAAAATTGATAAAAATTGGTGGGCAGTCATTCATTGCATTGAAATATTGGCTTCACAGTGGTGTTTTTTTTTTCTCTCTCTCTAACCTCTTTTTTCTTTTTAATTATTCTTATTTATTTTAAAAGATTTTGTTCTGTATCAGTCTTACTTTCCTTGCATTTTTATTGCTAACTTTGGTCAGAAATATTGCTCGCATCGTTACGAAATGTGGGTGGTAGAGGCCCATGAAAGCAGTCTGAATAGGGCTTAACGTTTCACTGTTTACACAACAATTCCGAACCTTTATCCTAACATTCAATTCGTGCTGCAGTTTTACTATGAGCGCACTCCAAAGAAAATGGAAAGCGAATTTGCAACCCCCACGCACCGATGGGTTTCAGTGGTGCAATATGTGTCAGCTGGGCGTAGAACACGTGGAAAGCGGCTGGATTGAGCGAATAGAGGAGCAAGCAGCGCTCCAGGTTCTGCCTGCGGTCGGCTGCGTCTGGGTTGAAATAGCTGTTCCGCAGCAACGTGGCAACTTTCAGCGAGAGCTTTGGCTTGCCCATGGCCAACAGCGACAGCAGCACCTTGGGGTCGGCGTCCTCCCAGAACTAAAAGTGACAGCACGTCAAATGAACTGTACTCTACTTCGTATCCGTTTAAGGTACAGATGATAGGGTCACAGAAAAAGCCACAAATCGGCTTGACTAGGTCTCTGTTCCTCATTGGTAATACACAGCAAAACATGCACGATTACAACACATAACTGTTAGTACATTGATGTGCTCACTCTCTCTTGAAAGAACAATCTTATGGATTAGCTAAATTAGAGAAGGAAAATATTGTTACGTTGTAGAAAAAAGCTTTTTAAGATTGAACCTTTTCATTGGGAAAACTTAGGCACAGCGAAATGCAGTACAATAGCGGTAAGCACTGTCAAGAAGAGACCTAGCATACGGAGCTCATGTGTCACCCATATGGGTAAGTCACAGCACACAATCGCCGACACTATATGGTTCGTGTCATGCACAAAACACTACTAGAATAATTGAAAACCTTCGATGAAGTTCGAATACATCAATGTACGGCTCGTACCCAGCAATGACACGCGTAGCAGTCTATGCATCCCTACGTCATCGTTGCCATCACCAACCCTGAAGCTTTCATTGAAGCTATAAGAGCTCATTTCTTATACTGAATGGTCAAGTGTCATGCATCCTCATTATACACCCACCCCTTATGTAATTCCTCCATATGGGGCCTTTAAGGAAATAAAGTGAAAGTGAAACCTGTTGATGGCAAAAAAGAAAAACGAGGATGCACATCAATATGGTAAAGTTTTGATCATAGAAAAAGCATATTTCCAGCCGAAATAGGGATACGGTATGGCTGCCCCTAAACACCTCCCACTGCTATTTTGGCACATCCTGCTAGAGGTAAGTGCAAGAACCTAAGTTTGCAGCAATACTTGGATGTACCTATGATGAACAAGCTCTGCACGTTTGTTGCAAAATTGAAGAAAGTCAAGTTTGGTCATTACTTCATCATGAAGTAATTAATATCTTACCCCACAAACATTAAGACTAGAGTTGTAAATTCTGACAGAATATTTCGTCAACAAACTATTTTACTGAGCAACTCTGCTGAAGTGCAGACGAAGGGAGCCAGGGTAGCAGAGCAATGGTTTAGGCTAAACTTATCTTTCCTCAGTCGACTAACGTTTCCACTTTTAGCAAGAATGGAAGAAGTGCAGCAGGCACCATTTTAGACCTCACCAAAGCATCAATCTGGCTCGAAAATTTTCGGACTAGCACAGAAACCATGAGACTACTCGAAGTCAGCGATAGCTTGTTTGACTGAGAATTCACACAAAACGCCAAATGAACAAGTAGCTCGCAAAGTATCATAGCGGACAAGTCGTACCATAGTGAGAAAAGAACTTGTCCCTGTGCCATCGACAGAGGGGCCGAATAAGAATTCAGGTTTCACTGTTGCACCTCACTGCTCAGAGGCACCAGCTGCCCATTTCCTTCGACCAGCATTTTTATTCCCCTAAGCATCTCTCGTTTGTCTCATCTTTTGATACTATTCATGTGGGTCGACCACAAAATATCACGAAGGAGACAGAGCTACTGCTAAGAAAAAACAAGAGAATACTATGCCTTAAATCCCGGTATACCGCGAGCTGCAGACAGGAGCGAGACATAGGACACCTGAACAGCGTAAGTGTCGTCGAGGCTGTCTTTCCTCTTGGGAATGAGGACCTTGAGCAAACTGTGTGTCTCTGGATTGCTGACCATGGCAGCAAGTCCCTGTAAGAGAAGTTTCGCATTCAAAACACCACATCTTTAGGCAATGATAAGCTTGTGAGAGCGGGCTGCCAATACATCGTAACATTGCTTTAATATTTCTCGGGCGTCATTTTTCAAGCTTTGTGAGGCGAGAGTTGCTGCCGTAGCCTTTGTACAACTGTGAGCGACTCATCGATTAAACACAACATCACAAAGGCACAAAACTACCACTTGACCAAGTTCCCCTTGTATACCAATGAGACTTTCTACTGCACTAAACATATTTGGTCTTATCTACAAGATCTCATCAAACTAAGTCAAGTGAAAATAGAAAGCCATATCACCTGGTTAACCCGAATTCTCGATTCAGGAGAGTTCTTGTCTTGCGCATTCTTCTCAATCAGGACTTTGGCAAGAGACTTCCGTTGCTGTTGCAAAGAGAAATAGTGCTATAATTACACTGCAAGAACCGCAGTAAACGATGCACTGAGGAAGAAAAATAAAAATGATTTATAACAAATTTTGAGAAGCCTTGGCATAGATGTACTTACATAAACAGGAAACATCTCGTAAAATTCAGTCATGAGCCTGAGCACCCCTCTCACAGCCAGTGCTCGAATCTCCGGACGTGCATCAGATAGAAGGTTCTGGGGGAAACAAAGTATAGATTGAAACCCATTCACTTTATTCGGGCACTGTGTGAACAAAGGCATGTCCATGTACGAAGTGATGCATACCGGGCAGCAAGACTAGATTTCTGCATCTTGAAAGGCACTCTCCTTACATAATATGTGCTTGGGTTGGGTAAGGCTAAGCAGCACTCAGTTTACACTTAAGGCACCTTTTCACAACCTGCCCATGAGCCCCACTTTGGCAAGATGGTGGCAGCACCACAAAAAATGCATGTAAAAAAAGAGTATAGTGTGCGAAAGGGTTCACTTGTCCCATAGCGACAGGGGTATAAGCTATACGGTGCAAAAACACACCAGAAATCGGAAGAAATGAAAAAGCAAAACATGCTTGTGGATTAGAGAAAATATAAGAAAAGTTGAGGCACCCATATAAAAACAATAAGCATGACACGATGTCAGGAATGTCATGGGCATAACAAATGATCAGACAATAACATATCTTTCACTGCCACATGGCAATATAGCAAGTAATGAATATATGCCTGTAGGAAATATAGATTATACTGAAGGCATTTTCACATCAATGTTTCTTCGTAGTGATGTTAAGCCACCAGCATGTTCAAACAACAAGCACGTTGGGAAACTCACATGCATCACTTCAAAGTGTGTTGTCAGCTCCTCTTGCTGCAATGCAACTTGGGTGTTCTCCAGAAGTGGAAACGTGTCAAAAAAGATCCTGGCCGCAGAGTACCGCACCTTGGCGTGCCGTGCCTGGATTGAAAGAAACAAGATAGCATCACGCGCGCCTTAAAATTCCTTAATTGTCCCTTATTCAAGTGTCTCGTTGCATGATCATGCGCTTATGGCACCATCAGAACACCCCTGAAGACAATCTCTCCCAAGCAATGGGCCACGTGTTGTGCAGCCCTCTCTACATACCGTATTTACAAGATTGTAGGTCGACCCATATTGTCTTAATTTGAAATCCAAAGTTGGGGGGTCAACCTAGAATCGAAAACTAGTTTCGGTTGTAAAATCTTTCTGAAAATGATCCCCGCGTATTGCCGCGAAGCTAGCTTTCCTGCACAGCTTTCAAGCACTGCCGTGAAGCCACCTTGGCAGACCAGAATTCGACCTTGTTTCCTTCGGAGACATCGTAAATAAATTTTTTTTGTGAAATGTGCTCGAGCTCTTTTTTTCTTATTTTACCGTGCGATATTAGGGGGGTCGACCTACATTCGAGTCGACTTACAATCGTGTAAATACGGTAACACAACACTGGCATAGGTCATCATGGCAACTTGGGAGTTCACACACTTAGACTTCACTCGCATTCAATAAAAAAAGATAATGCATACCTGGAGGCCCCGCCAAAGGATAGGATAGTAAGCCCGGCACAACATCAAAGCGAGAGGTCTGTTTTTTCGAGCCGCATGGAGAACTTTCAGAAACTGCAAGGATAGAAGATTGAAGTCTTGCACAACGTGTAAAAACACGCACAGGAGTACCTCAGGGCTACTTTGAAAGTGTTCAACAATCGCAGCTTATCTCTTCTTTCATGCATCAGTTTGACAATGTACAGCCTCCAGCATTTTTAACTATATCGCGCAAGCGTCGACCGCACGCAGTAAGAGCGCCTTACAGTGCTGCTTTGTGCGCCTGCGCATACTACTGCTGGTCTCGCAGATTATCGCCATTGTAAGGTGCTGATATTCAGTGCGGTCTACGCTCGCGCGATATAGTTACAAATGCTGGAGGCTGTACATGAACCTAAAAGCAGTGCTGCTACCATGACAAACACCTTGTCTCCAATATACTAGTTTTGAACAAGTGCATTTGTTTAAGACAGTTCACGCGCTAAAATGGACATGCAAGCTGTAAAGGGAGAAGGAAGGAACCTTGTTTTCGTGCAGCATATAGAACTCTCTTTACAATATTACTATGGAGGAAGTTACAGCCAGCTACCCCATCCAGAGCCAACGGATTATAACACAATAATCCAGTTAAAAAAGCAGCATCAAGAAGTACAGGAGGAAACCAGGCACAGTCAGCGATTTTTTGGACGTGCCTCATAATTTGGACACCTTTCCTGAGCTGTCACGTAAATTGTACAGTCAACGTAATAGTAATATCTGAAGTTTTACGTGCCAAAACCACGATAGGATTATGAGGCACTCCATACTAGAGGTCTTCAGAAATATCAATCATCTGGTATTCTGTTGTGCACAGACCTTGCAAAGTACTTGGGCCTCTAGCATTTCGCCCCCCCACCGAAATGCAACTGCCACGGCAGGAATGGATCCCGTGACCTTCGCATCAGGAGCCAATGTAGATGGACATCTCAAATTTCAGGTGCTGAAACCTTTTGCCATGCAATTTTTCAGACCTCCTGCCACGGTTTAAGACCCAAAACTGCATTAATCAGGCCCACCACCTCTACACGATTATTTCACAGCCAGGAACGAGGTTCCCAAAAGTCAGCATAGCTGCAATCCTGAAGACTTGCACATTCAAGCATATGCAACGTAGTGCAGTGAATCATACAAAGAATTGAAAGGGGCCACTTTTATGGTACATAGCATGTGTTCCCCAACATGTCCCTGAAACTTTTAAGATTATGCAAGTGTTTAGGCTAAAACTGCAGGAAGATGTTTTGCGGTTGTTAGGAAGTCCGAAAAAGTCGGACGCCAAGTATAACAATGCTTAGCAATGAATATTCAGCACTTACCTTAAACAAGTTCTCATGGTGGCTCACAGAGAGATCACCATTCACTGCCCAATGCATGATCTCTTGCATGTTTTCTTCGAGGACCTGCAATGTCACAGCAGCAAGGTGAGGAACAGGCATAATCAAAAATAAGGAAGAGGAACTGTATTGCATCAAACACTGCGAGAATATATAATGTGTGCTATGACAGTGGATTTGAGAAGACGAAAGAGACACTAAAAAGAAAACACTGCAGAAGTAGCCAGCATCGTAGATCACACTATGCACTATAAAGTTAGCAGTGATGCTTCATAGGACTTCCAATATGGAGCAATTTCTGGAGCAGTAACATTTATTTTGGTGCACTTTGGAGCAGGTAATTTTGCATCTGGGAACATCCCGGAGTACCTAATTTTACATTCTGAAGTACACTGAAGAAGCAAGTTACATTTTACGTTCGAACGCCTGAATATAGTTATTCTAGATTCAAGCAAAGATGGAAAGGGAAATAAAAGAGGGAGAGATAAAAGGATGCAATTATATTGTTTTACACATCATTTTATACAAACAGGCGAAATCATTTTTAAAGGAGTTTCTTTTTTTTTTTTGCTCGATTTATGATGCAGACCAGAAACAAGTGATCTACCACTATCATGGTGCTCTGCAGTATCTGACGTAAAAGAATTCAAAGTGAAACAAAGCATTGGTGCTTTAAAGGGGCCATGACACCCAATTTTCGACCATAATCTGTGTTATGTAGGTTGATCCTTGTACGTTCACAGACAAGCTGGCAAAATTTTAGCGCATTTGGTCGTGCCGTTAATTTATAATTGAATATTTTTATAAACGAGCGAGTGGCCTGAGAGTCGGGCAACACTGGCACGCTCGCTAGCCGTGACGTAACGAGTAGCTTGCTGTGCGAGCGTCTGCACGGTCTGCATTCCGTGTTCCATGTTCAGCTGCGCGTGCAAACGAGCTATTTCTGCTTTTCTCAACTTGCCTCTGGAACTAAATGACTTGCAGCGGTTGAAACAGCAACAGAACAACACTCGCAGTGAACACACTCGCAGTGAACACACTGACCGCGTGTGGAACGTAGCAGACGACGTCACTGCTCCTCGCAGTTAGTGAGGTCACGCATGCCATGGCAAAATGGCGGTCGCTGGCGGTGGGCGGAGTTTACAGCCGACGACTTCCCCAGCTTATATTGGACTGAAATAATCTTTTACAGTCCAGTTTTCACACGTGTACAAGCATATTGGACCCTCTACCTTCGTTTTTCGCCAAAAACCGCAAATTGTTGGGTGATCATGTCATGGCCCCTTTAACGTATGTAGTATAGTTCACGAAACATTATTTTATAGTACAGTAAAAGCTCGTTAATGGCCCCTGTTAATTTGAAAAATTGGCTTATTCAGACATGTTCTCCTGGTCCCGGCCAGCATGTATGTTGTTTAATGGCACTAAACTGTCGTTAATTCAGTCGCATTTGGCAGCAACCCTGCCAAACATTCAGACAAGCGCTGCAAAGGTGTGCGATGCACAAGAGCGAAAGCGGCATTCGCAGACAACCAAAACGAGGCGGCGCTGTCTGCATCTCTATCTTCAAGGAGCACTGACAAAATTTCGAAGGCGAGATAATGAGCAAGATAGATTTATGTGGAGACATACACAACATCTATGAAATATCACGGGCAAATATAGCCCAGAACATATTTAAAATCAATTCTAAAGTGCATGCCACGCAACTGTGAGAGTTGCGGAGCCCCTCGCGACGCCGACATCAACGCGGCGGCAATGTAAACAAACCTACGTCACAAGTCTGTGTTGGCTGGTTGCTGCACGGGCCTTGCGCTTGTGCTACCTGCGATTTCTTCCTCCGTGCCTACGGCTTTGCGTGTGCTGGCTGTCAGTGCGGCGCCCGCTCTTGCGGGCGGCACCCACGTCACAGTATTGCGTGGTCACATGGCCAGCTGTGTTTACCTTGCCACCAGAACTGCTCCTGCTTAGCTCGGTGCTCTTTGAAACCGAAACTGCCACTGGACGCTCTAAAAACGTCTCTAAATAAACAACTGTCACGCACTCGCACAAACGAGGTTTCCAGCCGTGATAAGTTGGTCATAAGCTACCTACTGCAAAAAAAAAAAAAGGTGCAAGATTTTTGTGTCAGTGCTCCTTTGACCACTGTTTTGTATGCATGTGAATCCGACACTCAGCAGCTTCGCTTAAACGTGATGTGATGCATGCGCAATGTCACAAAACTCAAACATGGCGGAAGCTGTTGAAAATGAAGAGCTTTCAGCCGTGGTAGGCATGCTGGCATAGAGCTCGTTTGCTATATCGCGATGGACGAATAATCAGTTGCCGGCCATGTTACCTGCGAAAGATATATATCCTCACGTTTTTGAGGTGGTGGAGGTTTTGGCAGTACGGAGGAAGGGAGGGGTGCAGAGTATGTTGCAGGCTAATTAAGCACGGCAGTCTAGCACTGTGGTTGCACCGAGAACGATGTCACAGGATGACGAAAATTGCGGCTTTTATGCTGCTCTAATACAAAAAAGTACAGGATGTACGTATTCATCAGGAAAATGAAAGTATTGATGTAACCGACATTTGTTTCTTGATACTTTTGATAATTCGGCATTTGGTTACTTTGGACTTTTCCATTCCCATGAAATCTAAGTTAACAATTTTTTACTGTAATCGTGACGTCAAGGACAAAGGTAGCTTTTCTGAACAATCTCTTTGGTCTCGTGCAACGGAGACTCACGCAGGACAATTCATGTGCGAGGGCACACGTGCACAGGGCCCCAAAAGTTCTCAGATCACAAGAAATCTCAGTGGCAATGTCAATAGGACAAGACATTGGGCAGAGAGCCCTCCACGCCAAGTAAAAGCAAGCAAACAGTGTGCGCTTTCTTTTCTTTTTTTTGCGTGGACAGACCTTATAACATTGGTTCATGGTGCACATGGCAGCCTGAAAGTTTTGCAAGCATACAACTCTACATTCTAGCAAGGAGGGTCTCAGATCCCTCGTCAATATTTGTGGGAAGCCTAACCCCCCCCCCCCCCGCACCGGGGCCGCATATCAAGTTCATTCAACCGAGAGATTTCTACATAGAATGCATAGGAATACCGCCGGGAATTTTCTAGAAGTTCATTATTCTGAAATATTCGTTAAACCGATGTTCGTACAAGTGAGAGTTCATTGTATAAGCCTTGAGCGCAAGTGCCGTTTCATCTGCAGAATAATCCTTGGACCGTGGTTGTGAACTTTGGTGGCCTCAAGATCAAGCTGCACATGTCTTAAAGGGCCCGTCAACAGGCTCCTACTTTTTTTTAACACCCCCCCAAACAAGCTCGCTAATTCGTACAGTAGACCGCGGCGACCACGTTTCCCGAATATTACAGCGCTGCGCGCCGCGCAGACCCTCCATTTCGAAAAACAATTCCCCGCGCTGCTTTCCTACACCCTGACCCATCCTCCTCGTACGCGCAGTGACGTCAAGTCGGCGATCGCCGACCTGACGTGGCACTGAGCTCGTCGATTGGTCTTTTGCCCTACGAAACAGCGCCTTGGCCCTACGGTGATGCAGTTTCGGCCGCGCAGTACGCATTTTCATTTTCCTGTGCTGCCCTCTGCCGTTTTGTAGAGCCCGAGACTACCAGGAGAAGCGGTATTGGCAGAACGAAAGCCTCCGAGATAAAGAGGCGTCTCGCCACTTTACCGCAAGGGAAAGGGTCGTCTCTTCGCATGGCGCTTCCTCCCTGCGCCGCTGACACGTGCTCATGTGGGGGAAGCCCTGCTCGGTCGTTGGCTGCGCGCCGATGACGTATCACTGACGTCGTGTAACGTTGCCGAAGTGGGCGGAGTCACGACGACGGGCTACGCCTCCCCATTTCTACAGCGGAGAAGGGTGGCGAGGCCGCGCGAAAATTTGAAACCAGCTGAAACGGATGTTCTAACCCCTGTACCTTCCTTATTATTGCGCGTATTCGCAAAATTCTTGCGGCAGCAGGTTCACATAGCAAAAGTGCACATATTTCTCTCTATAACAATTTTTGGACCTCGGGGTTGTTGACGGGCCCTTTAACGTGCTGGCACAAGATTGCCGGTGATAATCAACGTCAATTCCGAGACTTTGGCCAGTGTGGCTCAATTTACGTCGATTTTATCTGGATGGCGCAGTATATCTAATTTGGCGCAGGAATAGAATCTCCGAGTTAGACGGAGATATGAAGAAGCTTTACTGCTACCACAAACAAAAACACAAGGCAATAAAAATTGTGGCCACCCCTGGGGTGGCCTCCTGCACAACCTGCCTCAATTGCCTGAACAACATGCCTGCTACTGGTGAAACATTGCATCAGGCATTATTCGAGGTTAGGGTGTTCACCCTAACCTCGAAGTTAGGGTGAACCTCTTTACCTAACCCTAACTTCTAAGTTAGGGTGTGCACCTTAACTTGCATCAGGCCAATGACCAACACCTTCTAGGTAGAAGTTAAAGCCTGCTTGCTACAATAGCAGCGTCACCACCGTAGTCAGACAATGTGTGTCGACAGCAGATTACGATGTCCTTCAAGAAAACGCGCTCGAGTTCATGGAGACACATGGAAACCTGGTAGCACATAAAGAGTTTGCAATGTCCGAGAAAAGCACTTACTACTGGCAAACCGAGAAGGGTCTCTTCAGGGCATGCAGCAATCAGTAGAAAGTGTATTGAGAGCATCCAAATGAAAGCAGTCGAGATAGCGAGCACTTTTGTACATGGCACGGCCCAATTCAAAGGCTACCAAAGGCTACCAGATCACGGATACCAGATTTTATGCAGAGAAAGGATTCTGCTCTCTTGCGGCACACAAATACACAGTCTATAGTGTTGTCACTGTGCACCATTCATAATCGCATTTGTTTCAAAGTAAGAGTGGCTTTTGATACTTTCAGGTGTGCAACAGCCAAAATAGAATTTGGAGCAATTTTTGGAGCAGCAAAATGTTACTTTTGGAGCACTAAAACCCAAATTTGGAGCAGGTTACGAAAAAAAAACATGCATTTTTTATCACGAAAGACCAAATTTGAAGCAGTATAAGAAAGGCTTATATCTAAAAAAAAAAATATGTGCATACTATTTAACATCACCTAAATCGTGCAGACTGAACATGAGCACTGCTATTTCAATAAAAGTAATATTTTGAACCACCCCACTGAACAAACAATGATAAAGTCTACATTAGCTTTTGCCGCACCTGTCACATCCTTTGACAGACCCTGCGAATTCAAATGTAGATCTGGTGACCTTGAAATTCGGGGATTCGTAAAACTGAGGAGTACGGGTGGCGAAAAAAAAAGGAAAAAAAAAACTGGTGCACAGTTTTGTTAGTTTTTTTTAGGGCTGCAGAAATGTAGTATACTGCTCCAAATGATTGCCAGTAACTTTTTCAGGCGTCAGCGACCATACTAGTACTCACAGTTATGCAGCGTATACACGCATGAGTAATTGAACAAAGTGTGCTGTACCGTGATAAGTGCTAACAGCCCCTTCCAATTATTATTACGCTGTTCCGCATGCCACTGGTGTACTGCGGCAAAGGTGGGTTTAGCAGCGCTCTGCACGGGTTAGGACAAGGCCAAATATTTTTGAACACCGCTACAGCCCCCTCCCCCTACCCGTTTTTAGATGCGAAGCATCTTATGCTCGGGGCTATGTCCGTCCCTCCCGCGTTCCACGTCCGGCGTCCGGCCACTTTCATCAAGTAGGGAAGCACCCATTATGCGAACCAGAAAACTGTAGTAATATGGAGGCCGTCAACCACTACCACAGTCATCAGAGTCATGGCCGAGAGCACAGAGAGGCTGCTTAGCAATGGCTAGGCAGGCGGTGTCTGTCGCCCAGGTTGACCCCATTCCTTGATCTTGCTTGCATGTGTTTGGAGGGGGCTTAGTCCGTCCCGCGTCCCGCACCACCACAGCGCATGCGCGTCCCCCCCCCCCCTCTCTCTCTCCCCTCTCCTACGATCACCCACTTTCTCTCCTCTAGGAATCCTCTGCTCTACGGAGCGGCCCCCGCGTCGCACACCCCCCACAGCGCATGCGCGTCCCCTCCCCCTATCCTCTCCTACGCTCACCCCCTTTCTCTACTCTAGGAATCATCTACTCTACGGAGCGGCTCCAGCGTCCCACATCCCCACATCGCATACGCGTCCCCTCCCTCTCTCCTCTCCTACGGTTCCCCCCCCCGTTCTATGCCCTAGGAATCCTCTACGGAGCGGCGCGCGACAGGTGGTGCGACAGCTGCATACTCCGCTGGGGGGCACCACGGTAGTTCCGCGGTATGAAAATGACGGCGCGCGAGCACCTCATTCTCTCTCCTGTTCAGCGCCGCGATGAGCGCCCGGACCGCTGCCGTGAAACGAGAGCGGCGACGTTCCTACCGCTCAAGCTAATTATCTCCCCGCTGCTTCGCATCCACACATGGTTCCCTTTAGTGGGAGATGGGGAAGTTTTTTTTTTCTTTCACGATGGGGTTAGGTTTAGGGCACAACTCGGCTCGCTTGCAAGGCGCGTTCCACCAGATAAAGTAACAACGGCGCGTGCCCGTTGGCCCTGCGACGGCAACGGATATCTATTGCCGGGACGATGCAACTTCAAGACAGAAAAATGTATTATGTGCCGTTGCTATGGCAACCAACGTGGTCGCCGGCAACGCCGGTGTTCGCAACACGCAGAGTTTGTTCGCGCGCGGAAAACGCGGCATACGCTTCCAGCTTTAGTTCCTAACATGCCATAGCTGCATTTCATCATCAGCCTGTCTACGCCCACTGCAGGGCAAAGGCCACTCCCATGTTTCGCCAATCAACCCGGTCCTGTGCTTTCTGCTGCCACGTTATACCTGCAAGTTTCTTAATCTCATCTACCCACCTAATTTTCTGTCTCCCCCTCACGCGTTTGCCATCTCTTGGAATCCAGTCAGTTACCCTTAATGACCAGCGGTTATCCTGCCGACGTGCTACGTGCCCGGCCCATATCCATTTCTTCTTCTTGATTTCAACTATGATATCCTTAACCCCCGTTTGTTCCCTGACCCACTCTGCTCTCTTCCTGTCTCTTAACGTTACACCTATCATTTTCCTTTCCATCGCTCGCTGCGTGGTCCTCAGTTTAAGATGAACCCTCTTTGTAAGTCTCCAGGTTTCTGCTCCGTAGGAAAGTATCGGTAAGATGCAGCTGTTATATACCTTCCTCTTGAGGGATAGGAGGATAGCCGCATTTGCTGACTAGGAAATTTATATTTCCCGCGAAGCGGTGTTGCCTATGGCAACGCATTTTTGTCTGGAAGTCGCGTCTACGCGCCGATAGGTATCCGCTGCGGTTAGCGGACCGATGGGCGCGCGGCGTTGTTCTTTATCTGGCTGATCGCGTCTCGCGAGTGAACTGACCTAATGAGTATATAAATTACACCGTAGGTTTAGGGTTAGGGTCTGCGCGCGTGTATTGATTGATGACGCAAACTGCAGGTGGCCAACGTGGCCGCTATTTCTCGCTGAAATTAGCGCAACATAGAAAATTTTGAAGCTGGTCGGGCAGTTTGGCGCAGCGTGGCGCAATTTCCGCCAATTTCATAGTTCTGGCGCAGCTCGGCGCAAAAACGGGGAATTGCATCAATTTGGCGCAATTGGCGCAGCCGTTGCACCCCTGTACTTTGGCTGTTCCATGAACTTTTTTTTTTTTCAAATTTTCAGCAGGGGGGGAAGGTTGACCTATACCTCCACTTTACTGTGGTACCCGACTGTCATTAAGCCCAATGGTACTTCATTTCACCTGGCTAGTGAAATAATATAGTAAAAAACTACTTCTAAACACAAACACGTATTACAGTGCTACACGTGTCACATGGTACACAAGGAAGCAATAGTGCAACGTGCAAGAACATGCACAGCATGCCATCTCACCGTAGCCTGTGGTGTGTTGGCCACTTCTTTCCATGCGGTGATATAGGCTTGGGCCAGCAACTGTATGTGGGAACTGAAACAGACGGGGTGACAGCTATAGAGGGTGTCCCCAGGTTTAATGCCAATGTGGTCAAGAGATGGGAGAGGAGGGGTGTTGACCTGCCTCTCCCCATAGCCTTCTCACACAAACATACAAAGGCAAATAAAGGCTGCCCATGTGTGTCAGTACAGGCAGAAGTAGAGGGATCTTTACCCAGAAGGTGAGGGGTGCAGTGGGATTGGATCAACTCTGCCTTTCTATTACGCATCTTATAATGTTCAGAGAGCAGTTGATAAGATCAGAGAAGCCAGCTAAGCATTTTCTTTCCCTTACTGTAGCAGCCCATCCACCTTCTTCACTACACCACCGACCAACTTTTAGCTGTCGGCCACACTCTAGATAGTTGCCATGCAGTCAGCAAGCTTTCTACTTTGTCAGCCCCAGTCTCTCTCTCTCTCTCTCTTTAACCTAACACTAGTTATGTGCAAGAATATATACATGCAACAATGCCAACATACTTTGATACACAAAGCTTTAATCTGTGCCTAGAGAGAGGTTTTCTTCAATGCAAAGCTCAGCTACTTGAAGGCTTGAAGCACTAACAACAAATTCAACTGGGTTTAACAGAAGCATTCAACTGAACAAATAATGTGTAGCAATCCTTACAGACCTTGCCATGGTTGGCAGGGCACCATCCACCAACTTGTATATGCTGTTGGCGAGGCCCTTGTCTAGTGTCAGCAGAAAGGAGATAAACTTCTTTCCCTGGAAAAAGAGAAATAAGGAAAGTAATAAGAAACCTCAGCAACGCCCGAAGAAAAACTAAGTCACTTGCGGTTCCTGACAAAACGCAAATGACCAAGAGTCTCAAAACTTCAATATCTTGCCCTATTTTTAAAAACTGCAGAAAATGATCACGAAAAAAAAAAGAGGACACATGGCTCCGTGACATTCTGCCTCGGCAACAAAATATAAGCAAAATGGGGGGATTGAAACCCCAGTAGTGTTAGTCAATCAACAGTAGAAATGGCTTTAACTGCTCTCACAACTGGAGCACTGCATTTTTTTTCCACAAGTGAACTTCTAGAAGACAGTGCCATCATCTTCAGACTTGCATCAAGTACTATTCTGAATACCAGGAAGCTCTACAAGACACTTCAGGCCTGATTACACAATTTCCCAAGTGACACTTGAAGCAAACCTGTTAAGTGGAGATGTCCTCTTGTTGCACAATGCCCTCCTTCCCAAGCACTATTCCCATATTTATTTATTTACTTTTATTGCGATAGCAATTATATGGACACTCGCGGCTGGCGGCTGGTTTTCGCCGTCGGCGTCATTTGCCGTATATGTATATGTATATATATAACCGGCTCCGCCCGTCGTTCGTGAGCGTGAAAAGACGCGAGGGGGGGGGGGGGGGTCCCTCGAGCGACCTTCGATTTTACGAGCGGGGGCGCGCGCGTTATCTCCCCTTCTCGGCGGCCGACGGCGGGGGGGCGGGGAGGGGGGCGGGGCGACGTTCGATTTTACGAGCGCGGGCGCGCGCGTTATCTCCCCTTCTCGGCGGCCCACAGCGGGGGGGGCCGGTGTACCCTTCTACGTGCTGCGCTCTCAACGCGAAGAGAATTCTCTTAAACAAGCGTTTTCTAGAGTTGCGTGAGATCGGATCCAAAAAGAGTTAGCTGCCAGCCTCACTTCGTATAACATTACAATTTTTTGCTATCGCATTCATTGCTTCACCCTTGCGGTGAAACTGACTTTTTACCTATTTATTGATTAAATAAATAATGCTCAGGAGGGCATTATAGTAGGAAGGGGGGGGGGGGTGCAAAAAAATACGACTCAGTTGTGCAATCAAAACGAAGCATGTTTGCGCAGCTGATCCCGCGCATTCACTCAAAGCACAACATCTTGTAATGAAGAATAAAATGCATCTGCGGAAAGATAGACAACACAACACGCGCATCCAACTTATTCCATTCACGATTAGTAAAAAAAAAAAAAAAAAAAAAGGAGAGAGAGCAAAAACACCCGTGTGACAGCTTCCTTCACAGATTTTTTTTATCTATATGATTATTTCTATGTGATAAATGTATGGGCTCATCATGTCTAAGCTTTCGTTAACCATGCAAGAATCATTTTACCAACATAATCTAGTTTCATTTTGGCCGGGATCAAATCCACGATCTTCGGGTCAGCAGCCGAGCACCATAACCGCTGTACCACTAAGGTGGACTGTCATAGCAAAGAAAATGATAAGCTGCTGCTCAAAACTCCAGCATGCCTGCAAAATATGACCTCCTCCACCACCTGCTTTATCACCACCTTTTTTTTTTGGTTTCTGTGGACTTCCTCATGAGATAACAACATGTACTACTAGCAAATCTACAATTTCTACTTACTCATCTTTAAGGTAAGTGAATCTTAGAAGGCATCGTACCTTGGCAATACCGAGATAATTTGGCGAGACTGCACATTGGGCCAGCTGCTCATAGAGGGCCTTGCAGTCTTCGGGATCCAGCTCAACGGCATCCAGTCCATCTTCACCGTTGCCCAGGCCACATTTCATCAGCAAGACAGATGCGATGAGCTTCACCGCTTTAGACTGAAACGACAGGCACAGCACATTGAGTTCAATAGCAACAGGATTGAACTGCAAATGTCAACAAAACAAAACGCTGCCCAACCAGTGCAACATCAAAAATAAAGCTTACTGTGCCAAGCCTGTTCATGAACTGGTTCAGTGTTGCGAGTCGGTTAGTGAATAGTTACACATTCTTGTCTCTGCAAACTGGAGCCTGTTGGACCGAAAGTCGAACTGAACCAACATTTTATCCTGTTTTGACACAGTTTAAATCAAGTGTGAATGTTGCTATATTTACACGCAGGTCAATGTTTGTACAGTGAAACCCCGGTTTTACGTCCCCGGTTTCACGACGACCCGCATTTTACGACGGATTTGTCCCGTTCCGGCGAAAGCCCCATAGACGCAATGCACAAAAAACCCCCCAATTTTCCGACGCCGTTCTACGGCGAACCCGCGTTTCCCAACGATCCAGCCGCGAAGCGAGGGGACCAAATGGCGAACAAAAGGGAAGTCCGCGGGTGTCTTTTGTCGCACTAGCAAGAGGGGCACCCCTTTGCGCGCCAAGCGCTCGGGAAACCGGTTCATTTCGGCTTTCCGCTTTTTTTTTTCGTTTCGTTTCATTTTCGTTTCATTTCGGCTTTCCGCATACCCTCAACGCACGTGGCGGGTCACCTGCCGCACGCAAGCGGAGGGGGGAAAGAGCGTATCAGTGACGCTCTTTCGCCCTCCGCTTGCGTGCGGCAGCTGTCCCGGCACGTGCGTTGCGGGTGTGCGGAAAGCGCGTGTACAATCCCTAAAGGGGCGCGGTTGTGGTTTTCCCATTCTTTCCCGCTTTTGCTGCGCAAGGGCATCGGAAGGATTTTGTCTAGGGGGGTGCTAACCTGTGTAGCATCTTAGGGGAGGTGCTGGTGTAGCTTGGGTATGGAAATGGACTAGTATCGCTTGAGGGAGCAAGCGCCCCTTTTGCTCCTTGGAGGAGACTGGACCTTTTCCGTGGCAGGTGTTTAACGCAGCTGCTATATCGCTTTGCAGGTGTCCGTCCCTCCTTCCCGCGTCCCACACCACCACAGCGCATGCGCAACCCCTCCCCCCTCTTTCTCTCCTCTCCTACGCTCACCCCCTTTCTCTACTCTAGGAATCCTCTACTCTACGGAGCGGCGCCCGCGTCAGACATCCCCACAGCGCATGCGCGTCTTCTCCCCCCTCTCTCCTAGCTCACCCCCCTTTCTCTACTCTACGGAGCGGCGCCCGCGTCCGACATCCCCACAGAGCACGCGCGTCCTCTCCCCTCTCTCCTACGCTCACCCCGTTTCTCTACTGTGGGAATCCTTTACTCTACGGAGCCCGCATCCCCACAGCGCATGCGCGTCCTCTCCGCCTCTCTCCTACGCTCACCCCTTTCTCTCCTCTAGGAATCCTCTACTGTACGGAGCGGTTCCCGCGTCCCACACCCCCCACAGCGCATGCACGTCCCCTCTCCTCTCCTATAGTTTCCCCCCCGTTCTCTCCTATAGAAATCCTCTACGGAGCGGCGCGCACGACAGGTGGTGCGATAGCTGCATACTCCGCTGGGAGCACCACGGTACTTCCGCGGTATTAAAATGACGGAGCGCGCCTCATTCTCTCTCCTGTGCAGCGCCGCAATGAGCGCCCGGACCGCTGCCACGAAACGAGAGCAGCGACGTTTCTCCCGCTCAAGCTAACCATCTCCCCGCTGCTTCGCATCCACACACGGTCCCGGACTTTAGCGGGAGATAGGGAAGTTTTTTTTTTTGTCAAGACAGGCTGACCCCACGTCGCAAGATGATGTCGCTCTCTAGTATGCATGTTGAAAAATAAAACTGACTTAATCCCATTTGAATAGCACAGGGGCAGTTAAACCTCGATATTGCGAAGTCAGTAAAATGGGCAATTTACGTCGTTACATCAAAACTTCATTGAATGAAATTAGTCTTTTCATGCAAAGTATAGTTGCTGAAAGACTCATTTTTACACTGAAAATGCCGCAAGAATGCTCGACTAATGCGGTGGTCTGAAAAGCTTATTTATTATTTTTTACATGAAAAAAAAAATGTAGAACCTCCGGTCCAGTGACCACGATTTGATAATGCACCAGTGCGGCATCCGTAAGGACGAAATAATTGCAGGTTTGACGCACTGTGCAATTCCACCTATTCTGCTGCCACTGCTTGTTATCAAAATGTTAGGTCTTGCCTACAGTAGTGCAACGCCGATGCTGCCATGTTACCCAGCCAAACCCTTTGCCCTCCACTCAGTCCGACAAACGCGCAACATCGAAAACCGTACGTTGCACACTAGAGAAAAAAAAAAGTCACAGAAGGACGGAGCAATTAGTGTGATAACAACAAATTAGAAACTTGATCGAATATAAGCTACAGCAGCTAGGGGTGTAGCCAGAAATTTTTTTTTTCGGGGGGAGGGGAGGGAAGGAGTTTAATCATGCTTTATGCATGTTCGTTGGTGCGTTTGTATCTGTGTACCTATACGCACACAAAATAAAAGAATATGTAGGGTTTGATCCTCCCCAACCTACCTACCTACCTACATACCGAAACCACCCCCCCCCCCTCCCCGCCTGGCTACACAGGTGATGGCAGCTCACTACTACTGCAAAAAATGTGGCAGCTGCAGCAAGCAAAGTATATGTTTATATCTTGAACGGAAACCTTGCGACCAGAGCACATCACGTACAAAGGTACGAGCCGTCTGCTCGTCCCCTCTAAAGATTTTGAGGCACGTGCGACCACCATTTATTGAACCTAATTCTATAAACATTGTGCGCGACCACGTGCAACCACACCCGGTGGTACAAAGTACGCATTTCCTGCCAGAGTCGTACTAAACTTAGTCACAGAACACCTAAATAAGAGCGCGCGATACGATGTACTGTGGTTCATGGTTCCCGCGTGCCATGCATCATCAGGATGCTCTCCGATTTCGTCGCTCCAAACTCGAGAAAAGCAACGAGGTTTGCACTTTTCCCGCCGCAGCAGGGGCCGTGCAATTTGAAAAATGCTATCGCAAAATATCAAGCCAGTGTTACTGCGACTTTCGTTCCCTTAAACTAAAGTTTCAGCGAATTTCCCTGATGGGAGCACAATTTCCCCGAGTTTTTCCAGACTATCCGAAATCCATGAGAATTTCAGGTTTTCCCGGTCGGTAGACACCCTGAACATTGCAACAATGAAAGGAAAGGTGGTGATGGCTGGTTAGCCACACACTGTAGCACGTGTGGGTGCGTTACACTTTTTGATAAGTGCTTCCCTGTCCGTAGGCAAAACCACTCAATTAATCATAGAATCAGCAAATATTCATAGGCTGGGCAACGACTGTGTTAGTACCCCCGTCACTACCTCTGGACAAACAAAGAACTTGTTTTCCTCAATGAAACTGTATCTGCGCATTCGTGAGTGTTGGTTCAATGTATAAATATTAGGGGTGTGCGAATATTCGAAATTTTGAATATTTTTTAAATAGTGTTTGCTATTCGATTCGATTTGCACTGGAATTTAACTATTCGAACGATTCGAACTTCCCACAGACAAATACAGTCACCGACCGTTTATTCGGACATGCCCGTTTATTCGGACACCCTCGCGGCACCGTCACTCGTCCCATTGAAGTAATGTAAATTCACGACCGAAAATTCGGACGCCCCACGGCGCGCCGTTCGATATTTCGGACTCCGGCTGGCTGATCGAGAGCGGCGTCGAACTCCATGACCAGCCGTCCGCGATGTTTACACACGTGTTTACAATATCTTCGCTAGGTTGCCAGCACTGAAAGGTTGCACTGTGTATGGCTGGACATCATGCCAGTGTAAAAGCGCAGAAATTACAAATGCCGATCTCGAAGGCTATGTGTTTTGGCGACTCGTAATGGGCGTTTTCGACTTCAGACAGCCGATCCATTGACAGCCAAACAGCAAGCCAAGCCAAGCTACGCTCGGAGTCTGCTTGGTGTGACGTTCAAAATGGCCGCGCGTACGGAACGGACTAAGGAAGGACGGAATCACGAGCTCTGCAGCACGAACTAGCCTGATGTCGTTCCCTTTTGCCGTTTGAAAGTTTGCTTGTCAGTTGTTTTGTGGCTAGGCCGAATCTACTGAAATGGCTACGACAGCTACGACGCCACCCATTCCATCCGCGCGGTCGGTACTAACGAAGAAGTGCGGCAACCACAAGGCATTAGGGATGGCGAAAGAGGCCACAATTATTCGCCAATTCGAAGGCGGCCGACCTCAATACGATGTTATTTGGGAGCTTTCGCCGAGTTGGGCGATGATGAGATCGTCTGTCGGGTCCCCGAATCAGCGTAGGCGAACAGCGACTCCGATGAAGCGCAGGCCGTGGCAGCACTACAACCTGCGGTTATGGCCAAGCACTGGCTGAAATACAGCCCGACTCGGTCTTCTGTGATTGTGCTTGTGTGCAGACGTGCATTGACAAGCTTTTCCGGCCACTGGGCCAATAAAGGTGCTTTATTTCTGGTGCATCCATTTATTCGGACTCTCGATTATTCGGACTTTTCGGCAGTTCTCGCCGAGTCTGAATAAACGGTCGGCGACTGTACAGTCAACGTCAGATTGGCAGTGGCCCCTTCAGATTTTCAATATGCTTCACCCCATCACACTCTCGTATTGCGGCAAAGCTGCCTTTCAGGCTCTGCTACGGTCGCAAATGTACTGACTCTCGAAAACGCTGCTTCCAACATGGAGGTGGTGATAGACGTGGCAGAGGTGGGGGGCTCAATTATTGCTGTTTTGGACCTGAAACTTGGGCAACACTTCGGTTGCACCTAATCATGTACATAAATACAATTCGGCCTCTGCATGGTCTCAGTCTTGATAGTCAACTATGAAACACCACCCCGCCAGTGTTCCATCAACCTAAACAAAAGAAACACTTTCATGTTGCTAACTATTAAGAATATAATTAGGAATCCTCCCCAACTTTTCTTTCTGCAATTTCACTTCGAACTATTCGAAAAATATTCTAGAAATATTTAAAAAATATTCAGTTCGATTCGCACCCAAAATTTAGATATTTGCGTAGCTCTAATAACTATGTGCGATCTAGATTCAAATAAATCATTTGTTGAAAGTTAGCACCTGTGTGTGTCCCTTTCGTCTTGTCCAGTCTCGAAAAAAAATCTGCGCTAAGTCACCTCAAATATCTCGTACCAACAAGGCCAGAAGTCAGCCCTTGCTAAATTCAATTCTGCCCTTTACTCTGCGAAGTAGCTGGCCGTTGTGAAGTCTCCTAGGATGCCTACTGCAATTACAGTTGCAAAGTACCCAATATGTATCTAAGGCGACAGGCTCTGGGGATCCGAGGCGCACCCAAAGTCTTTGCGCAGGCATTTTGCGATTCTTCTAGTAGTCCCTTCCCTCTCCCATTCTCCCGCAACGGCAAGTGGTGCTCCATGCGCCTGTTCTTGTGGTGGCACTGCACATAGTCTCGGAGTGGCGAGATTCAGCATGACCGAGACACGCATGCACCGGGACCCCTCTCTCCTGGGGCAGCACTTAGTAAGCACGCGTTTTCCTTCTTGTCGAACGTCCCCTTTGGGAATCGTCGGACTGTAGCCTGCCTGGGTGCCTCGGCATCCTCGTCGTGTGTATTTACCCTTGCGTTAGCTCTGGTGCAATATGTTAAGCCAGAGAGCGGTGCTTAGTGCTCGTGCGTGGTTGTACTACACTAAGCCGCACTTGCCGGAGGACCCCGCGTACGGAGATTTGCCCTAGCTCTCGCAACCAGGCCCAGTGGTCATTGCAAGAGTTCGCAGCATAGCCGCGAGGGAGCTTTTCCCGAGCGGCATGTCAAAGCTCGCCACTGCCAGCTCCGACGTTGCTCCCCTTTTGTGTACCGTCCGTGTGCGGAAGCCCGTTGCTTCCCTGCATCCCGGGAGCAGAAGTTGTGCTTTGTCTTGGGGTGCTGCCAAAGGCAAATGAAGTGTTGTGTTGTCAAATCGAACACTACCTGTTATTCCGCGCAGCACTCGACGCTTTGTTAGCCAAGCGTGCGTGAAGCGGTGCGCTACGTGTGAGCAAGCAATGGTGGACACGACCCTATGGCTCGCTAAGCCTGAACTCGTGGTAGTAGCCGAGCCTGAACTCGACTATGGTGAGTATTGAGGCTACCACAACGCACACCAACATAGCTCCACACTTTGTTGATGCTGCGACTAACGATGACGATGAATTTTAGATACAGTGAAACCTCGGTGATACGAATCTCACGGGACCACCAAAAATATTCGTATCATCCGAAATTCGTATCACCAGAACGCATAGAAAATTAGCATGCGACAAAAGAAAGCTGGCGTACATTTTCATTTATTGTTTTTCTAGGCCGCAGCAACGCCAGGAAGAGCTTTGAATGATTGTCAGTTAAGTTCTTAGATATCGGCAATCATACTAGCACTCGTAAATATACAGCCTGTACGCGCGTGTTTAATTAATGAACCAGGAGCGTTGTGACCCGTGACAGCAATAGCCCCTTCCAAATTTTAGTATGCTTTTTCGCATGGCACCGGAGTACAGCGGCGAAAGTAACGGAAGAAGCGCTTTGACGCGATACAGTGCAGTCCACTTATAACGATACCACATATAACGATATATCGGTTATAACGATGGGTCTACTTAACAGTCTCATTTTATGCATTGGGGCTATGGGGAAAAAAACCATATTTAACGATACGTTATCCACCGAATATCGGATACAACGATGAAAAGTTTGCCGTCTGGACGGCATGTTCCGTTCAGAATAATCGTAACACTTACATTTATCAATGTGAGTCAAGACGAAAAGTTAGCGTAGGCGAGTTCGTATCTCGCGCCATTGCAGCGCACCGCCGGCAGCGCGTCCCGGCCGTTCAAAAAGCCGAGAAGAGCATCGCGAGTTGGCGCGGCGCGCCACTAGATGGTGCCAGCCGTGTCACGTTTTGCGCCTTGCCGTCACTGCGCGTCGGCCGCGGAGAGGCTGAGAGGGATAAAAAAAAAAGGCGAAAAGCAAAGTGGCGCGCTCCGCGGCTCCCCGCCTTCTACGAACGAAAGCGGGAAAGGGGAGAGAGAAAAAAAAAAGCGAAGCGAAGCCTGGCGAAGCGGCGCGGCGGCATCGGGGCGAGGCCTCGTTGGCATTCCGGCTGTACTTTCTTCCTCCCGTGCTTCCCCCCACCCGTCGGTCAGTCTCTATCGCGAGCAACGGCTTGAGCCCGATCTGACGGAGCTCTGGGAGCACGTTGCTACTGGTGATGCGGATAGCGGATGTGTCGCGTCGGTTGAAGACTTCCTGACGGCAGACGGTGCTGCTTTGTTCTTCTGCGATGAACACATCGACTAGGCAATCGTCGCGGTTGTGCTGTCGCGACAGACGGCGGCGTTGTGCGACGGCAGCAGCGAAAAGTGATGAGGAGGTTGACAGCGCCTCTACGACCCTGTCGATGACCACGCAAAGTGCGCCGACGTCAATCGACACGCTGATTGACTTTATGGACACCAAGGGAATGCCGCCAGAGTTTTTGCAGCAGCTGGAAGCTATGCGCAGCGCGGTTGTAAAGCTCAAGCTTCAGCGGAAGCAACTGCAGATTTTAGACTTCTTCGGCGTGCCGAACTCGTGAGGCGCTCTTCGGAGTAAGAAATAAAGTCTTGTTTTTGACATCCTACTATCTACAATATTTATTCATTGGTGCAAATAGCGAATTCGAGTCCGGAACTACAAAAGGTACGTCCGGCGACGATTTTTTTGCGGCAGTCCAGATATAACGATCAGCCGGTTATAACGATCATATTTTTTGGTTTTCTCGATATCGTTATAAGTGGACTGCACTGTAGATCAAGGCCACAAAAGTTCAGAACCACGGTCCTATTATGATTTTGTTATCGCGGAGATGTTGGGGATGTTCTTTGGGAGGTTTACGACCGTGCTCGCACAAGTGCGATCTCAACAGTCGCGCACGTTGGCGTTGTGAGGCCTGACTCCTTCGAAAAGATTGTCCTCGCCTTTTTTCGGTCTTCGTCCATCTTTCATTGGATGTCCAATCCACGAGGCAGGCACGTGTAAACACAGTACAACGACAGGAACCCGTATCGACGCGTTAGAAAAAAGAAAGCATGTGTAATATAAATGCGAAAGCACACGGATGCACATTGAAGCCTCAAAGATTCGTGCGTACAATCTCGGAGGCCGTGACGCGTCTCTGGAGGTTTATTCTGACCGTAAGAAAATTTTTCTTACACCATGATTCTGACGATTTGGCGGTGCGGCGCACCTGCCCGCGTTTGCGTTCCCGCGCTTGCACATGCTTGGCGTGTCTTCCGCGACAGCGCGGACAGCACTTCTACGTGCCTGGGCGGTACCGTACGTTCGTATCGAACGTCACGGGGTAAAAATCGGTTCGCAACAACCGTACTCAATAACATTGCAGGCCAATGGACTTTGGCCTGGACCAAAGAAAAATTCGTATCACCCTGAAATTCGTATGAGCTGTGATTGTATCACCGAGGTTTCACTGTAAAACCTTTGTAATGGGTTGGCAGCTTTCAACCACCTACTCGTTATACAATTCCCATGGTGCGACTCCTGTTGAGCTTCTACATTTCTGTCATGCAACACTACATCTGTTAACATGACTCCATGACTGATTTGACTGTATAGGGTCCTTTTCCAAAACTGTTTCAAGCCTTGGCATAGCTCCGAGGTAGAATACTTGACTGCCATACAAAATACATGGGCTCAATATTGGCTCGAACCCCATTTTTTATAGGATTTTTTATTAAGGTCACGCGAGCTTTTGCCATAAAAGTGTATATAACTGCATCATTCAAACAATGTAATGAGTGTCTGTGTCCTCAGAGTCAGTCTCAATTGAAGCCCCAGTGTGATGAACACAAGTGTAACAAATGACTAGACACAGTGAAGTAAATTTCAACAGTTCTTAAAAGTCAGACATGGCTTAATTAACAAGGCTCTACTGTACATGCACAATGAAATGGCAAGTTTATCAGAAATACGTAGGCGATTGATAACTACCTTGGAGCATTTCCTCAAGGACAGCTGCACAGATCTCGTGAAGGTGTTCAACCACAGGTCCTTCCAGCCATCAAGCTTCTTGGTGCACCACATCACACAGAAGGCATGGATGGAGTCGAGCAGCTCTCCGTCTTCCAGTAGGGGCATCACACCTGAACCACAACGGAAAATTTTGTTGAAGAATCTGAACCATACTGAACACATTGCAGACATTAGAACAGAACCACTTAAGTAGTGAACCTATATTTATACAGCAACGAGCAACCGAACACCCAACTTTTCCTGGTTTGCCGACATGTTTTGGAACTTAGAATTGTTACTTTCTTAAATATATGTTCAACGTAGCTTCCTTCAAGATAATTGTGTATTACTGTCAAGTTTGGTCAACTGTTAGCGGGAGCACGGGAATGTGTGGCGGCCCCACCACAACACGTGGAGGATAGTATATGCACCACTGCATACGTGTGCTGTAATCATACAAGGTTGCATGGGCTGCTTTAGTGCTTGAGCACCAGCAGTACTGCTTTACTGCAGCAACTGCAACAGTTCTAATCAACAGCTGTTTGTTCCACAATGGCGTTGCTTGACTAGTGTCAGCCATTCAGAAATGGCGGGAGTGCCAGAAGGCAGAAGATGGAACATTATGTGGCTTTTGATTTTGAAGCGACAGCCAGGCCTCTGAAGACTGAATAGAGACCCAACGTTGACTGAAACATTGCACCACTCACTCATCGTGCATGACTGCAAGTCACTGAATGCGATGTTTACATTACATGTTCTCAGACACTTGAAAGGCCAGTAGCTGGGGAAAATTCATTAAATTAAATGCAGAGAAAGTTGCGCAAGGCCATAATAGTGAGTCGTTCTTGCGACATCATGTATAGTCAGGCCAGGAGGGTTTCTCTTACCAGGAGTTTACAGCAAAATGTAAATCTCAACACTCAACCCAAGCTAGTGACAAACTGCAAAAGATAAGCATTTCGAGCAAAGATTCCAAGCATGTGCACTCGTCAAGCAGGGAAGGCACACCTAGTAGCATCCTTCTTGCCTTGCTTAAGCTAAGCTCGGCTGTGTTGTCCATTTTCAAAAAATGTTTGGTTTGCTACCTTCCACTCAAGGAAGAGACCACTTGGTTGTCTGCGTGGTTGTTCCAATACTATTGGTGACACACTGTGTGACCACTTATAAGTAGATCCATAGCCTGCACTGTAACTTACAGCTTACGTGGCTGAAAATCAAGAGCATCATATTCCGAGTCTTTGCTATCAGATTAAGTGCTATCCTTGAAGCCAATAAGTGGCGACACTTGTTTTTCACACAAATCTGAAGCAAACGCAAGCATCACTTTGTAAAGTAAAGGGTCCGAAGTGTGCGGCAAAACAAATCTATGTGCAGCCCCAAAAGGCATGCCAAGGCCCACAGCATTGGCTGCACTTCCAGCTTAATGCAAGAAAAAGTATGGAGGAGCCAGAAGTAAGATACCGAGAATATGATGAAAAAGATACTATCAGGACCACTATTTAACACTCCTGGCAGGATATACTGGGCACAAGTTGTCAGCAGACTTACCATTTAGAAAATGGGCGGAATTTGTGAGAGCATTGCACAATGTGTCTGCCTTCATGGCCGCATGACAAAGTGTGAGAAATGGAAGACATTCTTCCTCCTGCAAGAAAAAGCCAGGAAGATTAGCATGTGCATGCTGTGCAGACATAGCATAACACTGAACAGGTAAATTCACAAGATGACGCGGTACTATAGGCGTCAAATGAAACCCGAACAGCGGCAAGCATTCACAGTAGTAAAGTGCGCACCATCCAGTTAACACCATGGACAGGCACGCATGTATGTGCAGTGCTACCAAACCAGATGTGCGAGCCTGTCAATGGTGTTGACTGGAGGGTGCGCACTATACCACTGCGAATGCTTGCCGCTGTTTGAGTTTCACTGGACGCAAATAGTGCCACACCTTAATTACTTCAAAAAGCTGGAAGCTTTCTCCTTACCACTCATATTTGCAAGCAAGAATGCAGTCTTGCCAGGACTGCATTGCCAAGACTGCTTTGTGGTACCTCCAGTAAAAATAAATTCTGCTGTCCAAGTTTGGCACTAGCAAGCAGCTTGCCAATTGTAAGAGTGTGCTGCTTTTATTTCTATGGCTGCTCCCTTTACCCCCCACCCCCGCCCACCGCCCCCCCCACGTCATTTTACCCACAGTTCCGGAAATATCAGTGCAGTGGGGCCAGAAGACCAAGCAGCAATACATGTGCCCAAATCAGCTGCTGACATTGTGCTAGTGTTGAGGCTATCAGGGGGAGAAGGCCAGCATAGCTGAATGAAAAAAAAAAAAAAAAGCAGTCTGCTGGCCAATGTGGAGGCAACCAGATTACAGTTACATAATGGGGAAGAGTATATAAAGGGACCCTTCAACATCTGTTTTACACAGTATGAAAACATTGTCAGTCAGCAGTTAAGGATCATGTGAACACATGAGCCAAATATAACTTTGGCAACTACGCAGCAAGTGTGTTCAGCAGACATAGGCACAGCCAGAGGGGAGATCTGGGTCAATCAAACCAGCATGCCCCAAATTAAATTTGTATGCATATATATCCACATACAAACAGGCATGCAGGGGGGATGAAAGGAGAGAGAGAGAGAGCACTTGCCTCATGAAGTAGCTCTGCTCAGACCAGACAGGTTTGAAAAATGTTTGCTACAGGAGGAGAGTCATGAGGCAATAGAGTCCAACAGTAAAGTAATTTTATGTTAACTCAAAAATGTTGTAGGGCCTCTTTAATAAACATGTTTATGGATTATGTAGTGCTGCGACTAGACTTGTATGTACCTAAATACATGTAATCAACTACGTTAATCTTCTTTTTGCAGTCTTGTACTTATGAGATACTTATTTTACCCTGTAATGCTCAGAGTAATCAGTTACTTTGTTGATGAGAATGTATAACCGATCATTCAGCTTTGAGCACCTGATTTTGGTCAGAACTGCAGTAGAATACCTGCAATCGTGCCACAAGCAGTCTTGCGGTTGCGCATGTCCTTCCTCATCTCAAAGTTAATGTGAGACGTTTGCCAACTAAACAAAATGGCAGTAGCCAATCGCCACTCCACCTTTTCATATACTCTGAAGGCACACCTTCGCAGAGCCCGTGCAGCTGTAAAGCTACGTGCTTCATTGGTGACCCAGATGCGAGCACCTCAGCAATGTAATCGCAATGTACTCAAGCATTCATATAGGTTATAACACTGCACTTCCCGCCAGAGCGCACATCAAGCGAGTTTTCGGTGACGTTGCTAATGTACCGACATAAGCGAGAAATTCTGGCCACCAAGATTTTTGACTAATGACAAACTGAACGAAAACACCAGGGGTGAGAAAGGAACTCAATATAAGTGCAGTCTTGAGTTTCTTGAGCAGTCTCATGCCTAGTGTTTTCACACAGTGTGACGTTAGTATGGATTACCATCTTGTCCAGTGCTCACTTTTTTTCAGTCCTTCTGAAAAGCAATTGTTAGTGCAAAGAAACCGGATGCGAAGAGCTGTAAGGACACAGCAAAATACCCAGACCAGTTCAAGACATGTACAATCTTAGTAAAATACGGCAAAAAAGCTACGCAAAATGAATCAACTGCTTTTCATTACTTCTGCAATAACTTCAATTAGTAACTGGTCACTTTTTCTGTAATACAAGTCTGGCTGGGACATTAAAAGCTGGGCATTGCAGTAGTCAGCTGACAGATGCTACACAACAAGAGCCATCAACAATAGAGTGCCATTGCTAGCAAGTGCATAGTTTTTTTTTTTTCTTTTTGCCACACAGTGGGCTGAAACTTACCAATCGTTCTTCAGAGAGCACCTGTAAAACGGTAGTTTTAAGTTGTTCAAACACAGCCTTCCAAAGTGGCCCTAGCTCAGTGGAAGGCAATTCCTGGATCTTTTGTTGAAGCTCTGCTTTTGCAGTTGCACCCTTCTGTAGGAAGAAAAAAAAGAAGAAGTTTATACAGCACATGCAGGAGCTTTTTTAAAACATTAGACAAGAGTGTTCTGAGTAAGCTTTACTTGCACTTAACTCAAATATTATTATTGACTTTGTCGGGGTCAACCTCATTTTATTAGAAAACGAGAACTTCTGAGAGAACTCGTAGAAGAGGCAAAAAAAAAAAAAAAAAGGGAAGTAAGCTTATCAAACTTTTACAGACTTGGAATTGATGTCCACCTACCAAGCACCTTAAACCACGATGGAATGCATGAAAATTTAGTGAACCTACATCATAATTATAAGTATGTGCAGAACATCAGGAACCCCATGCTATGTGTATTGTTCTGAGTATAACACAGAGTGCAAGACATTAAAAACAGTTTAGCATCAAGTATTTTGATCACTTTGTGACCACTGAGCTTTTTGAAAAATGAAAAAAAAAAAAAAAAAGGGTTACACAAGTTACAGTGGCATGCAGGCAACTGTTCTGCACATGGCCATTGTGAACAAGAATATTTATAGCTAAATGCAGAGATGGCACATGCAAACAATAATAAAAATTTCAGGTGCACCAAATGTTGTTGATAATTGTAACTACACATGGCTTAGTACTGTAATGTGGTTGCTTTTACAACCTGTTGCTATTCAAAGAAATTTCATGCTGACAATGTACAGCTCTAATGTGCAGATCCAAGTTTTATGCTTAAACACAATATTTTGTAATGGCATACAAGCTGCATTCATTTCTGTTCATGCAGACAGTAACCTGTACTTTTAACCATTCCCACCAGCAGGAGATAACTGAAGAGTGTGAACAGAGGAAAGAACCAGAGGCCAAGGCGCCGATCTGAAGCATTCGGTTGTACGTCAGCACACTATTCTGTGGTTCTTTCCTCGGTCGTCAGTTCGCACTGTTCAATAATCTGCCGTTTGACAAGATGTGTCAACCAGACCCAATTGAACGTGCTGCTCTGCTTGATTATGAATACATATGGTCCTAGCAAAAAATAGAAAAAAATAGCACGGTTGAACTTCAGGAGTACCTGCCGCTTCCCTGCAGATCTGCTGGCCAAGAACAGCTGTTCAGTTCAGAACTGAAAGTTAGCAGCGCGTATAAACTGCACGGACAGGGGGCGTAGCCAGAATTTTTTTTCGGGGGGGTTCAACCATTGTATGTTCGTGCGTGCGTTTGTATGTGTGCGTGTATACATACGCAAGAAAATTGAAAAATTTCGGGGGGGGGGGGGGGGGTTGACCCCCCCCCCCAGCACCCCCTTTTGGCTACGCCCCTGTGCACGGACACCGTGAACCGGACAAATAAGCGTTTGTTCACTTCACTGTATCTCTTGTGCGCGCCTTTGTTTCACCATGAGCTGTTTACAAGTAAACTATGTCGCTGTGATTCACGAACTGTGCGCACAATATAAACGATGCGGTGTCGGAAGCACTGTTTCGTGTCACTGCGTCGTCGTTATCAAGAAGCTGACGACTGTTTGCATTATCTAATTCACCCACGCCACTCGCTGCTTTTATCCACGATCATAGGGGTAACTTCGCGGCAGCGTAACATCAACCCGTGAACGCACGCACAGAATACACATAGGATGCCGTTTATTGACAATCGAAACTCGTGCGCGAGGGAAGAGGGGCTACAGCTCTGCGAGTCAAGTGATGCCTGGGGGGGTTCAACTACAGACATTCTTGAAAATGGTAATGTCCTGTTTACCTTTAAACAATGATAAAAAGTGAAACTACAATGTGTTCAACAGTTATATTCTTAAGGGCAGCAGCGTGGCGTGGGATTTTGTTTCGGAAGGGAGGTGGGGGAGAGGATTAATTCTGCTTGACCGAAGGCGGGAACCGAAGGCAAGCAGCAGATTTTGCCGCGCTTGATATTACGGCAGGTGTCCTAGCACACGGAAATGTCAAACGTTGGGGTGGGGGAGGCTCAAACAGAGCGACGAAACATGGCGTCAAATAGGCACCGCGAGAAACGAAACCACGCACCAGCTGACACCCACCCCGTTTGCTAGCGCACCAATTTAAAGGTTTAGGAACTGTAGCAAGCGTCTTAGATAGTCAAACACGGAATCTTGGCCGCTAGTGCTGCCGAACAACTAAACGTAGTCAACGTCCACTGACGAGCCGCCAGAAAACACGCGGCCCACATTACTTTAGCGCAGCGAACGTTTCTGTTGCGCGCCACGAACGCTGGCGGTCACACCGACGCACAAAATGCCCCCAGCGATAGCAGCAAGCTGCGACTGTAGCAAGCTGAACATCAAATCATTTGTGCTCCTTGTAACATTTGTTCGAAACAAGTCACTACGTAAGAACCACAGTTGACGCGACAGCATCCTCAGAGCACTTCCGCAATACGCTTTTATTCCAGCGCAGCTCAACCCAAACACCGAAATTTGGCAAGTGTTCGTACAGCGTCGTTATACCAGTAGTCGTACCTCTTGAGTACCGTGTTTAGTGCGTACAAAATAGTGACTTACGGAAGACGCCAGCGGCAGTAACTTCTCCAAGGTCGCTGAAGCTGCGGACGCCATCGGCCTAGATTTGAAAACGTAGCTCTTGGCAAGACTTGCTCAGCGCAAGACCTGCTAGCCGTACCACTCCAGGCAACAAAATGATTGAGTTTAACGCCGTAGTCCAAGTACGGACGCCAAAACATCAAACGGTGAGCGACGTTACGCAAGGATATTTCAAATGCAGGTGTTACCGTTGGCGCCGGCGCCAAACTACTGCATTTGCCCAATTTTATACTAGACTAATCACAGTCGCTTTCACACAGAAAGTAGAATCTCTTTAGTATTAACTAGCGTTACCTTTAGTAGCTCTTGAGTGGTAGTGGTATGCAGCGCCGCCGCAGCCTATTTGGCGCCATCTATGTCATTTGCGATTGGACGAGCTTCAGCCAGCGTCTATTCACCGACCAGACAGAGCCAATCAGCGAGTTCTGATGATGCACGGAGTTCTTTCGCGCGATTTTCATCAAACGGAATGGCTGCTCGTGCTAGTTGATCAGTTGCGTGCCGCGTAAGCAGCTGCGTTTTGCGCGCCTTTTTTTAGTCCGCCGATCGGTGTCAACCGGAGGCGTCAACATGAATCGTGGTGTAAACGCCGGGCACACAGTAACTACGAGGTCAGCCTTAAGGGAAATCACTAGAAGCGGTAAGCTGTAGAACAAACGTATTTATTTATTTTTTTGCCATAGCAGCTTTACGACTTGGTTGGGGGTGGGGGGTCATGTTAGTGCCAATCCAAGGGCACGCTAACGCCGTATTCAGTAAGAGTGATTGCAATGATGGAAACGAGCTACTTCTCACGCCACCGTGCTTGATCCTAAGAATAAAACAGTCTCATTTCGAGCATGTTTGGACATTTCGTATTTCCACTGCTGCTGTACCGTTGGGGACTTGGCATCCAGACATGATTTAGTCACGCAAACCAAGACCTCACACGCAATGTAAACGCACTCCTATTTCTGATGCGATCTGCGTGTGTTAGCAAGATATTGCTTTCATTGTACACTCTAGGGCGGGACCTCGCAGGTCATGATAGCGCGAAATCTGTAGGCCTACATGTGACTGTTGATCGCTTGCAGATTGTACACCTGGTCTTGGATGCGTAGCTATAATTTAATAGGACAGTGTAAAGAAAGCAGTAGCAACGTACCGATAGACGAGATACTGAGCATAACACTCGAATACATTCACCTAAGTCGCAGCGAGCGAATTACGCGAGTTGCTTTCTCGCGAGGCAAGTAAGCTCCGCGTTTGTGTTTCTGTGTGTATTTCCTTTGACCGAAAACTAGGCGAACTGGCAAAACCGCCGAAATGATCTTCCCATGCTAGTCAAAGTTGTGATTCGCTATAGCCTAAAAAATAAAGTTATGCGGCGGTGTACCGCAGCTAAACAAGACAGCTGTTGTAAGCAAAGACAAGCATACAGCCATATTACAGTAATCGCTACTCTAAAGCATGGCACAACGCCTCCTAACATCATGAGAGCCTAGCTCAGAAGTGCATGAAGGAAAAAAAAGTAATGACTTCAAATTTCATTTGCAGCATATGGTTCACCACCATCGGTTGCCAACATGGTATACTTTAATTCTCCGTCCCCGTCTACATCCCCTGATGAAGAAGTTGTCCGCAGGCGTGGAAGGCGGATCATACCACCAGGTATGCCGCGTAGTTTTTCGTACCGATACTGTCTGCACATACCACCACGCAATGATGACACACAGCCACATGGTGTACAATGTGAATATTCTCTGCATTAGGCATATCAATGGCCATGGGATTTGCTTACCTTACGTTGAGTAATCACAATGATCACACTATTCACTGATTAGGCATTGTAAATACGCATGCTCCTGTGCTAGAATTGAGTTCCATATTTGCCGCTTTGTGTGGATTTGAGCGATGTGAGTAGAGTCTCCAGTGTGGGTAGTAACCAGCTGTTCAACAATAACGGATTACACTCCGCAGGGATTGCACGTGTGAAGTATTATCCCTCTATTTTTCGCCAATCTCTCGTGTATTGTAGTTGTGGTGCAGTTAAATTTCATAGACAATAACGTCACTGCAACTCACACACTTATAATCGCTGATATTTTCAGCACACACAAGGGTGGGAGGAGAGAGGCCACAAGTTAGTGTTCATGGTGAACTCACTCATGCATCTACACAAGCTTGCCGGATTCTTGAGATCTGCTCCTTTGAATTTTAATACAATGTTTGCACTGCGACGTTTTCTTGTCTGTTTCTTTCCTCAGGAAACCAGTTTGCACTAACTCCTCCTCGCACGCCTACAAAGCGTCAGCAGTCTCCAAAAGGCAGCTCCAACTCCGAGCACCCCCCAGACCCCGAGCAAGTCGCAGCTCATGACTCCTGTTCGAAGCTCTCCAAGGAAGCGTCTACTCCTTCCTATCGATATTTCAGAAGCAGTCAATGCATCACCCTCTAAAAAGGTAATGTTTCCCTGCAATACATGCTTAGTAAAAACCAACAGACAATGAAGCCAAGGAATGTATACATAGTTTTCACGTGACGTCACAGACAGGTTCTCTGCGCTAAGTGCACCAACATGGCGGCCACCGTGACTTCTTATCGCATTAGAGAGTGTCAGTGCAGGGGAGAACGTAACAGTCGTTCGGTCCCCGCGTTCTTTTGTGCTCTCCCCGCTTTCTTCTGTTCGCCAGCAGCGCCAAGGGTGAACACAAAGGAACGCGAGGGGGCACCGGCACTAATCGGATGTCACGGTTACTTGCTCCACGCAGCATTTCAACCAGCGTGTACTCCAATATGGCGACCACGGTGACGTCAATGAAAACTATGTATAGGGGATGTTATTTGTGCACTTTTAACTGCATTGTAGTAATCATGATTTAAGTTTGAATAAAGTAAAGTGGACGAAAAGACAACTTGCTGCCGGTGGGGACCGAACCTGCTATCTTTGGATAACACGCCGGATGCTCTAACAATTGAGCTACAGCGGCGGTCATCCTCCCATCCACTTTATCCACTTCCATGCAAACATGGAAGTGTTCACATATAGCGATGAGGTTTACCTCATCGGTAAATCTCATTACACTTGACAATTTCCTTCTTTCTGCAATGCATCCTGTGCTAACCTATGCTCATTGTTTGTGTATGCGCACTTGTTGAAACTGTTTGTGTTCATCGCAGTTGGTCTCGCCTGTGAAACGCCTGAGACTCCAGTCACGTGAAGCTGAAGCAGAAACTGAGGTCGCATTGACAGCCTTAACCAAGCCTCAGTTGGTGGCCTTACTGAAGGACACTATGGCCCACAGTGCAGCAGCTAAACAGGTAACCCCCTTACATTTTTCTGGTGTATATGGTGCACAGTATAGAACCCAGGTCGTCAAAGATAATTCCCAGTTTCTCACTATAGCACAACTCATAATAACGTGGTTTTGGCACCTAGAACCCCAGAATTTAATTTGTTCAGTAATGGAGAATGCCTACTAAAATACCAGATACCAACAATATTGAACAAATTTTTAACTATTATCGACTTCGAACTGCCTGAACGTAAATTCAAGAGGCATGTGCGAAGTATGTTGCTAGAGATATAGCATCTGCTTAAACATCACCTTCTATCTTTTGTTATTATGCTTTTTACACATTTTGTTTTCTTTTTGTATAAAATTGTTGTTTTTGCGCTGCATGCTAGATTTTGTCACCCATGTAAAATTGTTGTTTAATTTTTTTTCACTAAAAGGAAAGAGAAGAATTAAGCTCTTATTTTGGCCTATGTATGTACAGTGATTTGTGCTATATTTTTGTAAATTGCTGCTGCTTGTAAATGGGTCCTTGGGCTCTCTCAAGATGTCTCCTGACATCTTTTCGCCTAAGGACCTCCGACTTGATGTTGTTGGAAATAAACTTGAAACTTGAACTTAAAAAAAAAAAAAAAAAAAAAAAAAAAAAAAAAAAAAAAAAAAAAAAAGACAAATAAACCGAATAATGAAATTTTCAAAAATTAAATACTGTGGACTTTGTACAGGATACGATGATCTGATGATATGTAGACACTGTGATGAAAGCCAGTGTGAGTGCATCAACACAGGGGACTAGCATCACAAATCTGTGAAACACTGCTAAAAGGCATAAATGTCAAACTGACGAAGGTGCACTCGTAGCATTGTTCACAACTGAAGAGCTATTTCAATGAATTGGTTCAAAGAAATTAACAATACTGTGGATAAAAGGGCACTTCATGGTGCACACCGTGAGTGTTCAACCCGTGCTTTGAAATACAGTAGTATGTACAGTGCTGGTCAAAAGTTCGCAGGCCACGCTCCCATAGGAATGCATGGGATAGTGGCCTGCGAACTTTTGACCCCCCTGTACTTTGGCTGCTATGCTGCTTGTTTGCCTGATTAGTTAAAGCCACGCTGCATTTTCCATGCTTATCATAGTGGCTAATGAATGGTGCTTTTGTGGCTGTAACCTTTCATTCATTCTGTTGCCATGCAAACCTCTGCATAGTCATTTGAGCAGTCTTTCTTTCACTCCCAGATCATCCAGGAGCTTCTGCCCAAGCCTGACCTTGCCCACTCAATGCAGAAGCTAGAGAAGCTGCTGCACCAAATCTACAGAGCCTTCCCTCAAAAGCACTGGGGCAACAGTCGTGATGCTTTCTGCTTTCGCAGAGTACAGATCCCCATCGAGACCTTCAAGGTGAGGACAGTGCAATCTAGCCATCTTATGGGCCACTTTAGAAAATTTTATAATTTCTATAAATGCCTACATTTGGCACTACTATCTATGAATTCACTTCAGTGACATGTGTCCACTTTCTAACTAGCCAGCCTGCCAATCTTCAGTGTAGTGACCTCTTGCAAAAATAAATAAAAAGGCTGAATGTGTCATCTCCGAGCTAAGTCTGGCACACTTAAAAGAAAGTGCTCAATCTGGCATGCTATACAAATTACAGTATGTGGGAAAAAGCACTGTAGTGCTATATACCAGTACTAAACGTGTTTGATGGTATCCTCATTCTTGTAAGCAAGCCTACTTACTCGAAAAAATCCGGAATGGGGCAGTCTGATTTGTGTTGGGAAATTATGATAAAAATCTTAGCGTCACTGAGAGTAAACATTAACTTCAAGAGCAGAATCTAACAGACAGAAAAAAAGGGCGTCAGACTAAAATTTTTTGATAGTATATGTTATTCTAAAACAGCAATTGAGAGAGAAAAATAGATTAAGCCACCAACATATATCTCTTATAAAAGGGACCGCAGTTTGAAAATTTATTAACTTCACTTTAAAGGTGATGTCTTGCGATATACATTTTTGTGCCAAACCACAAGAGACTGGAATGCTCTTTCGTTAGATATTGTATGCATAGTGTCAGATGATGAATTTTACCTTGCTTTGTGTGTTGCTATTGAATAGAAATTTGTGTAGAGATGTTTAGATGAATAGAAGAGACGTAGAGATGAATAGAAATTGGTGTAGATATTCTGCAGTGTTTGATATGGTGGTGCCTCTAAATAAAGCAAAGGTAATAGCGCAGTCATACTTCACTTTGACATGAAAATGCTGCCTTTATTACTATATGCAGTGTTATGAAACACAGCAATATCCAGAAAGGAGCAGCAGTGATCGAACTAATGCGGAAGAAATGAAACAGTATGCCCATGGTATAGATCAGAATAAAAAAAATATGCAATTTAAGATTGCTGTGCCAATATACTTAATTTGAGCTTCACTCCCATCCCATCACACATCTCACACATTCACTAAGCTGTACAATTCTTGTAAAACATAAAGCATGGTCAACCAAATGTTTAAAGGGACACCAAAGAGAAAAGGTATTTTTCTCATATTAGTAAATTACTCCATGACAATTTCGAAATCGCCACGTTTGCTGCGAAAAAGTGCGAGTGGCGACACCACCTTGAAATTCCTTCACCAGATGCTGTGAAGTCATAAATTCTGACGGCATCTGCTAGGTCTTGCATATTTTCTAATTGGTAAAAATTTAGTACTTTGTCCTCTGAGGGGGGCCATAGACTTAACATATCAAGTTTCAGGAAGTTTCGTCCAGCAAATGTCACCCCAAGTACGAAAAATACAATTTGAAATCCTTGAAATCACACGTGGAGATTTCGGTGCAAGATTTAAACATGAAACTTTGACCTTCATTTTCTGCTGTACTATTAGCAAACCTATGATTGTGAAATTAAGTATGTTACAAGTTCTCAAACGACAATTTATCAACCTAAACAGATTCATTGTTTAACTGTAGTGTCCCTTCAAATATTTACTTTGTGTAAATATTTAAACATACTATTGAGGTTTGACCCCACACTTTTGCTTACAGGGCCTAAATTCAAAATCGTATGGTGTAGCAGTTGTTGTCATGGAGTGGGTGTTGTGGTCAACAATGGACTTTTACAGCCAGCATGTTCAAAGAAGTTTTAACATAAAGACATGTACCCCGCTCGCAGCACAAGTGCCTACAGCGTGGCCAGCAGTTGTGCCAGGCTGAGCAGTGGAGCTCCCTGCTGGAGTATGCACAGCAGGCTTGGAACTTCGTGCGCAAAATGCCGGAGTGGCAAGACAGCAGTCATAACAAGGCCAAGCTGATATGCCTGCGCACCCTTGCCGCACACTGCTCGACAGCACTGAAGAAAATGTCCCTGGACCAGCGGCAGCTGCAGACGCTGATTGCCAGGTACTGCGCCTTCCCGTCCCTCCTGCATGCAACACGATTATATTATCACGCTCACAAATGACCCCGGACCCACTGTGGTAGCCTAGCAGCTGCGGCATTGTGCCACTAAGCATGAGGCTCCAGGCTTCATTCCCGGCCACAGCGGCCGTACTTCGACGAAGGTGAAATGCAAGACTGTGTACTTATTAAAGCGAAAGCATTAGACACCTCATCAAATGCAAAAATCGGCCATTAACGTCCTGTGGCATCAGTGTCAACATGAGTGATGCAAAAGGTAATCACGTAATGACGTCACCATGTGATGTCATCGTGACATGACAGATTGCTGAAATATGTGACGTCACCATGACATCGTTGCTTGGCCAAGGGCGGTTCAATCACGGAGGCAATGCAAAATCAGGTGAAGTGCAGAAAGCTTGCAATGCCTCAGATCTTGGAGGCCATGCAAAACCACATTAGGTGCAGAAAGCTTTTGGAGGTGGAGAGGACCAATACACGAACTGAGATTATGGCTTTTACTTTCGAGTGCATAAGGGACCCTGTGCGCATTAAAGAACCATCAGTAGTCAAATTTTGTCTGTATGTATGATGTGATTTATAAGCATACAGTAAAACCTCGTTAATTCAAAGTCACTGGGACTGTGAGAAATCTTCGAATTAAGCGGGTTTTCGAATCAACGAAACATACAAAAACTGGGATACAAGGAACTTTGAATTATTGAAAGTAATCAGAGGTGGTCGTTTGCTGTGCCAGCTAGTTTGCGGCTCCAAGGGTTGTGTTTTCCAGCAATACCTGTTCCAAATTTTGCCGCAAACTCGAGGAAATGGCGTGCCTCGCTGCTGCCAGCGCGCGAAAAGAAAAGAACAAAAGAAAAGAAAACGGTCTCGTAGTCTGCTGAAATGCATGCCTGCGGAAACGACGTGCTTCACTGCAGCACAGTGGTGACATGCGGGCAGCATGTCACCTGCTCCTTGCAGCGTCAGCGCCTCATGATGCGACCATTCGCCCATTCTTTCTGGTAAAATAAAGAATTTAATAATGGCCAGTTTGACGGAATTTGCAATGTGTTTTGGCTGGAAAGCATGATCATTGAAGTTTTCGAACTGAGTTGTGTGTTTTGGCTGGAAAGCGTGATCACTGAAGTTTTCGAACTGAGTTGTCGGTGAAGGAGTTGCACGCACGAACTCATCCGGCAGTGCAAGTGCGCAAATTGCTGGAGCAACTTCCAATCGGAGTTTCGCATACATCACGAATTCCATCTGACAGTCCTTATTTAATTTCTTTATATTACCAGAAAGAATGAGTAAATCATGATGCGCTGACGTTGCGAGAAGCATGCGACATGTTGCCCGCGTGTCACCGCTGTGTTGCAGTGAAGCACGTCTTATTTTCCACAGGCGCCCATTTCAGCTGATCACGAGACCGCATTTTTAAAATTTTGTTTTCTTTGCGCTGGCAGCAGCAAAGGTGGGGTGCTTCACCAGTCACTCATTAGTATAGCTACACTGGCTTGCCTTGGGGCTCCTAAGGGCCATCGTTTCCGCGGATTTGCGGCGAAATCGGCATTGGGAATCTGCACGTGGCACCCAAAGTTTTCGAATTAACCGGGCTGGCACTAACCGCCGCTTCAAATTATCCGCCCAAACTCGCATTGCTAAATACAGGACCGCAGAAATCCTTCGAATTAAGCGGGATTTCAAAATAACAGAGTTCGAATTAATGAGGTTTTATTGAAGCTTGGTTTTGACACATAAAAGACCGAAATTTAATTAAAAATTTTTTTAAACGATGCGAGTTCTTTGTTATTGTCTACGATTTCTTGGTGACCAGTGGAATTAATCACAGCTTGATAGTGTCTCGAAGAGGCATCGGTAACAATAGTTTTCATTGCACAGATTCGAGGGCAATGAAAACCACATTGCAATGAAAACTATTGTTACCTACGGTAATAAATTGATGAAATTTGGCATGCAGGTGTGGTTTGTTATGCTGATATCGTAAGTGAAATCGGTTTTAAGTAATCTGTTATAATTTGACTTGCATAACTTTATATGTAGTCTTACTGTCATCCTCAGGCCAATGAGACAAAAGTTCAAGATTTTTGTATAATCATATTCACAAGGATCCACCCTGTGCTGTAAAAATGAGCAATTGTTTTTAAACATCCTATACATGTTGTCTTACAACTTTTGCAAAAAATTATAAAAATTTGTACGGTGTGGTACCCAGCTTTATAGTGCTCATCAATGTTTCTGTATCTAAGTGCAAAAAAAGTGTGATGATTTTATATTGACTTGCTGTGAAATGGCACAGGAAGGACTGACAGCAACTGCAATAAAAATTAAGCTGAGAAAACGGAGTTAAAAGCTAGGAAAACAGCTGGTTTTATTTTTAATAAAGAAATACCGACACTGTTGTTGGCCAGAGTTCTGAGCCAACATGGTGGTGCTGAGCCAAGGGAAAGTTGCAACATTTGTGGCACTGCAGCCCAAATTTTTTCAAGTTTTTGATGAAAGCATACCAGTAAAGTGCCGTTCTCAATTTCTGCTGCATATTTTGCTCTAATATTTCACCATGATGTAAGAGGTCTGAGGATCACAAGAAAAAAAAATCGATCAGAAAATAGAAAATTAAGACTTCCACTAAATTTACCATTTTCATTGCCATACTTTATGTATGTTTATGTGTGGATGTATACAGGGTGTTTCAAGAAATGTGTCCACTATTTTTAAAAAATCAGCCATATGCGGTATTTGCTTGTTGTCTTCACATTTGCTTTTTTCTGTAACGGCAGGCATCTTAATATGGTTGAAGACATGATTTGGGACAGTAATTAGGAAAGTTAAATTAATTAACTTTTTAATTAGCGGAGTTAGGTGGTCAAGTCCAATGGTAGAATTGAAGTCCTTCATGCGAAGAACCCATTTCAGCTTTGAGATTTTGAAAAAGCGGCCTCTATTAATTATTATGGCGTAATGAAGTTCAGGCAAATTCAATGGCGAAACCGAAACCCAAGCACCGATGAGCGCAACAAGCATGGCGCAACAAGCACGACTAGAATGACGTCACTGTTCAAGACAACGGTTACAGAGGTGCAATTCTTCCCCGTTCGTTAACGTATGTGCGTCACGCGTGCTACTACTGCAAGCGCAGCCCACACACTCACACCAAGATGTCGGTTGATGGTTGATATAATGATGTTCACTCATTGTGGACGTCTCGGACGAATGTGCTCTCCGCGTTTCGGTTTGGCCGCTGAATTTGCCTGAACTTCATTACGCCACAATAATTAATAGAGGCTGCTTTTTCGAAATCTCAAATCTGAAATGGGTTCTTCGCACGAAGTACTTTAATTCTCCCATTGGACTTAACCACCTAACTCCGCTAATTAAAAAGTCAATTAATTTAACTTTCTTAATTACTGTACCAAATCATGCCTTCAACCATCTTAAGATGCCTGCCGCTACAAAAAACAACTGTGAAGACAGCGAGCAAATACCGCATTTTCCTGATTTTTTAAAAATAGTGGACACATTTCTTGAAACACCCTGTATATACATATGCAAAATTGAAAAATTTCGCGGCCGGGTTGAACCTTCCCAACCCCACCCCTGGCTACACCAGTGACTTGTTTAGTTTTGCATGCCAATTTCAAATATGCAGTAATCTTCCTTGAAGGTCAACTAGTTTGAGATATGCAAAGTTTCCTCTACATTTCCGGATTCAGTAGGAAAGAGTCCGTTTAGCGGAAAATAAATATTTTCAGGTAGCTAAATACTGTAATATGCAAGGAAATCATAACCAGTCATTATGGAATTGGCCCTAACTACCATAAAAAAGAAACATCAGAATTTTAAAAATCTATGAGCGGAATGGGAATTCTGCTCTCTGAATTTTGTGATGTGGCTTTATGTTAATAAAAATTGCAGCTCTAGCTGTTCTAGATCGCAGGATATCACTCTGACAACTTAAGTGACCCAAAAGTATTTCAGATTCAACTCGTACTCATTACATAGATCTACACTCCATATGAAATACTGATCTTATAAGACTTAGTGGGGCCCTGCAACACTTTTCCAAGTAGCCATGGAAAGGATTCACTAAAAGAGCTTATTGCCTCACGAATTCACCGCCGCCAAAAATTTTTAGAATCCGTCCAGTACGAGCGGAGTTACAAAGATTTGTCGCATGCTGCAATTGCATTCCCTATTCTCTTCCAGCTTCCAGCGCTTTCGTCCCAACGAAAGCGCTGGAAGCTAAGCAGGAAGGGATGGCACGGACCATGCTCAAAAAGTGTTGCAGGGCCCCTTTAAGGTAAGCCTTACACGTGAAAGAATAGCTGTAGATTTCAATAATAAAAACTATATTTCTTCCATGGTTTTCTGGTCTCCACAAGCAATACCCCCTTAAAAACACCATCTTTTTTCGTGTGTTGTTGCAAAACTGTGCTCTTTTCCCACTAATCGTGTTCTGTTGCGCTGTCACATTGTTACGCACACACTTTTGATAACAGATGCTTACGCATGGATACCTCTGATACATGTGCAGGTTGAAAGAGATGAAGGAGGACAGCCCCTGCATCACATCCCCGCTCAAACTGGCCGAAGCGCAGCTCGAGCAGTGCCTCCAGTGACGGTGGCAACAAGTCGAGGAATCGAGAAAGGATTTCAGACAACTCTTTTATGCTGGTTTTAACTTTTATTGTCATCAATATCATTGTTTCTTTCTCTCTCTTTTACTTATATACACAATAAAAATCATGGGCCTTTTTTGGTCACTTTCTGTCTCCCGCAGTCGTTCACTTTTGAAAGTGTGTGAGCTTGCCGTCATATGCGCGCGAACAAGGACGCGCGCGCCCCCTTCCCCTCTTAATAAAGAAAGAACAAAAAGAATTATATGCCTTTCTCATCAATCTTTTTTTTTCCTTCATGTTTTTTTTTTCTTTAAAAAAAATCAACCCCTGTCCCATATGCTTTTTTTTTTTAATGGATGCCAAGAAGCAATGCTAGACTAGATTCTCCCATGCACGAAAAAATACAGGAGCCAAAAAAAAATTCGGAGCAAAAAGCATGTAACACTTGAGAAAAATACTTGCATGAAACAATGGTCACAGGAGTAGAAGAGAAAATGATACACAAAAAAATAAAAGTCTCCGTTTTTCTGACAACGGAGAAAAAGCTGCTTGGTTGTTGTGATTGGATTGCACACATTGCATCCAGACTGAAAAAAAAAAAAAAAAACTAAAGACTGCTACACTGCTTTCTACACTTATTCAAATACTAAAAAACCTTTTTCTTTGTTGACAAACAAGTTCGTGTAGTTCACTTTCTTTTCCCCCCAAAGAGACACACACACAAGCGCTTTGCAAGCCTTTCTACGCTGCCTTGTCATTGGAAACAAGCGGGGAAACTGAACATTCTCTGAGAGAGTACGACAAGCAGCGGAGAAAAATTAAACAAAAAAAAAAAAAAACTGCAAGGTTATGGTGATAACATGTGCCATAGTGTGTATCCACAATATGTATGTGTGTGTGTGTGTGTGAAGGGGGGGTCAACATTGCAATATCGCGGGAAAGGCCGTGATTCCGGGGGAGCTCATGGTTATACAGCGAAAAAACAGTTATTCCTTGCCCACTGCTTCGGCAGTGGGAGGACGTGACGTGGCAGTGTAGCATCAAAAACTGATGCATATTTTTTTTATTTAGAAAGAAAAAAAAATGAGGAAGAGGCGGTGTGATGTTTTTTATTCCTCCCCCAGGGAACCACAGCTTCCCTCTCCACACAAAAAAAAAATCTCGACACATGAACACACTAGCGAAACGAATGACAATATTACGAAAGCAAATCCGCAGAGACACCTAGCGAGACAGTTATTAAACAAAATGTAACATCTTTTTCATTTATGGGCTGTGTTCCGATTCATAGTCTGAACTGCGGCACACATCAGAGACAATTTTTCTCTTTCTCTCCTTCAAAGAGTTCAATGAGTGGGTCCACCAGTTCACATGGACTGCAGAGAGAGCAAGTAAGACTGGTTTAAAATGTGTTCCGTTCGTAGCTTGCCAACCATGTCTGTACAAATTGGGTCACTACATTCTTATTTCATCACGTCGGTGTGCTGCATAGCAACCGAGCCAAATAAAAATAAAGTATGAATCAAGCCCAGCTGAGATAGAGATAAAATGCACATGACGCACAAATGAGTGCGACAGGTTTTTTGCATTTTCAAGGCAGCTGCCAAGAAGGCAACTCTGAATGAGTGCTCAATACACAAGTTACAAACAGTTCAGAGAGCAAAATGTTTATACAGTGACGCTTTTACGGAAACTGCGAGAACCGTTTTCGTATGGAAGTGTGCTCAGTATTAATTAGTAATGCAACTTACTTCCACGTATTGTATTTTCGCTATGAAACAAAATTATCAGCAATTATAAAAGTTACCTTGCATAGACGTCACAAAATTGTGAGATCAATCTTTGCATATTCTTGAAGCCAGTGATACACAATTTTGGTTTCTCGCATCTGTGATTTATATTCTTCGAGGCAGACATCAGCCAAGAGTATGGAGGCGGCACTAAGGGATTTCAGCAAAGCCCACATGAAAGTCCTGCAGTGGCTGTACAGTGGTGTTGGCAAAAACGTGCAGCCATCATAGGTGACGAATTGTCACCAAGAACAGTCAGCAAAAAGCTGGTGCTAACTGCCCAAAAGTTCCCGCAATAGCTCACTATGGTGACACAGATTTTGATAGTTCTGTCAAGATTAAATTCCTCTTTTTTTCTGAGTAAAGATTGCTTACATTGCATTGGCAAAGTACAAGTTTACAAGTTTCACAAATGTTTACTAGGCCACGATAGTCCGAATATGACAAAAATATATAGAAGTACATGACGTTACACCGACACATTGTCTCAAAATTTTTTCAACTAAAGTTCAACCTATATCGACCCATCTCATTATCTACCCATTACCATGAGGTTAACAGTAGTAGCTTTTACAGATTACTTTATTAATCTTAACTTTTATAGTTTCTTCTCAGCATACCTTTAAGACCAGCTTAGTTATTCTGTATAAGAGGATAAAGTAGCTTTACATCAATGTGCTGGAATTCTGGGAATAGATATACTAGCAGTCTGTAAAGCATATTGTGGACAGCTACCATTTCCAGCCATGTCACAGGCGGCTACGGTCAACGTTCAGTCGTGCAGCACAGCGACAAGCCTACTTCACCTGCCCGCAGACTACAGAGAATCGGAACACGGCCCAGAACATTGTCCTTTTACTTCAAGAACCACTTATGAGAGAAGAAAAGAAAAGAAAAACAAGCAGTTGATTCTTCTGCACACATTCTTCACCAACCGACACAATCCCCCGGGTGGCATCTGCAATGCATCTTGTCTTGTGTCGGTATGCAGCAATATATTTATGTATATTTATATATATATATATATATATTTATATATATATCAATGGCACTATATACACTGCATGAAATCAACAGGTAGGACAGAGAAGTCAGTCAGCAATCAATCGAGCATGTGTGAAAGAGAAGGATCGAAAAGCAGAGGTTGCACCACTACTGGCCTCTTGAAGATGCAAAACAACAAAAGGCGTGAGTGCGCGGATTCGGTGCACAGAATTAAAGGGGTCAACCCCTCTGTTGCAGCCAAAGAACACGCTCGCACCCCCCACGTTCCTCTTCGTTGCACGGAACTGTTGCATTACTTCGCGGAAGAAAGGGGGAATAAAAAAAACAGCGGTGGCCCCTCGAAGTGCCACCTGGGTCATCTCGTACAGACATTGCCAAACTGGCTTCTCCAATGAGCAGGAAGCGTGTGGTTTCCACAGAAACATCTCGGGGCTAATGCCTCATACAGCTGCCCGACTTTTAATTCTTACCAATGGCCTCGACTATCAAAGGCCTTGCCCATCGGATTTCGTCACTGCTTATTGTTAAATATTCCACGGGCCAAGACACAGCTATTTTTGCAGGTTATGTTGGTTATCCTCACTTATTGCAGTTTAAATAGTTGCATCAAGTTTTCAAGCTCATAGATCTCACAGTTACTGTAAAAGAGTACCTCAGCGGGTTTGAGTTACCTTTAGACAAAGCCTTATAATTTCGGGTGCATAACAAAAATTTGCAATGAGGCGTGGTGAGGCAGCCTTTAATGTGTTAACGTGCACGTATGCCACAGCAAAAATTTTTTCTCGGGCTCCTCTTCATTCTAGTGCTAACCAACTTCTGTTCGCGGCAGAGAGAAATCTATGGGAAACGGCACGCTTGTGCTCATGGTACTTCTAGCATCTTGAATCGGTACTTGCTGTGAAAGGCAGTTCCAAGCGCACAACCTCCACACGCCGAGTGTACAGTTCCCGAACCCCACAACCAAACCTCTCAAAGCCAACGAGCGATAAAACATGAATTCACTCAAAGTGTTCTTACTAGAAGCCCACCTAAATGCCCTAAAGAAGCAAGAATCATTAAATGGGAAGGTCAACATCTTTCTTTCTATGTAATTTGACCCAGATTGCACATCACAGTTGTCCAGGGCTCTCGAATATACTCACGAGCGATTTTAATTTTTTTTTCTTCAAAACATTAGTTGTGAAGGCACGGTCAAAGAAGAAAAAAATAAATCCCATGCGAGCCTCGCACTGATGGAGCAATTTTTCAGTTTCTCTCTGGCTTTTCGTAAGTAGTAAAGAACAAGCCAGCATGTGTGCTGCCAGCAAAAGAGAGACACACAAGGGTAAGAAAAAACAAAAAAGGCAGAAATGAGAAAAAAAAGCAAAATAAATATCCCGGCATTTTTATTTTTTTTTTCTCCAACATTTGCTGCTCTGCCACCTGCCTCCATGCACTACGCAATTTTTATTTTATCCCATTTCGGCAGCCAATTTCACAGGGAGAGGGGGGAAGGGTAGCGCACAGCATATTTATATATTTATATAATGTATGTATAATATTTATAGCTATGTACAGTAAGATACAGCATGTCTTGACCATGGCGCGCCTTCTCAAGTGATGCGCAGGTGATGTACAGGTAGTATAAATTATTTTTTTTTTCTCTCCAGTCTCGGCACGAGCAACCAGTCGGGGCCCCTCTTCCTCCAACTCTCGCCATGACACCCTTCTAGCTTTTTTTTTCTCTCTCTCTCTCGAGGTGTCCGGTGGTGAGCAGAGGGCATCGGGGCACACCCCTGTCTATGTACAGGTGACAATGCACAATCAACACCCCTTCCCCTTTCCAGCTAGCTATGTACACTGCCACACTCCCCACCAACCCCACGATCTCCTACAAAGGGGGCTAAGATTCTAGTACTCCCACGCTGCGGACACCCTACAGTCTCGACCGGTTGAAGGACATTCAACGAGAGGAATGCCTTCTGAACAGTGTGCAGCACGGCCACACCCCTAGATGCTGCGTTGAGGAAATGCTGTAGAGTTCTCCTGCGAAAAGGTGCCCTTTCCTTCGAGCGCCGCTTCTGAAAGGGTGCGCATGCTGGCTGGTGAACCTGCCTACTTCCTTGCAATCGCAAAACGCTATAAGAAACTGCTCGGCACTGAATAATTTGATACCATACCATTATCAATGTGACCTCATCAGATTTAGGGAAATAAAGGAAGTGCCTAAAATTTCGTTCTTGTGAGAGTCCGTTAAATAAGAAGGAACAAAAGTGGAGTGAACTATCTCATCTCTAGTGGTAACATGGAGGTGAATTCCTCCCTTACCATAATTTTGAGCCCTGAATTCGCTTAAATAAGCTTCTCTCATGAGACACACCTAGACCGAAATACTTAAAAAATTTTTCCCCATATTAAGTGGAAAAAATGCCACGTGTCAAAGGTAAAAATTGCACAAGAGCACTAACGGTGCTGTCAAAGCTCGGCAGGCACCGGGAAGCATTGTGAGGCTGCTACTGTACAATGCTAAAGCCTACTTGGATGACCTCGGTAAGAATTTCCGAGAACACCCTCGTGGCTTATGGACACGCAAGGAGTTTTCAGGTCAAGCCCATCAAAAGGGACCCACCACGGGTGCTCCAGAGGCAAAATTATTAGTCGATGCGTGTACGCTAGGCACGTAATCTTCTTTCGCTGCCACATCACATGAAATGAGCTTGTAATCCTTTGTACCACCACCACGGCGAATGCTGCTGCCAAGCGCCTTTGCCAAAATCTGAAAGACAGCTACGGCCAAAGCCCCATTTAATGCCTAGAGTCTGCTGCTTTTTGAGAAACACCTCCAAGATTGCATGCGTTGCAACCCTACTAGGCAACATACCATTAAAAAAAAAAGTGTGCTGTACACTAGATGTTCTCTTCCTGCATATTTTTTTCTTCTTAATCCCTTACCATTATGAAAAATGACTCGCCATCCAATCTAACGCATGCTCGTGCACGAGCCCAAGTCACGTGCAGCATTGCTAATCCGTTGTGTCAGTACAAAGGCAGCCACACATTCGCTACAGCCCGCAATCCAACCCAGGCTGCAAAAGACGGTCACGTGCTACGCCTGCCTCAGCATCATCACCACGCTTTCAACAATGCCCAAATCGTCTGGCGTTTTTAGAAGCAGCAGCCCCCCCTCCTGGCGGTAGTAGCGGTGGTGGGGGGAGTGTGGCCTCTTCTCTCCTCTCTCCTAGGCGAGGGACGCATCAATGAGAGACAACAGGTGCAGAGTCGTGGCAGAGGCCCATGTGCGAGTCCTCGTCTTCGGGCGCCCTCGCGTAAGGGGCCCCGTAACCGTGGTGATAGCCCAGAGTGTCCATGGGGCTGAGGCGCTGCTGCTGCACTGGCTGTGGCTGCAGCTGTGGCTCAGCCACCAGCCGAACCATGCCGCGACTGCATCGAGCCTCTGAAGACGAGGAGCCGACTGCCGCCGCTGCTGCTGCTGCTACGGCCTTGGAAGGGACCATCATGCAGTGAAGCGATGAGTGCAGCAACGATGCGGGGTCCGACCGGGTTCGACTGCCCGACGAGGAGGCTGCTGCATGAAAGGCACACCCAAATGACATGCCGTTAGTGACCCGATGAGGTACGTAGGTCACAGTCAAGAATGGTCCAATGTGGAATAAAGCCAACACAGTCGAAGCATTCGCTCCAAGACATGGCCCGTTCGACCGTCTTGCTTGGATGGGTTATGTAAGAGGATAAACTATCGAGAACGGAGAGCCATGTAGCATAAGGTTACACAATTTCCAGGACAATTAAAACACCAATGTTTACCCACCAAACTAATATTTCGTAAGTTTCAAAAAAGAGAGATAGCACAGCTGCATCCACAACGTAGGTAGCGTAATTTCTCAAATGACTAATTACCATATGCGTCTTTAGGCATACCAGCAGACTGCATCATTCTCTTAGAATACATGGTCAAGAGTGAGCTATTGGGTTTTTGCAAAACGGTAAACACCAGATATTTGCATGCCACTTGCAGAGGAATTAAAGCCACAGTTATTTTCTTGATATCAGGTCTTTGCACGGTTTTAGATTCATAAGATACATAACAGGTGTCACCATAAGCAGGGAGCAAGCCCTTTCATTTGCTCAAGAAATTTGCCGTAGAAAGCATGAATGTAAGAAAAATGAGCTCAAGTGGATTACTTCTTTTGTTCCTTTTTCCCCTTTTTCTTTTAGGGGCGGGGGGAAGGGGGGGGGGGGGGGCTTTTACCACTTCACCTCTGTAATGCCTCTGGCTTTTACCACTTCACCTCTGTAATGCCTCTGGCCCTAGGGGTACAATAAAATGAAAATGAAATGAAAAAATGATTGCACTCACAGGAGCTGCCACCCGAGGATGCCGATGAGGAGGATGCGGAAGAGGTTCCATTGTTGAGGGCCACTGGCTGTGGTGGCATCAGCATGAGACAGGATGCAGCGGTCGACGAGCTCCCTTCGATGGCTGCTGGTGATGTTGATGTGTTGGTGCCTTCGTCCGCAGTGCGCCGAAAGAATGAGTGCTGCAGTGCATGATGTGGTGTGATGCGCCCCTGTAAAAAAAATGCATACAAGCAACAACTTAGTAAGTATCCAATCACAGTGTGCTAGCACCATATCATCATAATCATCATCAGCCCGACTACGCCTACTGCAAGGCAAAGGCCTCTCCAGTGTTTCACAAATTAACCCACCCTTGCACTTGCTGCGGCCCCGTTATCTCAGCAATATCCTTAATCTCATCTGCCTACCTCACTTTGTGCCTCACCCTCGCACGCTTGCCTTCTCTTGGAATCCAGTCTCTTACTCTGAATGACCAGCAGTTATCTTGCCTACGCACTACATGCCCTGCCCATGCCATTTCTTCATTTCGACTAAGGTGTCCTTAACACCAGTTTGTTCCCTGATCCACTCTGCTCTCGTCTTGTCCCTTCAGGCTACACCTGCGATTTTTCTTTCCATAGCTCGCTACGTCATCCTAAATTTAGGCTTGAACCCTTCTTGTAAGCCTCCAGGTTTTTGCTCCGTAGTTAAGTACCGATAAGATGCAGCTGTTATTTACCTTCCTCTTGAGGGATAGTGGTAGACTACCATTCATGATTTGAGAATGCCTGCCGAATGTGCTCCACCCCATTCTTATTCTTCTAATCACTCCAGCTGCATGATTCAGCTCCGCAGTCACCACCTGTCCTAATTAAACGTATTCCTTCACCACTCTCAGTGCCTCGCTACCTAGTACGAAGAGTTGTTCTCTTCCAAGACTGTTGAACACTACCTCAGTTTCCTGCATATTAATTTTTGGACATACCATTCCGCTTTCCCTGTACAATTCAGTAATCATGATTTGCAATTTGTCCCCTTCGTTACTTAGCAATGAGGCAATGTCATCAGCAAAGCGCAGGTTACTAAGGTATTCTCCATGAACTCTTATCCATAACTGTTCCCAATCCAGGGCTCTGCAAACCTCCTGTAAGCACATGGCAAATAGCATTGGAGGGATCGTATCCGCCTGCCTTGCACCATTCTTTATTGAAATTTTGTCACTTTCTTTATAGAAGACTATGGTGACTAGGAGCCACTGTAGGTTTCTTCTACAATTCTTAAATATGGTTCTTTTACACCTTGATTCCTTGCGGGGAGATGCTACTCGAAAAAAAAGTTTCTTTAATCTGTAACCTAGGGCAATGAAATTTTATCTGTTTACATAGTTTTTTATGCTGATTTTAAATATCTAATTATATTTTTATATAAGTTGCACAGTTTTCATTTTGTATCATGACAATGTGTAAAATATAGCTCTTTTTGGACACAATTCTACTATCACTAAACTTTTATGTATGAGCCATTAATGGCTCATGCTGCTCCACATTAACTGCAGGATGCAAATAACTAACAACAAAGTGTGCATAAGGCATTTTAATGAACAAGAAAAATTGTAATGTGAGAAATCTTAAAATGCTCAGCCAATACTAATTACTAACATTAACTTTGTAATAGTTATGTAAGTGATGCCAGGTTTTAAAGGAAATAACTGCACACTTCACATGTTAAGCAATATGTGGGAAAAATTTCGTCTCGATCTGACTATCAGAAGTACCAAAAACACAATTTCCAAACTCAAAAAGTTGCCCAGAATTGCATCTTGAGAAAAACCCATTTTAAAGGTACAAATGAAAGCTCATCTAGTGGCGGAAATATGCTTTTTAAAATTATTTTTTTCCATCGTTATCGTCGAATCATAGTTATTTTGAGCATGTGGCTTTGGTAAACTACTCATGCGAAACGCAATGGCAAGCAGCCATGTGACATTTTCTAGAGGACTCTAGACAATGAGCTCTTTCTAGTTTTTAATGGCCACCTTGTGCTCTTTTAAAGTGATTTTAACCTGTTTTGAGTTTAAATACAACCTTGATTTTTTTTTTTTGTCATGAAAGTAGACAACCTAAACTTGATAAAACGAGTAAAAACAAAAAATATGTAATTTTGCAAAAAAACTTGTTTTTCTAGTAGCAGATCCCCTTAAGGTGGCCCTAGTACTATTGGCTATTGCCTTTGTAGACAGCTTGCGGGCAATGGGCAGAAATCTGATCGGACTGTAATTTTTCAAGTGTTGAATCCCCTTTCATATGGATTAAGATGACATTAGCATTTTTCAAAGATTCTGGTACACTCACACTCAAGAGACACTTTCTATAAAGGGTGGCCAGTTTTTCTAGCACAATCTGCACACACTCTTTCAACAGATCTGATGTTACCCGATCCTCACCAGCAGCCTTCGCTTTTTTGCATTCCCACCAAGACTTTCTTTACTTCCCGTGTCATTATTAGTGGGATGTGTGATTCATCTGGGCTGCTGCTACTTCCAGAATCCCAGTGAAATCCCAGCATGACACTGACTCACTCGCGAATGATTGACATACTCAAAATGTACATACTCAAACTATTGTACAAAATGGTTTAGAAAATCCTTTTTTTTTTTTGTACTGCATACAGTTATGATTTAAGATTATTGTGATATGCGAATTCACTTTGCGACTCTCGGAAAGAATTTTGCTACCGAAATGGCACATGAATTATATTTTAAAAAGTACTAAGTATACTAGAAAGACCATTGTATATTTGAAATCCGCACAGAAACACACATAAACTTGGCAAATTTCATCAAAATCCGTCAAAAGTTATCAGAAAAATGTTTAAAAGCAGTGTCCATCCCAGCGAGTGGACTGAAACGAATGCAAGCAGAGCTTACCTAAGGCAAAACGAGAGCAATGCTCAAGACAAAATCAGGGCAGCTTTGCACTAGGGGTGCCAAGCCTGAAGGAAGTGCGGAGCTAGGCAGCCTTCTTTCTCTTCGGTTTTCTCTTTCTTTCCGCCTCTCTTTCTTTCTTTTACTCTTTTCCAGTTTTTTTTTCTGTCTTTTTTTTTTCTCTTTTTATTTCTATTTATTTCTTCCTTTCCTTTATCTATTTTGTGCTCTTTCTTGCTCTTTCTATTTTTCTTCCTACTTTTTCCCTTTCTTTCTCTCTCTACTTCTCGCTTGCTTCCTCCTTTTTTCTATTTTTATACATGGTTTTGCATGCGTTACGCCAAGCGACGACAGCATACGACAGCCTGGGTCCATAACGGGCTCCGCACTTATCATCATCAAGGCGCTCAAAGAACAAGAGGAAGGAGACTGCTCCTTGGTGCAAGCGCGCACTCAATATGCTACAGATGGCTGTGCTATTCGTGGTTTTGCGTGCGCTACGCCAAGCTACGACGGCATATGACAGTATGGGACAGCCTGGGCCCCTAAAGTGCTCAGCACTTAAAACAAAGAAAGAAAGACTCACACTCTGTGCCCGTTGTGTCACGAATTGCCCATTCGTCCAAGCCTTCGTCAGCTTACCTTAGGGTCGTAGTCGAGCATGCGAAGCACCAGGTCGCGGAACTTGAGGTAGTCGGCAACGGAGTGCCCCGGCTCAGCCAACCGCCGACCGCCGGGCCCTCCAGTCTCCACACCAAGCACCTCGTGCAGTCGCCGCGTACCGGGAGGACGGTACTGTTCAGTAAAGAAAGTTTCCCCATGGGAGGAGAGAGATCAGGTCAGGATACGACTCCTTCGGACAATCCATAGTAGCCGTACAGAATTCCTCGTAATTAACGCCAAGTTTTTTTTCTTATTTTGCTCAGCTGCATGGGCAAGAATGGCATAAATAAGGCTTAGATATAACTAAGCCCCCCCCATAAAAAATTAGTCAAGGAAGGCTAACGTAGTTTTGATGAGAAAGACCAGTACAAAGTGTTTAGAGGGACACTGCAACAACTTCCGCAGAAGTTCTCTTAGTGTCACCAATAGCAGCATAAATGGTCATCCCAACTAGTAAGTAATGAGACATCATAAGCAATTGTGCTTCCATGCATTCACTACCACAAACATTTGTTCTTAGATGTGCCAAATTTTAAAGTGACACTGGTGGCCTCGAATAGGTGTATGTGAATAGGTTTACGTGTGTTTTGTGTTTTCTTCCTTATATGTGCCGCGCTAATACATGCTATGATTATGGATGATTAACTCGCCTGAGCAGCAGCCCTTCTTGAATGAATAGGTGTTGCAGTACCTCCAAGGTTACGTAACATTATCGACATACTGGCATTACAGTTCTAACAAAAAATTCGAGAAATTCGAAATTGCAGTGTCCATGTTTTTTCCAGTATTCAACCGGTTACCCTAAAATTAGCAATGATAGCGTTAAATGAGTACTTTTTCAGTCTAAACCGATTTAGCACTTTCATTTAGAGTTCTTTTAAGTAACGCAATAAAAGTTTGCACACACATAGTCAAACAGCTGGACATTCCAAAAAAGAAATATATATAAATGCAGCAGCTAAACGAAAAAAGCGTGACTCATAGCGCACCTTCTTGCCGTCCTTGGTCTTTTTGAGCACAAAGCTGCCGTCAGGTAGCTTCTCAAAGTACTTGCGTGCCTTGTGGGCCTTGTCCAGGAGAGACTTAGGGGGAATCCCGAGCACTTCCACTATTTTGTTCATCTGGTCCACCTGCGCCAACCGTAAAGGCAAAAGGAGCACTAAGTTGCAAGTATTTAACAAAACAAGACAAAGTAGTAACCTCCTCAGACGGAGGTGACCCCTTTTGCTACACGACTGCAGCGAAGTATAGCCCAATCTTATTGCAACAAAACTGTGTGGAGCCAAAGTTCGAAGAATGAAAGAGAAATTTGGAAACGCTGGAAGATATACTTTTTCAAAGCTACGTTAAAATACTAAAATACTGTGGTAGTGAAATACTAAAATAATAAGTGGGGCAGGGCCGTGTGTGATGCCACATTTTGCAACACAATGTGGCTGATTCTACGCACACACATTGTGTGCATGAAGAAAAAACAGCTTGGATTCAGATTATAAAGCAGTGCCAAGAAAATAGTATGACATGAAGAGACACAGTGAGTGTTCTGACCGAAAAATTTATCTTTTTTATGTTTTGTTTCCTTTTTCACAACACTGTACTTCAGCAACAGCTCAGATCACTGTCCCATTCGCACAGATAGGTGACCACCCCTGCAATTCTAAGATTGAAAGCTTAAAGAAAAAAAATGGTAGTCTGAAGAATGAGGAGGTGACTGATCAGATATATCTAACAAAATAATTCATAAACCTTTTAGTGACTGGTCAACTAGCTTCCCTGTCACCGATCTGCCAGTAGCCTAACAACTTACAGGTACCTCAAACAATTTACAGGTGCTTTAAACGGCACTTCTGCTGTTTTCTCCCCCCCCCCCCACTTTTTATTTTAATAAGATACCAAAGACCATGGGCATCATAACCATTGTAAGCTCGCATGGACACCTGAGTTTTTCGTCCCATGGTCAAGGAATTGGACTGCTATGCGCAATATCGACAAGTTGCAGATGTTGAGCACCATTGTAAGCATAGTTTCCAACCTAGCCAATGACAGACTAATGACAAAACAACTATTACACAGGCTTAACTTCACATAAGTAATGTACAAAGTTGCCCCCCAATTAGTAGAAACATCTCATCAGCACTATTCGGGTACTCATAGCAGCCCGAATCAGGCACGGAATCTTCCACGATCTTTCAGTAAGATTACCGCATCTGGTGTCACACAAGACGCATTTACCCCATCAATAAGTTCTGACACGGTATGGCAAACAGCGCAAAAAATAGGAAGCAAAAGACTGGGAAATGTAGGTCACAGGCACTGCCCTAATTTTTTGTGCTATTTGTGCTCTGCTCTCTGCATCATATCATACCTACATGCCCCAATAACATCATTTTGTGAGAGATGAGGAAGTTGTATCGTAATGGCTAAAATTAGCATTCCATGACATATATCAACTACAGCACAACTGTCACTCTTACTGTCCACTACTGGATGTACACATGCCACCCTGAAACACGCATGCACAAGTCAGGAGATGAAAAAAATACAGCCAGTTCCACAGCGTGAAACCTTTTGGACAGCAAAGCTGTACGTGCGTGAGTGGTTTATTACAATAATGTAAGTCTCCAATTAATGCAATTAATGAAAGTGCAAACTGCTTTCCCGGTATTTTGTACCATGAGTGATGATCACAATTCTGAGCATCATCATCATCATCACTGTGTTACTTATTTGAAGAAAAGAATCATCATTCTCATTATCATCATTTCATTTTATTAATTTTTTTTTTTAGTCCCCCCTTTGATAACGAGACTTGCATGATTACTACTGCTGCTGCTGCTGCTGCTGCCACTACTACCACTACTATTACTACAACACAGGGTAGCCTAAAACAGTATCGCTGTGAAAATGAAAAGCAGGGCTAACAAAGGTGTGAAGATAATAACTGACCTCGTTGGCCCCACTGAAGAGTGGCTCGCCCGTATGCATTTCTACCAAGATGCAGCCTAGACTCCACATGTCGATGGCCATGTCGTAAGGTATGCCGAGGAGGACCTCGGGTGACCGGTAGAAGCGGCTCTGGATGTACTGGTAGATGCGCTGTCCCAGCTGGCACGAACTGCCAAAGTCCACTATTTTGATGGCACTCCGCTTGGGATTGCACAACAGAATGTTCTCGGGCTTGAGGTCGCAGTGGATGATGCTCAGTTCCGGACTGGAGAGAAACACCAGTGCCGTGCACATCTGCTGGGCAAACTTGCGCGTCAAGTTCAGTGACACCCCGCTGAAGTTGGTGTTGCGAAGCAGGTCGTACAGGTTGTACGAGAGAAGCTCAAACACCAGGCAGAGATGGTTGCGCCACATGAAGTGGCCCTTTAACTTCACTGATATTCCCCAACGGAAGTGGTGCACCAGGAGGGCAGGCAGGCAGGCCGGGTAATCGGAGGAAAAGAAGACATACAGACATACATTTAATCTCTCATTAACATGTGGCAAGGCAACTTCATTATGCAAAAAAGAAAATGGGGCAATTCAGTTAGAGTTCAACGTGTTGGAACTGTAGCAAAAGACACTACAGCTACTGTGAGTGCATCCCTTTCTTTCACCCTACATTTTCTTGTGCTACACTTCAGAAATGCTCGCCTGCAGAATAGCACACTGGCATATTCAGTTTATACAGATAAATGTGCTCATTATTATGTTTTTTCCCAGATAAACAAACAATAAATAGTGTGGCAGGCAGCATACACTCTAGCACTCAAGGCACAGGCTGCGGCACATGTAATTACACAGGCTTCCATACACTTACAGAGTTTGCTCTACGCAAACATGCAATCGAAATTTTGCCACGTGTCCTTTTGAACACATTAAGATTCTTTTATCTTCCACATCTGAGAAATACAGGGCTATTCCTATACTTGAAAGCTGTAGAAAAGCCAGAACAAAGAGTAAAGAGAACCAATATGTCCTTCAATAACACATAACCAGGTGAAAATGGCCAACTCTGGTCATACATATTGACATACAAACAGCTGTATTATTTCAGTACAAAAAACAAAGAATCTCAAGTACTCGCAAAAGTTGGGAGGAATGTCTAACCAGGTTAAAGAAACAGCAATATTTTTCACTTTTGCATATACTTTTACCCTGGGTCATTCCACGCCAAACGTCCCAGCCATTTTGGCGACCATCTCAAATGTATTCGAAAAAAATCGTGCTGATTTGCGGCATTGAAAACAGTGAATTGCTAGAATATTACGGAGAGAAAAAACTTTTTGGTCATGTGGGTGCCTTCCGAATTTCCCAGAATGTCGTCTGGGTGTTGTTTGTGAGAAAATTTATTCAAAGAGTTTGGTTTCTTGTTTCTACACCAAATTTGGTTTACATAATAAGCAAAGGCGTTTGTGTAAGGTGTTTGAAGCTCAATAATATTAGCGCAATATTTCTGCCATATACGCCTCGAAGAATTTAGCCGAAATGTTATAAGTTTGCATTTTTTCCATTGCAAGATTGCGCCTTGTATGAATATCTGAGTCATGAATCCTTAGTCTACGGAAGGTATATTTTGCGCAAAAAATATTTTCAGACCCCTCAAATTTCTGAACTTGATGGCAAAAAATCACGAATTTCAGAAAACAGTCATTTTTGTCCACATTGTGACGCAATTTGCACCACGTGGTGGTCCAATTAAAAATCAGCTTTATACCTCAAACGAAAGCAAATGAACAGTTCTTTTTACATGGCAAGTTTTATCATTACAATTTTTGTTTTAAGGAAGAAAACATTTTTTGAAGTTTCTCTATTGACGACAATGGGCAACTTCAACCGGGAAGCTGTCGTATGACGAAATGAGAAGATAGCCGCCAATGGGAAACTTCAAAAATTATTTTCTTCCTTAAAACAAAAATTGTAATGATAAAACTTGCCATGTAAAAAGAACTGTTCATTTGCTTTCGTTTGAGGTATAAAGCTGATTTTTAATTGGACCACCACGTGGTGCAAATTGCGTCACAATGTGGACAAAAATGACGGTTTTCTGAAATTCCCGATTTTTTCCCATCAAGTTCAGAATCTTAAGGGGTCTGAAAATATTTTTTGCGCAAAATATACCTTCCGTAGACTAAGTATTCATGACTCAGATATTCATACAAGGCGCAATCTCGCAATGGAAAAAATGCAAACTTAGAACATTATGGCTAACTTCTTCGAGGCGTATACGGCAGAAATATAGCGCTAATATTATTGAGCTTCAAACACCTTACACAAACGCCTTTGCTTATTATGTAAACCAAATTTGGTGTAGAAACAAGAAACCAAACTCTTAGAATAATTTTTCTCACAAACAACACCCAGACGACATTCTGGGAAATTCGGAAGGCACCCACATGACAAAAAATTTTTTTCTCTCCGTAATATTCTAGCAACTCACTGTTTTCAATGCCGCAAATCAGCACAATTTTTTTCGAATACATTTGAGATGGTCGCCAAAATGGCTGGGACGTTTGGCGTGGAATGACCCCCCTGTGAATTAATGAGTTGTGCAGTGCAAGTTCAAAATTTATTATACTATGAAAGATGTAGCGAATGTTTTTATACTATGAATGCTGAATCAGTTCAGCTATGATTCGGTAGTCAAATATCTTTTTGGGATAAGTATCAGCCATTCCAAATGCTTCTTAGCAACAGTTTACAAAAATATAAAAAAGGAAAGCTACTAAATAGCGGGGATGCACATCAGATATGTGCAGTATTTGTGGAAAGACAGCGACTATAATGACTATATACAAACAATACGAGTACAACTGAAGTTATATAAATGCAACTGCCATATCAAATGTAACGACACCAGAGGACTGTTATGGCATCTTGGAAAGGGAGAAGAAGGAGCCCATTCACAACTCATGATCTCAGACCGCATTGAAATGCCATTCAACACTGTCCAGTATACATGACAAGATTACTCATAAAAACAGTCATGAATGTCAAAAATCGACAAGTAAGAGTGACACGCACCTATTTTGTCCTTGCCCAGTTGACAGCAGGTGCCATTGCTCTCATGGTTATTCATCATCTCTAACAATTTAACCTCTATTTGAGCTTGGTTTAGGAACGGCTTCTTGTTCTTGATGATTTTGATGGCCACAAAACAGTTTTCATCTCGGTCAAATGCTTTTACCACCTGCAAGACAATCATTTACAATGTAAAACATAGTTCCGACATGGGGCAACAAAAGCATTTAAGCCAGGGGGGACCACAGCCCTTTTCACACACTCCTAAAGCATTGATATGCACAGTGTCTTTGCTGATTTTCATGCGAGTTTAATATGCCAATGTCCTACATAAAAAGGATGCGATGCTTGGAGCACACGCACTATGTAGTTGTCAAAGGGCCAAACACTGAAAAACGAATGGCTTTTACAATTGAGCAATTAACTGTTAGTTCATTCCTCAACAGTTTCGGCCGGTGGCCCAACCTTTCTCAGGAGTTGTATACAAAACGGCGCAAAGGCATAGCTGGGTACTCACCTGACCGAAGGAGCCCTTGCCGATGAGGGAATCAATCTCGTAACGGTCCAAGAATCGCTCCCCATTGCGGATGATGTAGTCGTGGTTATCATCATCGAAGCCCTCATTGTACAGCTTTCGCTCTTTCTTGTGGCTCTGGTCATCTCCCTGGGGTTGCTGCGCTCGCCGCTTCTTCTTGGCATAGTAGACCTGTGTGCATATGTTGCAACGAGACAAAACGAAGCGTGCTTTAGAAGATGAGGCTAACTTGACAAGTCTCCATAAATATAGCAGGATATAGCAGGTCGTGAAAGATGTTAGAAGTTGCAACTGCCATTAACAAACACAAATTGAACAATTTACTGCTATGCAGTTACATTATACCCACGTAGGCTGTGCATGGCGTGCTACCACAAACATGTGACATGGCAGCCCGTGTTTAATAAGCAAACCGAAAGCCATTAGTAGGAAACATGTGAAAATAAACATCTAGATTTGAGAATTCTGCTCCAACACAGACACTAATACAGGAATCATTCCTTGTGAAAAAAATTTAAAGATAAGGGCATGGAAATAATTTTGAGACTGAACTAAACGTAGATCAAATGGAGGCAGAAATGGATCGAACACCAAATACTTTTCGAACAGTTCTCAGATAATAAGCAACTGTTCTCACAATAATAAATGACATTCCCGTTCTAGCATTTACAAAATATTGACATCATTAAGCAGTACATTATGAAGCATTATTAATGGCATTATTGTTGCACATCAGGAATAATTAAGCAGTTTCCTTGAATATATGACTCTTTGTGGAGGGTAATTACTGCAGTACGTAACCCATCAGCAATGTAGCTCAATCTACTACAGAAGCTCCTGTTTTATGCCTATGTTATCTACTACAGAAGTTTCTGTTTTATGCCTATGTTACGGCTGCGGGAATAAAATTTACCGTACTTTTGCTTCAATTTCTTGCCTGAATGTAGACAATTGATGCCTTAAAGTAACAAAGGGCTGTCAGAAACATATTCGAATGTATGTTTGCTGCTTGTTTAAAAACTAGGGAGGATGCCTGAGCTTCACCTTCAAGAGTAGAATGTGATAGCGTAATTGAGCCCCATGCACATCACCTTCAACCGTGCCGCAAGGAAAGAAACATTTCTGTGCATAAAACTGGCCATTTCAAACTACCCTAGAATGCTTACTGGATGCACAGTTGTGAAGTTCCCACTACGCCATAATTCTTCCTTTTGCAAATTGGCAAAGTACCCACATGGTGTCCGTAAGGTGGCACGCACATCTGCACAGCTGCATGCTTTGTAATGGTGGACAGCTTTAATCCAGCCACTCTTGCGCAATTCACATGCTTTGACACCTGCTGCGATTCTACAATTCGGCCACGCAATATTACATATGTTAAGAAGACTTCTCCCACTATATCAGATTCTTGTAGCTCTTTTTTATAAAGCAGTTTCAAGCACTGGCGTGGCTTCGTGTAGAACGCCAGCTTGCCACGCAGAAGGCCTCGGTTCAATTCTCACCCAGACCAAACATCTTTATTATTTATATATTTGCATCTATCTCAAATTTTCACTCACGGACAACACCGATTTTTTTTATTACAACCAACAACGCCGACACTGGAATTTCTGCAAAACGGGCTCTGTGACACTATCGCATTAAAAAGACGAATCGAACAAGAGTGCCGCTTCGTGGGCGAGTTGAAGTTGCATATTGGTAAGGTAGTGACTGCGAAGGCAGTGATGGGTTTGAGCCATATTTCGTGTTCCTTTCTCCATGTTATCGTTCTTTTGCGCACCACCGTGCTAAGATGAGTTACCAACTCGCCCAGCAGTCCGTACTTCGCAGTGATGGGGTAAGGCACATATGTTTATTGCTGTCACTGTCTTCAAAAGCAAAACCCTAACAGTACACAAATCGAATAGGACATTCACTTCATTACTAAAAACCTTGAAACCATAAAAAAAGGTTTTGAAACGTAATTAAGTCCAGAGAACCACCTCGTTGATGTGCTTGTAAGTCTTGATGAGGTCGACGCTCAGCTTCCGCAAGGGCGCCTGGCTAGAGTCCCTGAACTTGTAGGGCAAGTGTTGCGGGTCCGTGGCCATAGCTGCCAGCAGGTCCTGTGTCACGAGCCTGCCATACGTGGCATTGCCACCTTTCGCGCCAGCACCGGCACCGGCCACCACGCCCCCCTTGCTGCTGCTGTTGCTGCTGCTCGCCTGCAAAGGTACAACAAGAGACTCCTTGTTATAAACGAGAATATGCAACTCTTGCACACCCACTTAGAGCAGGCACACTTGATCTCGAATCCAGTCATCAGCTGTCAGTGCAGCCTGCACTGGACTGATGACAGGGAAAATTACAATAATGCCACAATGAGTGAATAGTGGTGGCATGCATGTCATAAGTGCTTGTGATGAGGCTGTGTGCATCCTGTCTTGTTAAATACACGCTGCACTTTTGAAGTATACTATAAGAAGAGGCTGTTTCTAAAGTGGTTGTTTCCATCATTCTTTGTGGCAGTTCCCACAGCCGCAGCAGAACATGGCAGCGCCGAAGACCAATAAAAAAATCTGAGAGTACATACTTTTGTGGTTGGTTTGGTACATTCAATGAAGCAATAGCACTGAAAACACAGTAGCACACGTCCTGTCTTCTTCCTTGGTCTCTGTGTTTTCAGTGTTATGGCTTCATTGAAAAAACTGTAGTCTATACTGGGCCAAAGAGCTTCCGAGGTGAAGTCACTTTCCTGTAGTAGCAGGTTCCTCAACGACAGTACCTGTCATTCTCAACATTAATAACTCAATTATATTACGCTACCATACTTAAAACGTTATTTTACAAATCTACCAAAACCAGAAACTGGCTGGCAGTAACTGGTCCCATGACATTGGTTAGTGCAAGTTTAGGATGTGAATTCTGAAGGCATGTGGAAATATTATACATCATGGCACATTTCAAATTGTTGTAGTCTCACATACACCTGTCACCTTTTTTTCTTCCTTACTTTTTGCTCATTTCTAATAATTCAGCGCAATGCTTGGATTAGTACGAAGCATTACATTGTTATAGATTTTCAGCGACTTCCACCAATGTTGGACCACATCACCATCTTAATTAAGAGTCATTAAGAAATGCACGTGCCCCTAAGCACATGCACCGAACCCTTAACGGCAACTGCAATGCTCTGCTAATTGGGTTTTGCGGGCGGAAGTGGACGACTTATATGTAAAGGCCATTTTCTACAGTTGTTCTTGCAAGTTCTCTGCACTAGCTGCACACATGGGCAAAGCCATGACATTGTGCGCATTAGAACAGTGGAGGTGCCAATGGAAGGAGGACAACTGCACGCATGAATAGAGCACGCATGAACAGAGCACACATGAACAGAGCACACATGAACGCAGCTGCAACACTGCTCGTTTAAAAACAGTGGAGGTGAAGTTCAATAGGGTTGAAAGCTGGGCTAGTTGATAATTGGCCATCATACCTAATAGGTGTAGTAGTGCACTTTTGACGAGGACAAAAGAGACAAGAAAGACATGACACTTGCTACTTCTTTCTTGTCCCCTTTGTCTTTGCCAGGAGTGCGCTACTTCACCTATACGGTATGATGACAGTGAAGGTGAGAATGGAAGACCTATCACGTAGCGTTGTTGCCGAATATTTAAAAGCGTCACCAAGCCGCCAGTCCAGAGGTAAAGGGAGCGACAGGAGGGGGGGGGGGGTGCTAAAGGTCATGAAGGGATTAGGGGGGCAGCAACACTAAGAGCAGCAAACACAGGCGTGGGGGAAGACGGGGAGAGAAGGGGAAGGGGGGGGGGGGGGGGGGTCGGCTTTGCGCCGGTGTTGCCAGGGCGTTTCGTCGCCGGCCGGGCCCATCAAAAGTTCACCGCTCGCCAGCTGGCATCGGCGTACGTACATCACGGCGGCGCCTCGCACTTCATGGTGGCAACTGGCAAGCTTCCGCGTTGCACAGCGTTTTTTTTTTTTCCTTTCTTCGCAGACGCCCACGTTCGCGGCGCCGCAAGACGACGTCAAAGCCGGCAGCAGCAGCAGCAGGCTCTCGCACACAACGGCAAACAGCTGTTGCCATCCGCGCAGACGTGTGAACGCAACTAGAGTGGCCGCGGGGAGCGCATGTTTACCGTTGCGTGGCCGCGCACAGTACGGCACACAACTCCCACGCGGGACTGCGGCGTATAGCTGTGAGTGACGTAGGCACAACAATATGAATCCAAGGCATGGGGATGAAGTTTAGAATACAGAGAGCTGAGCTAGTTGGCACGTATTCATGTTATAAGACTGGTCGTGCAAACAGGGACGCAAGAAAGAAGTCAAGACACCACAAATGCGGCGGAAAGAAAGTAGGCACGAAAAGTACTAATCTGCACATGCGCCTTTTACATCTGTTAGTCGGCGTTTGTGGTGCCTTGACTTCTTTCTTGAGCCGAGCCCCCCCCCCCCCCCCCGTGTTCGCGCGCGCCCAGTCTTTTAAGATGAGGGATGAAGTATAGTAACTACACGATCAATAAGAATGAAACGCAAAAATAACGTTTAACCCACAGGCTTATAGGTATTACGCGGAGGTAGCGGTTGCACAAGTCGAGGGCGCGTCACACCTAAGAGCAGGCGACTAGTGGACGCGACGATGTCCCTGACGCCCTCGACGGCCAGGGAGGACAAGCAGAGAAGCGTCGCGTTCTCCTGTCGTTCCATGGCTGGGCCCCGCAGCGTCTGCTGCCCGGGTCGCGACGGACCAAGGTCGCAGACCACGGTGCACCGACCGCAGCCCAGTGCGTGCTGCTGCTGATGGCAGTGAGCACGACAGCGCTCGCCGTGGTGGGCTCAGGTCCTTGCGCGACGGGCCCATCGCGACGGCGCGGCTAGGGGGAACTCTCGAACCTTGCCCGTTTTCTGCTGCTGCCCTCCTGCGTGGCCGGAGGCGGCCCAGGCGGTCGCGTGCGCGCTCGATGACAACGACGCCGTTGTGGTTACCCTTTAAAAAAATTCTATTATAAAAACTACCCGATTCTTGGCCAATCCCCCCAGCGTGGGTGTGTGCCACAGATTCATGGATCTACTCTACTCTCGGCGGGAGGACTTCGACAGCAGTGATTTATTGTTTCTTTTTGGAATGAAAATTGACTAACACCCGTTTGTAGCATAAAACCACAAGGAAATCAGCATGGATTGATCAGAAAAAAGAAAGCTCCTGAGATCACTGTGCGATGTCAGAATTTCCCTTTATTAATCCTTCCGCCACCTTGCGGCATTCCGCAGAACCGAATTGCAGTATTCCCAGGTGAAAATGTGTAACTGGGAATCCAACTGGTTTCAATTGGCATCAACTGGAATCAACTGGTCCCAGTTGCAGGCCAACTGGTTTCAGTTGGGAACCAACTGGGAACAATTGGTCCCAGTTGCAAGTGGTTCCACTTAGCAGCTGGTCCCAGTTACAGCTCAACTGGCCGCCAGCGGGGACCTTGACCAGTTGAACTGGAAGCAGCTGGTCCCAGTTGGAAACCATAACCAGTTAAATTGGAAGCAAGTGGTCCCAGTTACGTTCTAACTGGAAGTGCGACATGTTATTCTGGTTGTACTATTCTTCACTCTTAAAGAAGAAAAAAAAATGAACTCGGATGTATATATGACGTAGCATTGTTGCACTCGAACAAATGGGCTTTATCGAAAAGATTTTTCTGTCTTACGGGTACCGAATCGCCTAGCCTATAGTAAGGGAGTGGGCCGACATTAAACAGATAGGAAGATGAGAAAATGAGCGTCTCATGGTTTGCGAATCAGTTATCTTTTCTTATATTCTCGTCATCCCCTGCGCGTTTTATAACCTCACTTACTCGAAAAAAATAAAAATATAATGGAATATTGCGTTGCGCAAATACGCAAACACATTGCACTCAAGCGTATGCTTGTTTTAATCTTTTTGCGTCCATCGCGGTGACAATACGCGCAGGCAAAGTGGTCCCGATTGACGTCGGGGTGTTAATGTTGCCGTTATCTTGCAGGAGCATGCCTGTTTGACAGCCTTGTGTTCAGCACAGGGTAATTACTTCCGTACAACAAAGAAAAATAGCGCAGTGACGAGCCGGTAGCTACCACGGCCGAGACTGCCGAATACCATAAACATCTACTACTCCCTCCTCCTCTCTACCGGGACGGCCGACAGAAGTCACTGTAGTTGCGTATCTAATCTTACGCTCAAATAGTGAATGAAACAGTGAACTATAACTAGACATAAATATAAAACGTACTTAAATGAATTATTTAGCGCAGATTTCACAATATTTGATGAAAGAAAGAAGCTGGATAGCACAGGCGGAAAAATTCGAAACACAGCAACGAAACACAGAAAATATTCTAACTGGAAACAACTGGGACCAGTTCAAGTGGTTTATGGTCAAATTCCCAGCGGGGACCAGTTGCCAACGGGTCCCAGTTGAAACCCACTGGCAACTGGTCCCCACTGGGAATTTGACCATAAACCACTTGAACTGGTCCCAGTTGTTTCCAGTTAGAATATTTTCACCTGGGTTCGGTGTTTTGTTTGCAAACAACGGCCCGCACCCACTGCGGGTGATGAATGAACCCACCCTCCTTGCATTTTTTCAAGAATAAAACTCAACGTAGTGATTACGGTGCTCGGCTGCTGACCCGAAAGACGCGGGTTCGATCCTAGCCGCGCGGCGGTGGCATTTCGATGGAGGTGAAACACTAGACGTCCACGTACTGTTATTTTTTTTTTCATCGCGCGTTAAAGAACGCCAGGCAGTCGAAATTATACGGAGACCTCCCCTGCGGCGTCTCTCGACCATAGCCAACACCCAAATCCAACCGACAAAAACTTCCAACGTTACACAATATGGAAAAACGAGCAAGCTCGAGAACGGCCGGCGACTGCAGCGCTGACATCAGAGCACAGCCACTCGAAAAGTCACGCCACATCCCCGTGAGTTCATAGCCGGCGGCTAAAAACCCGTATGTTGCACCGTGAAAAGCCGATAGCAAGCGAGGAAAACGCGGCCAGTTTCGCGCCATTAGCCATGTATTCTTCTAAATCATTCCTATTGCTGACCACCGGTAACGGTTAATGCCACGTGCAAAGAGACGCACGTGAAGAAGAAACGTTCGTCTGTCCTCGCGTATCTCCTGCCCAAGCGTCCTCGTGCGCGGCAGTTTTGTAATAGGGAGTTTTCGAATAGCGTACGCTAAGTTAGCGGGCGTTGCGGGCGTAGCGTTAGCGTAAGGGCGCCATATGAGTTTTCGAATAGCGTTTGTCACCCACCAGCGCTAACGCCGCAAAGGGGCTTTGCGGGCCCCACGCTATTTCGGATTTCTTGCGGGCGGCCCGCAAACGCTAACCGTGGTTAGCGTTACGACGCATGCGCAGTGGCAGCGACCGCAACGGTAAGCGAACGCAAAACTTTGCGTACGGTATTCGAAAACTCCCTATTGTAAAAGCTACCGGCTTCTCTTCGCCTGTCGCGCGTCGAAGATCGCGACAATGACCTTTGGCGGTGCGTGGCCTTGCGTCACATAATGTGACGGCGCGTATTACCCACACGCACGCACGCACACATTGGAGAAAGCGCGCCGGCGCCTCGAGTACCCCCGGGCGAGCCAGGGACGCGAAGAGAAGGTGGGGCAAGTTGTCTCACGTCCAGCCGAACCCGAGGCGGGTACGACGCCCCCCGCACTGCGCCACGCTCGCAGATGCGGCAGACAACGGCGACCCGACGACGTCGAGAGGAAGAGGCGTGCCCCGCGGCGGGACATCATCGATCGCCGGGCCGTCTGGGAACCTCGAGCGCCCCGGGCTCACCTTTTCCCCCCCACAGAGCTCTCACCATCACCGTCATCGCCTCCTCGGCATCCTTCGAGCCGACCCCCCGCAGGTGACTGATCGATTGATTGGTTCATCGGTTTTAACGACTCGAGCGAAAAGAAAAAGGACGCCTGCGATATGATGTCATAGTGGTGGTTCTGCACTACCGTGGGGCGATCTGATATCTCGCTACGCGCGGCACCATCCACGCAAAAAGGTTGGCAGTTCGGCCACCGCGCCGGAGCGGGAGCCAGCTCCAACAGGGGTGAATGACCTGCGAATATGAACGCCTCTGGGCGAGCGTTAAAAGCCCGTCTTCAGATCTCATACCTCTGCTGCTATGGATGGCGTCCAGATCACGGTATTCGAACGTCGTGGTGGTCCAGACCTCGGGCGTATAAGATTGTAAGTCGCGCTCAATATGACCTGCTACACGGGAACGCGTGGGCTCACGAGTTCAAAGATTGCGCATGGATTCCACTAGCCTTTATTTCCATGACTAAACGTGTTTCTCTCACTTGGGTATATGATCCCCAATAAGAAAATAATATTTAGTTGTTGAAATAAAAACAAGTTGAAGCCATGCGCCACCTTTGAACCCGTGAGGCCGTGCGCTCCCGTGTTGCAAGTCATATTGAGCGCGCCTGTACGTGTGCCCAGAGGAACCTATATAGCGTCAACGGACGGTAGAGAAAAACGCATAACATGAGCAAGGATACTACGCATAAACCTATTTCGCCGTTCGGTGCCACATGATTCTTCAAAACGCTGTTTTCCAAAGTCTGCTGCGTGCAGGCATACATACAGTGCAAATTGCCAGGTGCACGCGAATTCGCTACGTCCTTCGGACGAGGTTCACATCACGGCCCGCGAAGCGCCGCCGCCACTAGCTTGCTTCAAGAATCACTCGAATGACGGACGCCTTCCACGACCTATACTCATAAAAGATGGCAGCGGGAAATGGGACGCGCCCTGGAATGCAATCGCCGAGGTGTAACAACGGCTAAGAGAGAAGGGGGGGCATCCCCTAGTAACACCGATGTTGACACAACGTTGCCGCAGAATTCAGGAAGTTGCTTCAACGTTGTGGTAACATTTGGTGCTAGCAGGGTCCTTGGAACTGCACGTCTATGAAGTATCGTGGCGCTCATCGAGAGACAGAGATCAAAACAGACACTGGCGAACACTAACAGGAGCTAAGCGGCTACATTCATGCGTTGATTTATGTCCATGTAACAGAAGTCTGTTATGCGATTCTCGTAAACGCATATCTAGCAAGCAAATATTACGTTGAATTGTTATTGATATGTCAACCGTCTATATGAAATAATAAATTTCTCCAAACACACGACTATTCCACTGAACATAGACATGATAATCGGCATACCTTAGAATCAAGCGCGGTAAGCGAAACATTTGACATTTTGTCAGATTTTGAAATACACGGGCCAAATAACTTTTTTTTTTTTTTCATGTGACCAAATTTCCTGCGTGCGCGTGCGTGCGTGTGCGTGCGTGTGTTTCGAGTCCTTCCCTTGTTTGATCTTTTTTTCACTGATAAACTTCAGTGCATGCTACGGTTAGCGCTCGTCCTGTGTCTACCAAATTGTCTATACCGTTGTTTTCCGCGCTTATTGGATAGCACGCATTTATTCCTACTCGGCAAACTACAACGTCATAACTTCATCGGAAGTGCATCGTGTCAGCTTAACTTTGGATAAAAAAAAAAAAAGAAAATATCGAAACGTGCTCTGCCACTCGACACTCATACGTAATGGCGGCAGATGAGCGAAAAGGACTACGGGAAGGCATTTCAATGACCTCGATATTTTCGACATGGACGTCATTGGCACAGGGCAACAGGAAGAAAAAAAAAACTGACAAGAAAGAGCTCGATCGTATATACAGGCAAAAGGGCAGAGGAATAACGTGACACCAAGCGGGCATGCGTCAAACGCGTGGAGTTTTTCCGCCAATGTATCGCGATCGTGCTTTCGGCGACAGTTTCTTGCGGACCTTTTCGGCGACACCGCGACCGCTGCTGCGGACAATGACGCGAGTGACGACAGTCTAGGAAAAAAGCTCATCGCCATAGGCCACGGTGCACGTTATGCACTGGCTTCTCAAAGAAAGGAAGAAACCGTCGGCCGCAACGTTCTGAAGCTCTTTAGCGCCTCGGCAGCGCACTGCCAGCAGCACGCATTTGCGCTGTCGTACGACAAAAGCAGGAGGCCCAGATGCCGGCCACTGTTTTCGCTCGTTCTTGGCTCGATATTATATTTCCTCAATGCAATGCACCAACTGGGCCAACAACGTGTTATGCCCTGCGTGCAACCCGAGACGTTGCTGCAGCCTGCATGTGGTTGCCTCGGTGAAACGCTAAGAGAGAGAGAGTGCATTTGCGCAGCGAGAAAAAGAAAAGCCACGCAACAAGGGGTCACTCCTTATTTTTAACACCGAGGCAGGAGGCGAGACGCGAAATAAATAACGCACGGCGAACAATCAACTACGTTTCCGTGGAGAAGGCTGGAACGAGAGGCCTAATTTTAACCGCTCGGACGGCCAGCGGGCACTATACCTGCACGGCGCCAGTTTAACAACATAGTATATACATCTCGGGACATACGCGGCGCACGGCATAAAGTCCGCCGGTTTTAACGAGCGGAAAACGCGCAATACATGAGTGACGCCTTATGCAGGACAGTTCCGGATCACATCTGACAGCGTGGGGTTCTTTAACGTGCACTTCGAAGGCACAGTACAGTAGCGTATATACAGAACAGTACAATAAAGTATACAAGCACAGTACAAGGGCTTCCTTGCATTGCGACGCACCTGTCAAAATGCAGCGGCACGGCTAAAAGAACCACGGGTATAGTGGTACATTTAACACGGAACGGTAATACTAGCGCCTAGACGGTACGGTATTACCCATAGGCGTGCGCACGGTGGGGCAGGGGAAAGGGGGGGGGGGAGAGGGGGCAAAGCCAGCCCCATGCTTTGACATAATAAGTAGGGGGGCGCAAAGTCAGCCCCATACATCGACATAATAGGGGGGGGGGGGGGGCTGCGACGAACCTCCCCCCCCCCCCTGAAGGGGAACCCTGCGCACGCTTATGGTATTACCGGCGCCGCTAAAACACCCTGAATAGGCTAAAGGATTTATTTCGGGGGGGCTCGTTTGTTTGTTAGACACAACAAAATGAACACAACAGACAATTGTGCCAGGGAACGACACAGGAGGCACACAGAACACAGACGCTCGTCTGTGTTCTGTGTGCCTCCTGTCCTCGTCTAAATCGCGCTAAACCTATCCGAGTATGTACCAACTCGCCCAAGTCAAAGTGCTATTGAAAGCATAGGTGACGTTAATTGTTGCCTGAACTGTAGTGTAGAACTGTGACGTAAATTGAAGTGAACTAGACGACAAATAATCATTAGGTTGTGCTGAATACTGAAGTTAAGAAGTGAATCAATCGAACACGAATCGAATAGTGATGACACGAAATCGAATACGAACACAAATCGAACACTGTTCGTATAGTTTTCGAGTAGTAAGTCAACCATGCATTTTCATAGCAACCCTACACTGGTAAGGTAACAATTTTTAAAACAGCCCAACGATTCCACAACATTTTATTTGAAACATATTCACGAGCTTTAACAAAGGAACATTACGATTACTTTTAACAGATAAATTATGTAAGCTGACGCAAGCTCGTATACAGCAGCAACTTGAGCCTTCGAAATATTTTGTAACTGCAGGCTGAAACATAGCAGTGACTACAGTATTGAAGGTGGTATTTTGTCAATAGCTTATAAATAAAACTGATAAATATATTGAGCAATTTTCATGAGTTAACACCCCTATGAATGTAATGGTGAAGATATATATAGATTGATGACTCTGCCACTTCGGCGACAATAGAGTTTTAAGCAAGACGCCTTTATCCTGTGATCACTATAGCGGCAATAGTCGCTTAGTATACGTGGGCTGCATGCATATCTGCGTAATTCCATGATGAAAACAAGAAAAGTTACCCCTTCGCTCCCTTGAGCATTTTTCGTCGTTGCTGATTATTCGAAAAAGTATTCGAGAAATATTCAGAATTTCGAATACGCACGAACCGAATCGAATAGAACGCTATTAGGTGCGAAGCACCTCGGGGCTTGTCGGCGTCTCCTATCGTCAAAAACGAGTATGCGCCACAATAAAATCCCACTTCTCGCCACCGGTCCACTAAAAATGAAGAAGGCAACAGTTGGCCCAACAAATAGCCGACGGCGTTAGTGGAGCGGAAACAGCCTTCCCTATACATGCCCGGTTTCAGGCTTGGCACCACTTGTGCCTCGTCAAAGAAATCTATCTCAAAATACTACATGCTTCGGAACCCCTCCCAAGGTTTCACGTTAGTGGAGCTGAAACACCCTTCCCTACATGCTTCGCCCCTCTTTCTTTAAATAGCACTCGTTAATCCTAGGCAGCCCGCGTACGTTGCGATGAAATTTTCTCTTTTTCGATTCACCTTTTCCGTAGGTGGGATCCGAGCCCACAACCTTCGAATTACGCCGATTGCCCACATCATTCGAATTATATAGGCTAGTAGCTATGCGTATGGGAGGGAGAGGGTGCAAAGGCGTATCAGCCGGTATCGTGCTAAACGGCGCCGTGCGATATAGAACGGACAGCACGCGCGCGCGCGTTGCGAGAGTGGAAATGTGGAGAGGAGGCGAGGAGCGCGCGCGAGGAATATGTTTTGCAGAGAAAATAAGCGACCTTGACAACCTGCAGCGTGGGTCGTCGTAGTCGCCGCCGCACGCGCCGTTCGCGGAAATAGCTGTCTCGCGCTGTCTGGAAGCTCACCGGGGCGGAGTCGCACTCTACTCAGCGCCTAAGCTGCGTCTACATAGAGGTTTATGAAAGTCAATGTCTGGGGTTTTACTACGTGCCGGAACCGTGCAGGATACCATTATGAAACACACTGTATATAGCGGGGAAACTCCGGATAAACTGTAGAGCAGGGGTCTCAAACACGCGGCCCGCGAAGGTGTCGGTTGCGGCCCGCGGCCCGTACATGACTAGCTTCGCCCCACATTGTTATTTTATTATTAAATATGTTCGTGAACTACACAGGCATGACTGATTTAAGGCATTGCCTTCGTGAAGCATCCCATGTGTTCACCTTGTTTTGAAACGTAACCGTGAATCAAAAATTATATTTCAGAATCGGCACCCAGATATGAGTCATGTTGGAGATCGGTATCGACATAATTTGGGATCCGGGCACCAAATCTCCTTCAGAAATGACCTGCATGTGAGATATGGGACAGTTTTCTTTCAAATGGCAACATTTGCTGGCAAATTGATCAGACCCCCCCCCCCCCCCCCCCCATGCTCCTACTTTCTTCACTGCCCCGGCCCTTGCGAAACTGAATTGCGTGACTGCGGCCCGTTGGCTGAGGTGAGTTTGAGACCCCTGCTGTAGAGGGACACTCAAGTGAAACAATAAAACATTTTGGACCTATAAATCGTTCTTTGAAATTCTGTCGTCAATCTCACCATCATAGGTACATTATCACAATAAAAAAATGAAGGTCAAGGTTTCGTACTTAGATTTCGCGCCGAAGTATTCGTAATAAACGCCCGCGTGACGTCACGGATTTCTTGTTTCTGCGTATTTTAGCCGCATCAGCTCAGACATATTCTGAAACTTGGTACGTTAAGTCGCTGGCCCTCTCAAAAGACAGTTTGCCAGAAAACGCTGCCATTTAAAAGGGAACTTTCCCATACCTCAGATACAGGTCATTTTTGAACGAGATTTGGAGCCATGATTCCAGGCAACAAGTTGCTACCGATCTCCCAAATGACTCAAATCTGGGCGCCGATTGTGAAATATATAATTTTGGTTTCATTGTTATGTTTTAAAACAAGGTGAACGCATCGGATGCCTCACGGAGACAACGCCTTAAACCAGTCAGGCCTGTGTGGCTCACGAACATACTTAATAAGGAAATAAAAAAAAAATGTGGGGCGAAGACAGTCATGTGCGGGCCGCGGGCCGCATGCGGCCCGCGTGTTTGAGACCACTGTAATAGAGGGACTCGTTTTTAAGACACAAAACATAGACGAAGTCAACGAAAGCATAGGGGAAGCAACTTAAAGATTGTTTTTTTTACTTGAGTAGTAATTATAAGGTAACTGTAACTGACATATCATTTACATAGGTGGTACTGGCGGGCTAGTTGGTTGAACTTAACCTTGAGAACAGCAGCGGAAAATTTAAGAAAACATGGACAGACAAACAAATCGTATCTGTTGTGTGTATCTCTGCTTGTCAGTCCCTCTTAAATTTTGCGCAGCTGTTCTCAAAATGTCAATCACATTCACGACGGCAACTCTTGTCCACTGCAGCGGAAAAGAGTTGCCGTCACATTGGGCAGTTAAACGGGTTGTTTCTGATGTTTATGTACCGCGACGTGAGTTAATAAGGTCGTGAAACGTCGAATGCACCAACACAACTATTTTCACGCACATGCGTCCACCGTAGCGCTGTCCGTTTAGTTGCTAAAGATACGAAACGGCAAGGTGCCCAATATGGCGGCACCGAAACCCATCCGTAAGATATTCTATAATTACTTTTCTTTTAGCGCTGGCTATAATTACTACGCATCAATTAATAAACTGCAAATTGCTTCCCTTGGCTTCATGCGTGTCTATGCGACTACCGGAAGCGAACAGAACGCAGCTCGGCACGCGTCGAGGCACGCCCAGGGTGGCCACCATCGCCCCGAGCTCCGTTCGGCCCTCGTGGCAGCGGCAACCCTTTAGCGCCCAAGGCGGCAAGCGCAACGCGGCACGGTAACCGCGCCGACGAGAGGGGTGACTCTCTCAAGCCCACGAGCGAGTAGCTGAGAGCGCGCTCGCTCGCTCGCATGCCGCCGAGACGTGTGGTGCACGGCCGAGGCGTGCGGATAGCAACAGCGGCGAGGCATATGCCTCCTCGTCGCACCGGGCAGGCGCGCGCGGAATGCCGTCCGACGGCCTTGCGGGGGCCACCGACCTCCTCGGCGGAGGAGGCAGCACCTGAGGGAAGAACGGCGCCGACGCCGTGCATCTTGGAAGTGCAGAAGATGCGCAGGCAGGTCGCGCGACACTTGCATCTTCCACCGGCGTGTAAAGGGCCACCAGCCCCTCTTCTTTTTGGCATCCCGCGATACCTTCAATGAACTCGCTCCCCTCCACCAACGCTGCGCGTGCGCGCCGCCGCTCATGTAGCGTCACACGTGCGGCCCCCTCTGGAATGCCGCGGTAGCGGCAGCAAGAACGATCGCAGTACGCGTAAATGCCAAGAATGCGCAGCAGCTAGTTCTCTGCCGAAAGCGGGAGAAAAATGGATGGTGATATCGCGAGTATATGGCTCCATCAACGTGCTCATATCACACTCGCGTCTGATGAGATAGGGCTTTAAAAAAAAATTCCGCGCAATTTGACGATGTAAGTACGAGATAAATGCTTGAGAATAACCTGCAACTGGCATTGACAGTCAACAGCACTCGCACACTGCGTAGTCAACTCTGGGTAGCTAAGGTAACCGCAAAATCGCACGGGAAACAGAAAGCTTCGTGTTGTCTCCTCCTGTGCCCCGTGTGCTTTGCGGTTAACATTGCCAATCACAAATCACCCAGTGGCCTACACCCGCACCTTTCCAAGTTGGTAGAGCTACCAAAGTTCTTCACACAAACTCGGATACTTTACTTTTATCCCCACCTAATGATATGCGACGGCACTGTTTCCTAATTCGGGAGGGCACCTCCGTCACCAACGTCAGTCCGACTCGGACACACGGGCCTCGCCTCGCTTGAATCTATGACGAATAGGATATTTCTATCTCTCGGTGAATTGAAAGAGCGGTTTAAAGCAGCAACAAGGAAGTGGACCCTGACTTACGGGAGTCTCGTCATATTCAACCGCAATACTCGTGACAGAAATACAGGGAGCTCTTCGGCATACGTGGATATCTGGTAAACGCGAATAATGCACGTTCACAAGGGCGAATAATGCACGTTCACAACACTTGGTGCACGACATTAATTGCCTGACACGACCAACTGCAGGTTCCAACAACAAAGCATTTCACGAGCTAACGCTGAGACACGTGTGAATGTACCGACACGTGAGAAGGTTACAAAGAAAGCGAACTATACACACGCTACGAGGAAACGGCGAAAACGAGGCACAGCCCGAACGTTCTAAGTGCTGACGAAAAACGGCACGACCTTCGATCTCACCAGCTGTATACGTGGCGGTATAATCCTGTGAATGAAAACGGACCAATCCTTTCACAGCCACATCCCCGCGAAGGGCTCTAGTCCGTACTGTTGGCATCACGCAAACACAACTGTGCATTTCTTACTGAAGTACAAAATGTTTTAAATGGGAATCGCGTAATCTGTAACGCAGCTGGCACGCTTTACAAACTAGGGACAGCGAACGCTCGCAGTGACCCCCGCCCACATTCGATCGACCAGGAAACGGGGAAATCCGGCCGAGAAATTCCCGACCCTCCCTGAAGTCACCCGGCAACATACCAAGAGGGCGCAGAGGAAGGAGTACCATATTAGTTCGGCGCCAGGGCCGTGGAGGTTCCCGGAACACTACAAGTGGTATACCCGGACTTCACTTTGCGTCGACTGCTCGCACTTGTTTGCCCAACCGTTGCATTCCATCGCATGTATATGTACGTACATTGAGCTCTAAATGTTTACGGGACTCATGTTATTTCGAGGGAAGGTTTGATTTCCGCGAAGCTTTTCGGATGAAGCCCGGAATTATGATTCGCAAGCTGCTGTAGCACAACACGGTATTGCGAGCTGCATATATGCCCGAAGTGCATACGCGGAAATGTTTTACCTCGGAACACCGCCACCTTCCCACGAACATTTAATCCCCGTTGCACACAGCGCGTCAATGGTGAATGGTATGCGCGCACATACAGCCTGTAAAAATTGCATTCGGAATACCGCTGTTTCAGTTGTCCCTTGGTGAGCTGGGACACTGCGCGCGATATTTCAGCTGCCAGAGTGGTTCGTCGCGAAAACGAGCAATACATATGTAACGCGGTACACAGCACGCCGGACTTGTCGACTCGCCTGGCGTAGCGGATTGCTGATCCAGAAAAGGAAGAACACGGTCTTGGCAAAGTGGAATTTTTAAGCTACACAAATATTTCGAAGCTGCAGAAAGCATTCGTATCAACTAGAATTTCGTAAGAACAGAAATCTGACTATCAAGAAGTGGAATAAGAACTTGAAGGGACAAGAAAATAAGATGGAAGACTCGTACAGTCACCAAGCCTACACTCTAAGAAAAAAAAAAGAGAGTATGTGTTATAACGGTTTCACACGGCCACTTTTGATCGCGATCGGGCCTGATCCGAATCGAATCTCTCGGTCGTGATTGGCTCCTTTACGCGAGCTGCAGAAGGTATAGCCGATCACTGTTCAGAAATGTGATCCCGATCGGGCTTAATCGCGATTAGCAGTGCACCGTGCGACACAGGTGAGTCCTGACTTGCCACGTGTATGACTCTCTTAAAAGAGTCATAATAACTCTCTATAGGCTGGTACCACTCTTCTACGAGAGTATAATGATCTTCAAAGAAAGTTGACGTTGAGCGAGAAACAGCGCGCAGACAGGACAAAAAGATACACGAAGCACACAGACAGTCCCGTTTAGGCGCGCTGTTTCTCACTCAGTATGTACCAACTGGCCCGCCAACAATCTGCGCTGCAATTGCAGTTCACGGGTCTCTTTAGAGTCATTACGTGGCAAGGCAGGACTCACCAAAAAGAGTCGAAGAACTCTTTTTTTCTCTCTCTCTCTCTTATAGTGAACGCATCAGTTGGAATACACTGCATCCAGGCGCATCATATACGGTCTAAACTTTTCAAAACATTTATTACTACAGAGTGAAAATTTCGCAGGAAGAGAACATGCATACAGAAATACGCCTATTTAAGATAAGTACCGCCCTTTTGCTCCGCTCGACTACACCGTTAAAGGCGGCGTTCACAGTAACGACAGCTGAGTGGCACGCACAGTTAGGTTTAGCGGGCGGGACCCTCACCGAGTCGACAGAACGCCGGCAAAGAGGGCCCCCCAATCTTTAGTAGCCGGAGCGATTCGAGAGGCGAGCAGCCAGCGGGACAAATCCGGTTGTTGGCTACTGCCACCGTTTGTTGACTGCCGAACAAACGACACACAGAAAGAGGGAGAGAGAGAAAGAGGGGGGGGGGGGAGATGCTGTGTGCCCAGAGGCGGCGCTTGAGATGTGGACAGGGCGGGCAAAGACGATGCTTGCCACCCCTTCGAAGCCGCGCTCAGTTTCTTCCGAGAGGAAACGAAAACGCAATAAGAACAGAACTCGGAGAGTTGGCTGGGCAAGTTCAGGCGCTTCGGAAGCGCAAACAAGCAACGCAGGCCGGCAAGGAGGAGGGAAAAGAAGAAGCCTTGCTCTGCCGCGAACGCAATCGTTGCCCGTTGCGCCACGCTAGGAATGCGGCTGCCCGCGGCGGTCGCGGCACGCGGGAGCGGCCGCGTCTACTGCGGACGTCCACGCTCGTCAACCCGTGCGCGCTAGGACGCGGGCAGAGCTGGCACAACATCGGTTCTCTCCTTTTGCTGCAGCGCCACTATGTTTTGCCAGCAGTGCAGCGATGACGCTACATACGCAGCCGTATGCACACACTCTAAAGAAAGAGGGAGTAAAACGGGTGTCTTTTTATACCAACACAACAATCGCCATCTATAAGGGGCGTGTCTTTCCTTGCATTACACTCTAAGAAATAATAGAGTTAAAATGGTGTCTTTTTGCTACACAACTATATAATCGTCATCTACCCCGCGCGCGTTATCGGTGTGACATAGCATTCTTGATAGGAATGTGCCGAGAGCCGGGCTTTCAAGAGAGGAAACGTGAGCCAAGCCAGATGACGATTATTGTTGTGTAGCAGAAATACTCCCAAAATACTCGACTTTTTCTTAGAGTGTAGAGTGTAAGAAATGATCGAGTAAAAAGGGTGTCTTTCTTGTCCCACAACAACAATCGTCATCCGGCTTGCTTGCGCTTCCTTTCTTGAAAACTCGGCACTGGCCACTTTCCTATCAAGAATGCTATGCCACGCTGATAACGCGCATGTCGTTCGTGACCTGAAACTGCCGGGCGCGCGGCCATAATGCAAGGAAAGGAACGCGAGATAGATGACGATTATAGTTGTGTAGCAAAAAGACACCGTTTTTACTCGATCATTTCTTAGAGTGATATCGCCGCGCGCCGGGTACTTCCAGATCTCGAACGGCAAGCGCGTTATCATTGTGACATAGCATTCTTGTTAGAAAAGTGTCGAGCGCCGAAACGGAAACGCAAGCTAGCCATTGCTGTTGCGGGACAAAAAGCGCTATTTAGCGCTGTTATTTTAGAGTGTACTATGTATATGCTCTGGCTATCCTTCCTGGTCTCTTTCCCTTTTTCCTTTTTTTTTCGTCCGCGATGCCGAGGGTGGGGTCGCACGTTGGATTTTCAGTGAGCGGCCGCATGATCTCGAAATGCATATACAAACGGTAAAAAAGAAACATGTTTAATCTAGGTGGTCCGCCAGAAAGAGACGAACCGATAATGTAAATGCAAGGATGACAACTAGATTTTGTTCAGTTTGCTACCCCACACGAAAGGAAAGGGAATGAGAAGGGCTAGAGAGAAGGCACGAATCTAGATTATTCGCAAGCATGGTGCCCTAATGCGACTCTCCTTACGCAACCGCACTGTGGCTCTGGACATGCAAAATCTTGTCGGGAATACAAGGCCAAGTTTCTATTATCTCATAAGTGTATAAAGGGAGCGATCGGGAAGCGCAGAAATTATACGTATTAGGGCAGCTTAACAACGCCATTGGGAGTACGAAACAGCCAACGAAACGACAATCCGTGCCCTGCCGCGTTCGTCTGATCGCCAGCAGTTGGGCTATAACCCGGCGATCGCCGTGGTCGTGTGTTCCAACAATAATTGAGCGGCCGCATGGTTTAGCTCGCCGTGGCGTGCCCCGCACCGGTCACACTGCTCTAACTTTCCGTAGCATGGTCAAACGAGCTGTTCCATCGAGACCGACACGCACGCACGCCAGCACTTGAAACAGAACCTCCCCCTGCAGTCCGCGCACGCGCGTGCACTGGCATCGTGCTCAGCTCGTACAGGGTGCCGAGAAGAGCGTCGGTGATCGTGGCTTTTTGGCCAACGACACCCGGGCACGCCACTGAGCCGCCGGTGTGCTCCGAGTCGTTAGCGTGCACGGCCGGACATGCTGCTGCCCGCTATCATCGCTACACAGGGAAGGCCGGCTGCGCGGGCGCGCGTCTCAGTGTTCACAGTGAACTTCGATCCGTCCCGCGCACGCGAACTGAAGCCACGGTCTATATGCTATACGAAGTGGGGCAAGCCCGCTGATCCGAGAGGCGCGGTAGCACACTGTGCAGCAGTAATTCTGGTTATATGGTGCCTTCGCACACTGGTTGCAGCAGCACAAAACAATATCTAGTGTTTGTAAATTAACCACGTTGGCTGCGTATCCAAACGGCTATATCCAACAGACTTCAGAACGAAATTAAAGAATGGCGAAGCTTGCACTAAGCTGCGCAAGGCTTGAAACAGCAAAACTAGCCGATTCCGAATAGATGTGATGCAGGTTGTTTCAGGTTGCTTCTGGGTCGTTGCTAGGCCTATAGGTGATGCTTGCCAGGTTGTTTCTACGTTGATTCTCAGCGCAGAGAGGTTCGAGTTAAACCACAAACAGTCACAGACACGACAAAGATGTCCAAACTCCAGAGACAGAACCTCGCGCTGAAACCAAGCGTTTGCACCTCTCATATATAGATCGACGGGCACGGCCTTCCATCGTTTCGGGGTCTTCCTTCTCGTTGTTTGCTTGGGGTCTTCGGCTCGCCGCCGTCGTAGTCATTTGTTGCCTTCTTCATTTTTAGGGGGGCCAGTGGTGAGTAGTGGGATTTACCCGACTTCTGTAGCGCATATGATGATGATAGTTTTTTTTTCGTACGGGGTGAACAAGGAACGATTTGCTAAAGAGCTTCGCTGTTACAAAAAGAAAATGCTCACAACACAGGCTTAATTAAGTATACTCCGTACCAATCGTCCGAGCTATGCTTACACTCAAATCGTCGTATATATATATACGCATGATTGATCTTACTTGAACCAGTGCGGCACTGCGTCCAAGAGAGCTGAAGTGGCTGTTTGCTTCCAGACTTCGTCGCACTACGTCGGGGTTGAAGCGGTATTCTTTATGGCGTATCTGTTGCGTAGAGGCGCATGCAGTTTCTTTCAATCGCATTCAGCGTCCTTTTCAGCAGCTCTAGGTACTTGGGCGATAGAGCGGGCACCGTTATTTGCCCACGCCACTGGGAGACTGAATGCGCTTGTATAGGGCGCGTTGATGCGAAACAGCACAGGCCGGCAGCGCCACGTAAGACGGCCAAGAGGCATTCCATCGCGTTAGCGCAGCCTCCGCGTAACCGAAGACACCTCTAGCTGCCAACGGACATTCCACGGCTTCTTTCAGGCAGCTGCTTTACGCATGCCTTCATCTCGACGTGTCCATTCCGGCATCGGAATGGACACGTACGACATTGCGCAACGTCCCATAGCACCGCAAGGTGTTCCGGCGGTTATATTTAGAGTTGTTTCCAGGCGCTGTCCTCTATAGTGTTCAATTAAATGATATCGCCTCTGCCACAACCGTCGCGTCGAAGAAATGATGCGATGAGGGCATAGCGCTATATCATAATAATGCTGCAAGAGTACATAGCCTGCATGCCACTCTTTATTATTATTATTATTATTATTATTATTATTATTATTATTATTATTATTATTATTCGGAAGATTGTTTCATTCTATACTTGGAAGGCTCCGGAAATTTCGATCATCTGGGGTTATTTAACGTGCACCTACGTATAAGTATACGGGCCTCAGGCATTTCGCCTGCATCAAAATGCGGCCGCCGCGGCCCGGATTCGATCCCGCGGCCTTCAGGGTGAAGCAGTCGAACACCGCAACCATTGCACCACCGCGGCGGCGGCTCAGCTATAACTGTCGGCAGGAACGACGCTTACCTCCTCAATCTTCCTTACAACACTAACGTTCCCCTTTGCTCAAAATAAAACACGAACTATAGCCTTCCAATTTAACGTTCTTGTGTTCCGTGGCTCGGTCAATTAACGTGCTATCGCTCAATTCGTTTTCGGGCGCAGCTTATACCGCATGCACGCTGTGGCGGCTGCGGCGTTTCTGGGAATCGCGCGGGCGCACCGCCGACGGCCGGTAATGACCCACCCGAGGGAAGGAAAGAAGCCCGCGGTCAGCGGGTCGCTACCCCGGCGGAGGCGGCAGCCCCCGCGGCAGATGAGGCCCGCGATATATGCAGCGCCTCTCCTCTCCTCCTCGTCGTTCCGATTGTGCAATGCGCCGCCGCGCACTACAACATATCGCACGCTCATCGCACGCGCGGCACCGTGGGAACGGGAGAGCGCGGACGGTGACCTCTAACACCGCGCGCGCAGGAATCTCGGCAGTGTAGCCGATCGCGGGCGAGTCCTCCTCGTGAGGCAAGAGACCTGCGTAGCGGTGCAGGGGTTACGACTTCCGGTCGAACCACGTTCCGATCGGGGTTCACAAACGTGCTCGTCTGGTTCAATTCGGTGCGATATGCAACATGAAACGGGGCATCAAAGATAAAGATTGGTTTAGGACGTCATCGGCAAGGTTTTGCTTTAAGGGGGAGGGGGTGCCGACCCGCGTTGCATCGCGGGGAGTTCCCCCTCCCCCGGTTGACGCCCACGGTTTAGGATGCTATCGCTAAATTACGCTTCTACAATAGCAATAAACCCACACTTACATCGAGGTCAGACGGCCAAAGAGGCATGAAACGAGTGATAGCCAGCGACGCCCATTTCAAGTTCACGTATACCACGCAGTACGCGACGTGACGTCATGAACGACGTCTGCGCACTAGCATTTTATCGGTATAAACTATATAGTACACTTCATTCTAAAACGAGACAAGGTCTAAATGGGTGTCAAGAACTTCAAACGATTAACAGAGGCATACAGCACGAGGAATGCAGCTGATGCCAACGTTTCGACTGTGGATCAGGTCAAGCCCAAAATCCAAAGACCCCAGCGGCGGTGCCTACAATGTCACGTGGCGAAATTCAAGGAACGCGCGAGTCCGAATGACGGGCGGTATACTGTAATTATGACGCATGGTCAGAATTTAAACGCATCATATTTGCCGCGGTGCGGTACGTGTCTTTGTGCGATGCATGGTTCAGCATATGGGCTATTCTAGCGCTTAACATGCACACGTTTCCTTTCCGTTAAAGTTCAGCCGTAGTGCCCAGCAGTGTAACGCCATAGACAGGGGCTTCAGCGGCGGGAATAATAATAATAATAATAATAATAATAATAATAATAATAATAATAATAATAATAATAATTAGGTTTTTACGTCCCAAAACCCGTAGTGGAGGGCTCCGGAAATTTCGACTATCTGTGGTGTACTCCAACGTGCAGTGAAATGGCACAGTACACGGGCCTCTATAGCATTTCACCTCCACCGAAACGCGACCGCCGCGGGTATGCCAGAGCCACGGCCGCGCCAGAGCATTATGTCGCGACTGCATGTTCAACACATGCATGCACTTATACTCCATCTCAGAAGTACCTTGCAGCACTGTGGAAGCTGCAGAGCTTGTTAGCCAATAGGAAAGGCGAAAGGCCACTCACGACGTGTTCATCCGCGTCGCGTCGTCTGCTCGTCGCCTCTTTGGCGTCGGCTCGCCTACCATATCGATACTTGCTCCCTGCAGTTCATACAAAACGCAAAAACCTCTGCAGGAACGCCACCTCACCGTTTCTTCGTGTTCGGAAACCAATTTGCACAGGGCGTGTTCGCTGGCGTTTGTAAGGAACGCGGTTCTTTTTATAACAGCGTTCATACGGAGTTTTCACCGAGTTCTTTTTTGACAGCACGGTCGACGCACTTTCAGCAGCAGTCACGTAACATTCTTGGGTGGAACAGCAAATTATTGGCACAGAAAACAATATAGACATGGAGTGTGTTTCGCATCGTCAACGCATCATCGACGCTAATGTTGTGGCGACATCTGCTCAGTTAACATCAAACTACTTTTACGGCTCGGCACCGCCTGGGCAGCATCAAAACAAACGAGCGATCTAAATAATAGCGAAGAAATATACCTGATGGCTTGCCCTCAGCGTTAGATGAGACTAAGCGATGACAGAATATAGCACGTATTTCTTGCTGTCCGGGCAGGGAGCCAGTACGAAGCTCGAATTCGGATGGAAGCGGGTGGTCTGGGGTGTATGGGGGGCTGCCATGTTGCTGTACATCATCGCGGTTAGGGTGGTTATTACGGTAACGAGCCGGTAATATCTGCATCATTTCAGAAATTGCGAAGTGCATGCGCGAAGAGCCTAACGTGCCACGAATCGCTGTAACGCGTCATGCGAGAAGCCCAGCTAAAACCCTTGTACCTCGCTGATAATGAAACAGCTAAGCCCGGAACTATATTATGTGCTGCGCAAGGGTACTGCCTGCGTGCTCCTCGTAGCTTCGGCAGTGCTGCAAGGTAATTGTGAGATGGAGTATAGGTGGCGCGGCGCGGCTGCTGCGTCCTTAGTGCAGAGACGACGTTTGTGTCCAAGTTTATGCCACGTGGTGAAACTAATCCTCGCAAGTTAGAACCAGCCCCTCACCCTTGCTCTATATGTGGCCAATACCAAGGAGTGATCGCCGCCAAAGAAACATAAACAAGTTAACCAACCCAACGGTGAAATACATTTCGCTCCGTCACGAATTATATACATGCGCCAACTAGACATGTTTGTTGGGACAGAGTTCCGTAAGCAAGTTGCCACGCAAGAATTTATTTTCGCTACTTCCGTCCACGCAGGAACGTCAGGTTGTGAGGCAAGCCGAGACCTGCCAGGGGAACGGGCCGGCGCGAAGGTGCGGCACTGTCGGCTCAAAGCGGCGCCGAACGCGCAACCCCGCAGGGGTCTGCGCCCGGCGCTGAAGCCGCAAGACCTCCGCGATAGAGAAAGAGAGGAGCGAGAGAGCAAGGCCTGGGGTTTCGATGGAGGAAGAGGGAGCCCAGACGGCGGCGAGAGGCGGCACAAATGGGTCACGCTGTCGGGAACCCGGAGGCGGCGGCGGCAAAGGCGAGACCGCCGAGAGAAGGCGAGAGAGGACGGCGGCGCGCGTTGGCCACGCGACTGACGCCGGCGGGTCCGGACCGCGGCTGCTGTTGCAGTGCCGCACTGCTCGCGGCCCGACAACGCTCGCGGCGACCTTCCTCTCCCCGACGGGCTCGGAGAAGCGGAAACAGGCCGCGGGGAGGCCCGCTGCTCGCCGACTATATGATGCCTTGGCGCTGGAATGAGGTTTCCACTTCCACGGGCCATCTACGGACTGGCCACGCGAAAGACCGTTCCCTCAAGTGAACGCTTCTCTGGGTGTTTATCACCCACACTGCTATTTTCTCGTCCATCCCACTCGCCGCAGCACAGCGGCAGCTCTTCTTGAGCCTCTGGAGGATGTTCCACTTAGTTTCGAGAAGTGCTTCATATGTGCGCTCTTTCCGGGCTCAAGATGGCAAGCTACATAAAAGCGCGCCCTATGCATAGTAACAGTGAGTGCGTTCAGTACACGCGCGAACTGCTAGTGCTGCCCAAGCTGACCGCAACCACCGGAATACCCAAACTAGGAGGCAGAGCAGCAGCAAAGGCAGATTTGGCTTTACCGATAACGGAAAAGTTTGGTTTCTGGGTTTTAAAGTCCCAAAGCGGCTATGAGAGACGCCGTAGTGGAGGTGTGAAGGGCTCCGGACAGTGGCGTAGCCAGGGGGTGGCACCCAAGAACGTGCAACCTCCCCCCCCCCCTCCTCAAAAAAAAAAAAACAATTCTGCCAAGCACAAAATGAAACTCGACCACAATTGCCTGCCCGCTCCCCACTTCAGGTCAAGATCGAGCGTGTCCCGCCCTCCCGAAACAAATTTCTGCCTACGCCCCGGATGATTTCGATCACCTGGGGTTCTTTAACGTGCGATGACATCGCACAATACACGGGAATTTAGCGCGAACTCCATCATAATGCGAGCGCTGCGGCCGGGATGGCAACCGCGTCTTTCGGGTCATGCAGCCGAGCACCATATAAAATTACTGAGCCACCGCGGCGACTCCGAATGTTAAACCAGACAAGCTGTTAATCAGCGCTATTTCAACACACGATGGGCTTACAGATAGCATACGTTAGGCACAACAAACCACGAACTGTACATTTACAAAACATTTATTACTATACATTTCAGTTTTTCCTGACATTGTCTTCCTTTCCCCCCACACGTTGAGTATACTGTACGTCTGTGAACCTGCAGCCAGCACGCAAGGAATTGCTCCACTTTTTCGCCTCATCTTCTCTGCAAATTGCCCTTCTTTTTTTCTACGAAGCATTGGTTCGTGCACTGCCCCCCAAACCTTCCTTCGTTCCCAATCGCTGCGAAGCACTGCGAAGTGAAACACTGCGAACCAGATAAGCCGAGCTACGATCCGTCATTACAGTGATCTACTTTAAAAAAAAAAGAAAAATACTCGCGGCCATATGCTAACTGTAAACATAAAGTGAACACTAGGTTTCCAGCGTCACAAGGTGTATACGCGACATTCCAGGAGCCGAAACGAGAGGCGTACTACATTTCTCACTACCTCATTTCTTCCCTCACGCCGCTTGTTTTAGACCGACGGTAAAGGTGCATAGGCTTCTGAAAAATTCAGAGTTCTACACATCGGCATCACGAACGCTTCGATCTGATCAACCAGAATGACTATAGCAGTGGGAAGTCAAATTACAGCAACCGCAAAAAGTCATCAACACAGGCTAACACCCTTGGCATAGCATTCTTTCCCTTCCTAAGGTCGCGTCCTGTCAGTTCAAAGAGCACCGCTTGACAAAGCGGCCTTATATCAGCAGCATCGCGTTTGTGGCTAGTATCAAATTACCTACAACAACTTAACCACCAGCTTAAGTTCCGACTCCCTGCCGTTTCTAGGCAACAACAAGCTGCGGAAGTTACGTCATACCTCCAGTGAGATGTGACGCAAAGCGGAACACAGCGCACGGCCAACAAAGCCTCAGTGAGGGCTGTTGCTCCTTTCCAAATGCGCATGCACGTCATATACGTCACACTATGTCGTCACTTCTGACGAAGACGAGCTCGGCGGCGGTCTCGTTCGAACCGAATCGACTCGCGATCAGCGAAGTTTAGGCGCATGCGTCCCTGACGTTTCTCCGGCACCCCCCCCCCCCTCCTGCCTTTTTTCTTTTTTTTTTAAATACAGACAAACTGTGCGCAGTAACATCCGCTGCTACAAAAGCTAGCGCCTTTGCTTGTTAAAGATAGTCAGCAAGGATTAATATCTGCCCGGCAAACCAAAAAGCTGTCATTCGACACTTGGATCACCGCAGAATGGGATCATGGGAAGCTCCACGCATTTAACTAGGCACACAACTAGGGTAAGAAGAAGGTACATGTGAACTACAGACTCACGGAAAACTCGCAGTGCGTCTTGCATGAACAGATGTCTATTCCTTTGACGCTGCCCCTGATGAGCACGCCTCTACGTTGTTCAGTCTCAACGGCTAAGTGGTTGCCTTCGTAGTATATCAGTGGCTGAGCATAAGTTCCCTTCAAAGACGCGGTATACATGCGACTGACGCTGCAATAAAAACAAGAAGAAAAAAGCGAGACGCCGATTCATAATGGACCCCACCATCGACAAAGCGGTTGCACCCACAAATACATACCGGAAAACAAGGTTACACGCACGCCAGAATTTTGTGCCCTCTTTCACGACCAGTGAAATGACGTCAAAGTCAACGCTTTACAGTTACGTTAAGACAGCGAACAATCGATTGCGAAGCCGCGTTCGACGACGCGCGCACGTGACGTAACAGCGCCCTGGCTGTGACGCAAGCAAAGAAGGCGCACCTGCTGTCGAAGCGAATTTTAACAACCTCAAAAAAAAAGAAAGAAGGGAGCAACCACACGCCTCGCGAGCGGCACGCGAGCCTTATACACGTGGTCGGACGAGAACAAAAGAAAAAGAGTGGACAAGTTGCAAAACCTGAGACGTCAGAACGGCGCAATATGACGTTCCCGCCAGTTGCCGCACGTGTAAGGAGACGACCGTCAGAGTTGCGTTGTTTGTTGGCAATAAGTCCAAAGCGAATTTATACTCGAGGACAACATTTTTTTTTTTTTTTTTGCAGTGCTGTGGGAGCTACAGAACCGAAACGCATGCCTGCTATAACGCCAAGAAATAGTACCTAACATCATTAATAATTTTCTGATTCGCCTTGCCCACAAAAATGCTGCAGATATATTTATTTATTAAGGCGAAAGCCTTGGATGCCTCATTAAACGCGAAAGCTGACCGGTGCCCCGCGTCGGCGGTGTCAACATGAGTGATGAAAAAAAAAAAATCACATGACGACGTCATGACGTCACATATTGCCAAAACATGTGGCGTCGTAGTGACGTAACGTGACGTAACATGATGACGTGATCACGTGACACCGTAGCTTGGTCGAAGGTCAGCCGATCACGGAGGCAGTGCAAAACCAGGCGAGGTGCCTACGATCCTGGGGGGCAATGCAAAACCAAGTGCAGAAAACTTTTGGAGGGTGGCGGGGCAGCATCAATACGTCGGCTGAGAGGTAAAGAAAGATGGCTTTCGCCTTCCTGTCGACTTAAGTGGGTGCATTAGGGAGCCCTGTTTGTTCGTTTGTTTGTTTGTTATGAGACTAAAACAGTTGCTGGAAGTCGTGGGCGAAATAAAATCATTGTTCTCTTTACAACGGAGGACTTACGGCCGCAACATCTGCGTTTAGTTCTCCGAGGAAAATGTACTCGAAATGTGCACTGAACAACTGAAATGTCTCCCTCCCATTCACATTTTTCGTGTACGCGTTATTCTAAACGCGTCAACGCTGCGAGCAAGCGAAACGGAAACTACAGAATCGACGGCAAGCTGCCGTATACTGCTAGCGGAGTAACACGAATGTGCGGAAGCACCGTTACCTTTTCGCTCTACTGCCAAGATGAGCTGTCCCCGAGTATGGCCTCATGGGATTAACTATACTCTATTACTCTACCAAGTTGAGCCTTGAGCCGGTAGACAAACCGACGCTCGGCCAAACCCGAGATGCAGCTACCGCGCGAGGCCTCAGCAGCGCCGAATGCAATGGTAGCAACTGCTGCATCTGTCGAAAACCGACCGCCTGGGAAGATGTATACTGGACGTCAACAACAGCGACCAGTACAAGGGGCGCTATAAAGGCCAATTAAGAAGCACTAAGAGCCACGCAAATTAACGTATGCTTGTCAAGTGTTGCGCACGTAGTGCCCAAAATGAGCGCGAGAGCATTACGAGAAACGTCATAGGATAGAAATTGAATATGTGCGAATATTCGAAATTTCGCATAACATTCTGCCTACTCGACTCGCATTTATTTCCAGAATAGGTTATTCGGGGTTGCTAAATATATTCTTCTTCTTCTTCTTCAAACGCATGCAAAATATGATAGCGCTATAGAGTCCTTAAAAGGATAGATACAAATGCCAATAATTCGTTCCCACTGGCAACGCATGAGGCTGCAACAGCTTATGCTCAATAAATGTACTATACAGGCATTCAAGAAAGAACGCCACGTTTTTAGGCGGCCCATATAATACAATGTTGCATGTCCTCTCAATTTAGATAACATAATTAATCTTTTACTCTGTCTCACCCCGTATTTAGGCGATTCTGTATCTCTTGAAACAACGTACCGTACCGTGATAGAGTACTTCTCTCCTTCAGCAAACACTTCAACGCGCGTGTGGTTATGATGTGCTCTTCTTTTGTAATTGCGATTATATCCGACAGCGGTCTTTTCTCAATACTAATAAGCTGCACTGTTGACACATGCACGCGTCGAATTATGTAACGCAAGCAGGCCTTTTCTCTCTCTACTACACGGACTATATATTTACATTTCACTGTTTAGAAATGGTAAGATACTCAGTATTCAAGACTCATAAATCTCGCTGTTCGAAGATACGCAGTCGAAACGCGAATAGAGTTTCATGAATAAATAAATTTTGAAAAAAAAAAAAGACATTGCACCAGATACCGATAACGTGCATCTGTCGTTTGGCGAAAAAGCATCCGCTCTATCGTGCGCCAGCTGCTTTTCGCGCCACAATTTTCCGGGTTCTCCGCGCCTTCACAGGCATAACTGCCAAGCGCAACACCTCCCGGAATCTGCCCGATGCCTTACAACACACTGCATATGATCGTCAGAGTTAAGTATGAATGTTGCACAACGTTGCAGGCATGTATATAGTGCCGGCACGCACGTATTTGAAAAAAAAAAATGATTTTATGGTGCTTTAGAACAGTCATTCGCTTTCGTCTTTGTCAGCTGCACACGTGTGGATGACTTTTTTTTTTTTTCTTCTGCTAAGTGCAAGCTACATGAAGCTTCGCAGCAATCCTTCAGACATACAGTCGATCTGTACAAAAGCTCTATAGCTATAGGCGTTACTGCGCAGGGCACTACAGAGCGCTGGAAACGCTTGAACAGTGCTACGTACGTGTACGATGCGAGCAACGCTATAATTTTGCACAACAGAGAAGCGTTCACAAATCACTCTACACGCATTTGACCTTTACGAAAAAAAACCCGCAACGTAGGCGCTTCAATGAGTATTAGTACGTTTATGCTCCACTAATGAACAGGTCTTGTGGGTTAAAATTCGCAATATCGAGTAGTCTGTAATTTTACCGAGCTAGAGCGCCGATGTGGCATGCAGAGTAAATGCAGGGCGACGCCGCCACGACATTTCTGCGCTATGTATTCCACTGGAGCTACTGACAGAGCCAAGCAGATAACGCGAAATTAGTATTTCAATGGATGTCGCAGTCAACACAACATCTATAACTGCGGCTATAAAGCATATAAAAGCATATAAAAGCAAAGCGCTTCCGAGAGTGACTGCAGACACGCGAGAAATCCATTCACCACAACAACCTGGATCTCTGCAAACGAAGCACAGGCGCCTGTCTCTATAACTCTATGTAAGCAGAATCGCGAGTTGGGCAAGTTGGTGGATGTTCATCGTGGAATATTTTACAGCGCAACGGGTTAAATACGGACAGAGAAGGGACACAGCGCTGTGTCCCTTCTCTGTCCGTATTTAACCCGTTGCGCTGTAAAATATTCCACGATGAACTCTATGTAAGACTATTCAACAGGATCCGCTTGGTGTGACTGGCAGCTGAACGCATTGCCAAGTTTTGCCAGAATACTAGAGAAGACACGAGACACGAAGACAAACTTTTTCACATCGCCATGTTTGCCTTCAAGCGTCGTATCTTCTATATACGGTACATTCCGTAAAACGTTGGCAGCGCGTTTAAGTGTCAAGCTCTCTGAGAAAGCACGAACAAGTGTGCCGCATCCTGTGTCTGCATTCGAAACGCCAAACTCGAGCGCTACCGCGTGGGCGTATACAGGAAAGCGGACGTGGAAACATTAAAGCGCACGGAAAACTAGCATGCATCCCGCAGTTTCATTAAAACAATGGCGATGATAAATGTGGCGCTATAGCTAGCATCGGCGTGCGCCGAGATTTCGCGGCCCAACGTCGGAACGATGGACAGCTAGTACAAGACTTCGTGCTAAATGTTAGCGATTTACGTTTATTTTTAAGTTACGCTTCTTCAGCTTACTTTGACGTCGCCAGCACGTACTGATAACAGTTTTAGCTAACACCTCTTATCTGGAGTGATAAGGACAGGATGCTGCCCCGACCCTTCTTTTAAGCATTGTTGCACTCTTGTGGTCAATGATGAATGGGTCACAATGCAAGCTTAAATCAAAGGTCAGTGGTATGTTTTCGTTTGTCTGTCGATGTTTCCTTCGCGAGAATCGCCGAATTATTTTTCGCAAATCACGTATGCATATACCTACGGATTGTCGCGAGGCCAACATTTAAAAGAACTAAAGCACGAACAGCAATTGAGACACGTGGAAAGGTGGTGTCCCAAGAAAGCAGAACATCTTCGGATATAAGATTGCGTACAGTACTACGCGCAGGTTCAAAGGTATCGACCCTGCAAAATTCCTATACGGCAGATCAACTATCAGCGGTCAGATTTATTCCGTGTGATCAGCCTTACGAAACAACATTTGCTAAGCGGTTCAGTTGAGGCGTCAGCTATTAGGTGACTGCTCTACAGGCGTGCTGTCGGGTGTAAATTCTGGATCATCTATGTTTTCTTCCAAATGCCAATTTGTACAGATGTATTCTACCACCGCTATAGGTGGCATTGCGGGCAGCCTGTCGATCGATCTCTCTCTCTCTCTCTCACACACACACACACAGACCGCTCTCATTAGATTTTTCCCTTGATTTTTTTTTAATAAATTGTTTTTTTTTTCAGAAATTACTTTGGGATATTTGCCCTGTTCATTTCTGTTAAATTGGCTACCCCCCTTTTCCTTTTAGTTATTTTTTAAACATACGGGAACACAAAAGCGCGCGCACGCACGCACACACGCATGCACACACAAACACACATGGGGCGTCGGCAAGGGGGGGTGCAAAAGGGGCACTTGCCCCCCCCCCTCAAGCCTCACCAGCACTTGCCCTCTCCCAAGCTACACCACTGCTCCCCCCCTCCCCCAGCCGCGATGCAACAATGGTTTGCACCCCCCCCCCCCCCCCCAAGAGAAAATCCTGCCGACGACCATGCAAACACACACACACACACACACACACACACACACACACACACACACACACACACACACACACACACACACACACACACACACACACACACACACACACACACACACACACACACACACACACACACACACACACCAATTCATTCAACCAGTTCGGTCCACCCTACAGTGTAAAAAACGGCACGATGAAATCAACACGTACGCGGCCACGGTGTTATAACACGCGGTGTTCTCCGTGCCAAAAGAGACCTCACACGGGGCTCCGGCCGGCACGAATGACGTCACGCGTTACAGATCTGCATGGCGAAGCGTCACGCGACGCACGTGCTCCCCGTGTTCCGTCCCTTTCTCCTCCCTTAATTGGCGGCGACAGCTTGCACCGGCGGGATGCAATTTTACACAACGCATCCCGGAACGGCCGAGCGGCGCGGAAATTATTTTACGATGCGCTGCCCGCCGCTCGGACGGCAACCTCGCTCCTCCCGGAGGCACGAATGCCCCCCACCTCGCTTCCATTTAATTTTACGACAGCCCCCCCCCCCCCCCTCCCCCCTCTCCTGACGTCACACGCCACCTAGACGAGACAGACGGTCGTCAAAGTCCTCGGCTGTTTAGTCGGGGCAAATATATGCGCTCCACGCGTGAGGGTATATACGAATGGAGGAATGAAGACGACACGCCGAGCGGAAACTTTTGCAGACCGCGTATATATATAAAGGCGCGCGAACGCGTGCTGACACACACGAACTTACTATTTGAATAAATACACGTACGCGCAGACTTTCAGAATGGGCAGCGTGAGGAGCGTGCGAAGGACGAAACGGCTACGAAACCACGGAGCAATGGCGAAATCCTTGAAGGCCGGAGGCATAGCTAGACGATTCGCAGCGAAGTTCAACGTTGTAAATAGAACTTTCCGGAGAAGTCTCCCGGGGCTGCTGTGTAAACTGTTCCGCCTTGCCGGCGTATACGCAGCGCGGGGGGTTGTTGCGTCGGAACTTGCAATGCCCCTATCTCCCCGCCTGCGGCCTTCCTGCCTCGCGAAGCTATATAGCTGTTAGAACAGTTATCCCAGACCAAAGCGAACTGCGCGGCACTGCTGTGGAATTGTATTGTATATGCGCGGAAATCGCTGTACGGACGCACTCGGTTGTTTTACGACCACGCCAATTAAATGTCACTGGCCCCAGTACTGGACAATTAATAGTACGTGTACAGCGCGAGAGAGCGGCGGTTGAACAAAGAAACAGTGTTCATGGTAGACCCATGAATATAAGGGGGGGAGCACTTCAAACTCTTAAAAAAACAACTTGCACCCTTTGTAGAGCCTTTGTCTCACGACAATAGCAGTCATTTGGCTCGCTTGCGTTCTCTTCCTTGAATACTCGGAACTCACCAGTGACCACTCTCCTACGAAAATCGCATATCACGCTGATAGAGTGATATATATATATATATATATATATATATATATATATATATATATATATATATATATATATATATTCATTCGTGCGCGCCTTGCGCGGTCAGTTTCGATTTCGCCCGTGAAGTTCGATGATGAATATCTCGAACTACGTGCAAGTTTTGCGATTTCTAAAAAATAGATATGCACTAAATAGGCAGGCACTACAACGTTGTAATATAAACACTTGGCCTCAGGTCAGTAATTAAAAAGTTACTAAACGGATTTTCGTTAATTAGTCGCAACAGTGTCATGCTAACTGAGGCAAAGTATTTCCGCCTCGACGTGGAGTTCGCGAGCGCAAACGACAAGAGCCTCACTGTCATAAAATATTTATAAAAAATCTGGATTTGTTAAAAAAAAAAAGCACCCTGTATAAGGGGCGACTCGAGGACTACTTTGACAGATGACACAGTAGAGATGTGTGTCCAGTGTGCATAGTCTGAAGAAATTACACGTGCGTGCACTTTGATTTAGGACCGTTTCTAAGCTATTTGCATCAATCACTACAACTGTCATACAAGTATACATGTACAAATACCTGACCACATATACGATAACGGACATTCGCTCCGCTATAAGGCGGTGTCCCAACGACCTTCCTCGCGACACAGCGTCGACATTCAGCGTTCGGATATCCCGATGCCCACGCTGTTCGTACGCGTGAAACGAAAGCGGAGAAGGGCAACAACAAAGACAGTGCACTTTAAAGGGACACTAAAGCGAAACAGTGACTTGGCTTAGATTGACAAACTGCACTCTGAGAACTCTAATACCATATGTTTCACTATCATAAGTTCATTATTAGCGGTGAAAATCAACGGTTGAAGTTTTATTTTTAAATCTGGCGCCGACATCTGCGCGCGTGACGTCAGCAATTCCAAATGTATTTTTCGTATATTTTCGCGACATTGGCTCGATGAAATTTTCTGAAACTTCGTATGCTAGGTCAGACCTATGACACCCACAGATGACAATGAACCTCATTTTTATCGATTAGAAGCTACGTAGGACTCAGTAGACGCCTTCAAAATTTATGACGTCACAGTGTTTGGTGCGGGAATCTCAAGGTTGGCGTCTCCACCCGCATTTTCTTTTCGCGTGTTTTCTCGCTTACCAAGCGTCGTGTCGCGGTAAGAGCGGTGTTTTCGGGATTGTGAAATTGTACTTAACTTATAGGCGAAAAATCGTTTTGACCTTTAGTGTCCCTTTGAAGAAGCGCGGCGGCGGATCACCTGTACAGAGGCGTCGGTCTTGCGGGGGGGAGGGGGGGGGGGGCACTGACCAGACGACTTTCACTGCACACATGCTATACATCACGTCACACGATGCGCTTGCGCAGAAGAGAAATCGCGACCCATCTTCTGACATTCACGGTAATCACGTCACAAATCTGCCTCCTCCGCGAGCGAACAAATGCCGCGAAAACAGCCGACGCAGTCGTTTTCAACGTATATATATGCATACGCTGTCACGATCGTCAACAAAAGTTGTTTTCAACCATATCTGAATAGTTCTCAGAAGCGCTCGCGTTATACAGTCGAACCCACTTACAACAATACCGGTTTTAACAATATATCGGTTATAACAAGAAGAAGCTGCGGCACCGTCAACTTTTGTATGTTTTCTATGGTGAAATGACCCGCTTACAGCAATGCCCGCACGCCACATTATCGGTTATAACAATGAATCCTGGCAGTTGTGCCAGAATGGGCCTGGTGTGCCCTGGCTACGCCACTGGATCCGCCCGACTCTTGGCCGATCCCCCCCTGAGTAGGTGGCCAATCATCCCAGGCGTATCATCATCATGATAGGGCGTTTGTTTCTTCTTTCTCAATCACTTCCTTCTCACTCGAAAGCGCGGGAAATCCATGAAGCATCACATATTCAACTATGGCCTATAGCTTTCCGCCATATTCACTTACTCAGGTCTATCTGTTGATGGTCTAAAACGGTCTATGCGTGCAGGGACCTGGAGACATTATCTGGAGATCAGCGCCGTGGTTGTAGAAAAAGTGACGGGTGTGCTCCGAGTGCCATGCAGATGATTGTTGTGCTTTTTTTTTTTATTCTTTTGTGTTTGGATGTAAAGAAGCAACCATAAAGGATGGCATATACTGTCCGCACGCAAGCGCACTAAAAAAAACAAGCGAACCACGAGTGCTGGAGGGGGGGGGGGTCGCACTGAGTCACCCGCTGTGGATAGATAGCGCAGGTGCCGCGGCGTTCGACCGCAGCCTGATTGATGCTGCGCGAGCGGGAGCGTGCTACACATATCGCTCTCGACTCGCGCACCCAAACACGGCCGCGCAACGTACGCGTGACAACAGGGCGCCGCGTCCGGGCCACTACGGATAAACCGCATTACCTCGAACATACGCCGGTATCGGTTCCAAGTAGACCGCTTTAAAGGTGGAAAGGTCATAAGATAGAACGAAAAGCTTTCCCTCAACGCAAGCCGAGCAAGATAAGAGTAAATAACACCTAACGATATGGAAGCTTATAACGATGTCCGAACAGTTATTTATACGCACCTGCTCCGACTAACTGTACTAACATCACGTGATTCCTATAGATTCTCACCGAAAACGAGCTTTGGAACCAACTTTTGGGGTTCTACGTGCCCAAACCAACGATACAATTACGAGGCACGCCGCCGGGGTGTGTGGAAGGGGGGCTCAGGTTTAAATTTGACCACCTGGGATCCTTACACCGGAATTACACGGGCGTTGTTTTTTTTTTTTTTGGGGGGGGGGGGGGGGATTTAACACCCATCGAAATACGGCCGCAGTGGCCAGAAACCGAACCTGCGCCCTCAAGATTAGCAGCTACCACGGGGAGGAGGTGCTTTGGAAAACAAGCTAAATAAACACTGACTGTGCCGCACACGTTCAAAGGTGGCCAAAATGGCGTCCGCCGCTTCTTTTTGAAAAAGACGAAAAAATGAAAGAGAAAGAACGCCTGCACGTAAGTAAAGTCAAAGGAAAATGATATAAGTGACGCCTATTGTGAACCAAAATGGGCGTCACGTTACAGTGATCTCAGTACAAACCGGCTGAGGCAGCGAGAAGTAATTGATTCAGTACTGGGACCAAATTGACGACGCTTTTTGGATCGTAGGAACGTATTTCTGATTGGTCATCGGCCTTCGCTGATGATATGGTCGCTGTATCAATTAGACAGTTTTCTTTATTACGGAATTTACCAGCGTTTCAACATTTAGTATAAACAGATCCAGTTATCTTAGGTGTTCCGACAGAAGGAGCCATTTTCTTTTTTTCCCGGGCACACGTCTCCGAAATCCTCGAATCTACGCCGACCTACTGGGCACCGTGCATACGTTAGGAGCCGCCACAGTCGTGCGCTGCCTCCAGCGCCAAAGCGGCCACGGAAGCAGATTTGGTGTAATACGGAGCAGACGACGCAAGCGGCGGCAAGCCACTGCGCTGTGCTTTGGTGCTTCGCTTGAGGCGTTTTCGTTCCCGTTTGTTTTCAAAAGATGGTAAGTTGTTAGCAGCCGTGAGAGAACCATAGTGTTAGCGCGTGTGCTTTTTGTCGCCAGATTTCGTGCACCCTCAGGCGAACGCGGCCACATCAAATTCTTGGCGAAAACGACAACGGAGGCGACGAGCCCGTTGAGCAAAACTGCACGCGTGGAGCGCGGGCCGCTTCGCTCACGATCAAAGCTTATCACCCTCGGGCTTACGCGGCAGCAAACAGACGACAGCAGTGATTGTACTGACCGCGTTGATAACGCGGACGGACCGCCGCTCTGACCACTGGCCAAGCACGAAAATCACGAAAAGCATTAACATCGGAAAGGCGTCGTTCGCGATTGCTCCCCTGTGCGAGCGGCTGAGAGCCTTCCAAATATGCGCTTGTTGCCGCAAGAGGTGCTTTCATGAGTTACGTCTGCACGGAGCCTATAGAAATTTATAAAACTTTACGCCTGAATTCGAATAAACACGGTATACAGGACGAGGTCGGTGGCTAGAAACTGGGACTGCGCAAGGGTCATACCCAGCGTGTATTCGTGACCAAGCGAACCACACCTCCGAGGTGGACTGAGCAACCATACCACCAACGGCCATTAATCATCCGGCGGAGCTTTCGCGCTTGCCCTCGCCCGTACAGACGCATGCAGTGGGGCGTGGAAAGGAGAGACAAATATTGCGACATCGGCAAGCTCGACAAATTGCCGCACAGGAATGCGCGTTAACGATCGTCGTATATGCGAAACCGCGCGGCCGCTAGTGCTTGCCCTTTCTCTCCGTTTTGACGCGAAGACGATCTTTCACCTCCTTCACTTCGCGGGAGGCGCGTCACGTGAAACAGCATTACTGTGTTCTTTCCACGCAACAGTCGCTGCGATATCACAGTTTTTTTTTTTTTTTTGTCACAGTTTGGATATCCCACACTAAGGCAATAGAATACATCGCCTCCAAGATCGGCCCACATTCCCCAGAAAACCTTCCATCGCAGAAGCTGTACGCTATCCCGCTTCGTGGAAAACGGTGCGACGCTGTGCCACCTTCACGAACAGGTTTCAGAAGTGCCATCGCCAACGGGAAAATGCCCCATCGCTGTTTTCAATAAACATAGGACAGATACCTACGCACGAGTGATGACGTAGTCGGCGATGACGTCACAATAGGGCTCCGCTCACCTCGCCCGTATACGCAGAACCCAACAATCGGCAAGTCGCACAAACACGATCGCTTCGCACGCTTGGAACAGAAATCGTGCAGTCGGCGATACACGACCAACGTCACCATCGACTTTCCGCTGACCTCACGACCATCGACCTTCCGTTGACGTGAAACGCGCGTAGCCTAAATATATGAACCTCCACCTAGTAACGCTTTGCGTAATCCCAAACAACGCTTGTAGTTAGCCCGGCTATGCCAGCAAAATGCATCGCAGAACATCGAGTCTCACAGGGTGTGGGGTCAGCTTAATATATTTCTTTTCTCCCGTTTTCAATCAGCTGCATATGATAAAAGGCGTGCATGTCACGTAGGCTACTTTAGAAACCAGCGTGTTATGCATCGGTTGGGACCCGCTTTGTTTACTTCTCTAGCTTTTTTTTTTTTTTTTTTCTGCAGCCGCATGCAAATGAGGGAAGGTGCGCGCGGCCCGTGGACGTGTCATGCGCGCCTTCTTTCCTCCCCGCCGCGTCACCACGTCCCTCATTTAGTTCAGCCTAATTGTGATCGAATTTCGATCAGCGCGAGATGTAAAGGAAATTAGCAACAGCGGGGCGGCAACGGAATTTGCGTGCAGGCGTAACAACGTGGCCGCACACACGCACCCACAACTTGCCCACATTACTGGCAAGCGCCATATGATATATGCTCACACAGAAACTGGCGTCATAACACTTTTCTTTTTCATGGCCCATATGACTCCCTTGGCTTATTCATATAGCTCGCCTTTGAACTAAGCACTTGAGAGACGTACCCTCATAAAAGAACAATTATTGAATTTTCAGTTTGTTCCTTACCATTGACGTTTCTACGGGTCACCGGAGAAGAATACCTGATGGGCAACGCGGGCAGCGACGCCTGATGATGCAGAACCCAATCAGAGACACACAAAGCTAATATTGAGGTGACCCACACGCTTTACTTAACTGTCAGCATTACCAGTCAGATAATCTTGAACTCACAGTGCCTCTTACTATTTTGCTTTGACGTGGTCACTGACGCGACCGAAAATTTTTGCAAATATATTGTAGTAGGACACAATGCTTCAAGATATCACTGCAAGCCCTACCACCGCTGTCAACGGCTCCGATAACCCGTAAAAAAAGTAAACGGTAAAAAGTCTACGGACCAACAATTCTCTGTTAATCAGTGCAAATCTAAGCACGATTAAAAGTTGGGCGAGCTGGTTCGGATTCATTGCTTGAAAATGTGCGGAAGGACGGTCACAAAAGAAAGGCGATAAACACAGGACGACGCGTTACAAGCAACTGAATTTTTTTATTCAGAACGCACATTTATGGAACGCAATCCCAGTAATCCCCCCGATACGACGACCGATAACACACAGTTACCTAAAGCAGCACGTCGTCTGCTGGTACGTGAAGGTTCGAGGTGCATAAGCCACCCCTCTATCAGTTTACATGAAACAGAGATAGGGTTCCTACAACGACACGTGCCAGCAGGTGACGTGCAGCTTTAGGTAGCTGTCTGTTATCGATCGTCATGGCGGGGGATTGCGCTCTATAAATGTGCGTACTGAATAAAGAATTTCAGTCGTTAGTAGCGCGTCGTCCTGTGTTGATCGCCTTCCTTTTGTGACCGTCCTTCCGCGCATTTTCAAGCAGTGCAAGTGTGCCATAGGGATAACTGAAAGCAGTGCGCAATAACTTCTCTCGCAGGTTAAATCTATCGTTTCCTCTGTTCAGCCCAGCTACATCTACGACGCCGTATTTGTAATAAGTATGTCTGCTGCGCTAAATAAAGAGTGAAGTCTGCTTCTACGAAAGTGTACGTCACGTTCGAAATAATAAGAAAGAAAAACAGCAGCCCGCCTTCCTTCAAAAGGTTTCCCAAAATGCCTACTACCTGTACGCCGTGTTCACAAAACAAAGTTGTTATGTATACAATTCATCGGAAGCGAAAAAAAACTTGTATCCGAACGTGATGTTCGGAAATCCAAGAAAAACGAAGACAATGAAAACGTGTTACGTAACAAGGTACCCGCCAGAGTCTCGCGCCGTATACGTTATAGACGGTCGGAACTATCCAGGTGTAAAACCGATTCGGAAGCTACCGGCTTATCCTCTATCCCACGCCGATCCACCTGTCGCCAACACGACACGTTCATGATATCACGCACCCCGTTCTCTGACGTACGCACTGCGAGTTCGACCGCGAGGATGCATCAAGAGGATTCTTCGAAAGGCGCGTCGCCAGGGGCGTAGCCAGAAATTTTTTTCGGGAAAAGGGGGGGGGGGGGGGTGCAAACCTCCTTGATTTCGGGGAGGGCACCTCCTTGAACTGGCGATCTTTCGCTCTGTATGCCATGGCGAAAAAAAAATTTAGGGGGGGGGGGGGGGGGGGGCACGGGCCCGGTGTGCCACCCCCTGGCTACGCCACTGCGCGTCGCACGCCAGTGCGGGACATTTATATATATATATATATATATATATATATATATATATATATATATATATATACACAATAATAACGGATTCAAACGCGACATCAAATTTTTAGTATAACGACTGGTATGCGCAATTTCTCGAGATAACCACGCCATGTCGCGACGACTCTGGCCTCTAAAGATAATGTTGGCTCTGGTCAACGCGTTCGAGTCGAAATTACGCCGATATGACCCGAACTGGGGACGATGGAAACGACAATATGCGCGTAGCCCTAAATTGTCCCGTTTCAATCCGTGAGTATATATATACTGTACATATACGGTGAAAAAGAAATGCAAGAACGACGGCGACAACACATAAGGACTGTGTAGTTGTTTGGAAGGCCTTTAAAAATGCGCGCAAGTGCTTACGACGTTGGAAAGAGAAAATTAGGACGCGGTCGGGCGCTGACTGTTTGACACGGTGTGCTGTTTGACGAACCAGAAACATTAACGCGAAAATAACTATAACAAAAACACAAAAGAAGGGGACGAAGAAGAAGGGAGACTTCGCGATGAAGGTGATGTTTCTTTGTTTTCGTTGTTGTCGGATTTTTTTTTCTTTTCTTTTTTTTTTTTTTTTTTAGAGCGCATTTTTAGCGGGAAAAGACGCATTCCATGACGCGCCACGGCGACGATCGACGTCAACGCACGTCTGCCCTGTATGCCGCCGACGCGACACTTGGCGCACATTGTTTCGTCACTTGCACTTTTTTTTTTTTTTTTCGCGTACAGTGTACTCCGTCATTCCCCTCCACCCGTACCAGCTCGTTTTCGTTACCCCGCAGAGGTCGCGACAGACGAGGGAGAGAGAACGCAACTCTTGCACGCAACAGCGACAATGTGTTCTTTCCGTTTGTGACGAGTGATAGCTTAACATTGCGCAGCGTTACTGCAAGGCGGAACAATAGTACACGTTCCACTCCCGATTAAAAACTATAGCGGCCATATTAAACAGTGAAAACTTCATTATCAACAGCTTCGAGAGGGGACCTCTCTTCGCCAGTGTACACTTGAAAGTGCCGTCGTGCGTGTGGTGTGTGTGTATACATATAATGTTGGAAGGAACACAACGCAACAGAAGACGGTGACAAGCAAGGGCGGCGCACATGGTATGCATCGCCCTTCCTTGTGACCGTCTTCTATTGCACTGTGTACCTTCGAATGTTTCACCAACACGCCCAAGCTTCTGCACTGAGTGTAAATAGTCCTCCACAGGGGGTGGAACTTCGTTATGCGTTCGTTTTGCATAAGCGGCACGATCTCGATGCTAAAAAGACACACTCCAATAGTACGTCCGATGCGTCATTAGCCATTTGCAATGCGCTTTTTTTTTCCCCTCTTATGTTCCTTTCCAAGAGCAAAAAAAAAAGTGTAATGTTTGCCACGCCTAACACCGTGAGCGGCCTGAAATTCGAAGGTTGCCAGTTCGGGCCCCACCGACGGAACAAGCTTTTTTCGTCCCATTTCATTGATTTCAATTTACGTCTTAATTACTGCAGTATACAGGGTGTTTCAAGAAATGTGTCCACTATTTTTAAAAAATCAAGAAAATGCGGCATTTGCTCACTGCCTTCACAATTGCTTTTTTCTGTAGCGGCAGGCATCTTAAGATGGTTGAAGACATGATTTGGGACAGTAATTAAGAAAGTTAAATTAATTAACTTTGTAATTAGAGCAGTTAAGTGGTTAAGTCCATTGGGAGAATTGAAGTCCTTCATGCGAAGAACCCATTTAAGCTTTGAGATTTCGAAAAAGCGGCCTTAATAATAATTGCGAAGTAATGAAGTTCTCCCAAATTCAGCGGCGAAACCGAAACGCGGAAGAGCGCAACTGCCACATTCGTCTGACACGTCCACAATGAGTGAACGTCATTATATCAACCATGAACCGACTTCTTAGTGTGCGTGTGTCGGCTGCGCTTGCAGTAAGTAGTAGCACGCATGACGCACATACGTTAACGAACCGGGAAGAACTGCACCTCTGTAACCGTTGTCTTGAACAGTGACGTCATTCTAGTCGTCTGCTTGTTGCGCTCATCGGTGCTTGGGTTTCGGTTTCGCCATTGAACTTGCCTGAATTTCATTACGCCACAATAATTAATAGAGGCCGCTTTTTTCAAACTCTCAAAGCTGAAATGGGTTCTTCGCATGAAGGACTTCAATTCTCCCATTGGACTTAACCACCTAGCTATGCTAATTAAAAAGTTAATTATTTTAACTTTCTTAATTACTGTCCCAAATCATGTCTTCAACCATCTTAAGATGCCTGCCGCTACAGGAAAAGCAACTGTGAAGACAGCGAGCAAATACCGCATTTTGCTGATTTTTAAAAAATAGTGGACACATTTCTTGAAACACCCTGTATATAGTAAAAAACTAAAAAAAAAATGTGTCCTATGATTTAACTTGTTTAAATTGTCAGGTGGTTTTCATTTGGTCGCGTCTAACAAGAGAGACGTTCAGGGGTGATCCCGACGAAAGGAAGACGCCTCCGTGTTGGAATGCTATCAACAACTGAAGGGAAGCGGGTAAAAATGAGGAAGAACTATACAATGAAACAGGGCAAGGAAAAGGAACCACGAAGGGGAAAACACTGAGGGCTCTGGGCTGAAAGTGAATACGCACCGTAGATTTCGCTGAAGCAGTTCACGGCATGCAGAGATACAAAACACCCTTCTTGTTCATCCTCCAACGGCAAGGTCGGAGTACCTTGTACTTGGAGGATGGATGGAGTATACCTTGTATACAAGGTCAGAGTATACCTCCGGCGGCCTAGGTATTATGGCTGACGCAAACATCGGTCGCGCTCTGCTTTAACGATCTCGCTGGGAAAGGCCGGTTAGAGCCTTTATGTGGGTATACATTGTTTCAAACTTTCGAAGGCATTCCCACTCTGCAGGTGTAGCGGAAGTATATTGTATCATATATAGATCTCGTCTCGCAAACTCGCACGCAGTCGTGGAGTTCACTGGAAACCGGCTGCGCGTGCCTCACACGTGCTGTCGTCCACTGCTCGTCATCTCCCGCCGACGGAAAGGGTGTTTCTTTGATTAACTTCAGTTAATTCCAATTTATGTCTTAATTACTACACTACGGCTAAAAAAAATTATGTCCCCTATGATCTCCTTGGCTTAACTGTCGGTAGGAGTCATTAGGTTGTGCCTATCAAAATCGTGCGCCTCGAACAATGAGCCCTATTTCGATAAGTATTACTGCAGTGGCCTCGCAAGGTCGCAGGATCGAATCCCGGCTGCGGCGGCCGCATTGCGGATGAAGACGAAACGTTAGGGGTTTAGGTGCACGTTAAAGAAAAAAGCCCAAGTGGTCGAAATTCCCGGAGCCCTCCACTGCGGCTTCGCTCACAATGATGTCGTGGTTTTGGGACGCAAAACACCAACGATTGTTACTATATTATTGAAGAGGCCTCGCGTACGAGATACCGATGCGATGATCGCTTTAACGCCATGTAATAGACAACGCCCTGTTAGCTCGCTGCAACCATCACCTGTACGATCGAGACGGTGTGTTCCACTAAACGGGGAAAAGGTTGTGCTGCAGACGGAGCATAACTAGCGCACTTACGTGAGCGGTACAAGAGTTTTTTGCCCGTGCCAATTGCACAGCAAAGCCGGACTTCGCGCGTCAATATGGCGCATCGTCCGTTGTAAGGTTATAACTTTACGTTTTCCTTATGTTTTCTCTCTCTCTCGTTTGTTAATAGCACGACACAGGAATGCGTGCAAAAGGGGTTAACGCCCCTCGTTCGACATGCCGCAGTTGCTGCTCGCGATGCAAGAAACGCCGATACACTGGCACCACTTATCCCTACTGGGCGAGCTAGTACGATTTGACCAACATGTTATAACCTACATCTTACGATATAATTTGTTTTTGTTTTCAGTCAAGAACGAAGTCACGCTTCAGTTTACCTGTATACATCAGCTTGACTTGATTGTCGAGCTCATAGATTTTACTCGCTCTAAAGAAATATCGGTTGTGCCGGTTTCGCGCGCTGGAATAGACATGCGACTAAGTCCGACGCGCCGTAGATGATGGCGGCTGTGTATGGTGCGGCTACCAGTATGTGCACAGTGGATAGGTGTTCTATAGTGCAACGAAACATCGCTCGAAACAGTGACTATATACATAAATCATGAGTCCTGGAAAGAAGCAGCTCAATTCTAATCTTCCTACCCCCCCCCCCCCCCCCCGTTACGTTTCTACATTGCCCGTGGAGGTCAGTTTATTGACAACGTCGAAGGAGCGTAACCAAGCAGAGCGCGAGTCACGCGGGAAAACCCAGCGCGTCCAGAGAAAAAAAAAATCGAAACAAGACATCCCCGATCAAACAAACAACCACGCGCAAAATCTAAAAGACGCGACCAAAACGGAAGGCTATAGCTGCGCGTGCGTATCATTCATCTCGCGGCAAACAGCTTCCGCGCCGAAACTGGAGCACATCCGAAATCCTTGGCTTCGCGTCAAAGCAGCTGCAAGAGGTCGAAGATAGACCGCGGCAGCTGCAACTGAGTCACACAGCGATGCACTAACACGATCGCGGATGCTGTAAACAGGCGGAGCCCAAAAAGGTGTCCTTGAGACCCGAATGTGGCCCCGGATTTGGCGATCCTCCTGGCTGCACCGGCCGACAGGGGTTCATTTATACGCGTGAAGCAGCGCTCGGTGGCAAGGCAGAAAGGGGAAAAAAAAACGAATCGACAGGTCAAACGATGCACTCGCAACTAGTTTCTTTCAAAGAAAAAGCCATGGTTAATATACGTACACACCAGTGTACCACGTGTGACAATGGCTTTCAGTGATACAGTTATATAACAGTTCTCGATGATCTTCCTACTGTGCCTCGTCTCCGTGTGCGGCTTCCCACGTAAAAATGAACTCAAACTCGCCGAACTATCAACTTTACTGAATCCAGGGGGGTGCACGCGCGACCAGGCCAGACTCTGCAAGACAGGGGCGTGGGCCGGAGCCCCGAGGCGGCCGCCCTTTGCACAAGCGCGCTTTCGGCTCGCCGTTGGCCAAGGCCGTCTCGGCGCCGATAAGGCCCGGCGGCGCGGCGGCGGCGCTGGCCCCGAGGTCGGCTCGCTCGTAAAATAGGCGGGGGGAGGGGGGGGGTGCGCCGCCCGGTAGCAGCAACGGCGGCGGCACCCTCCGCCCCCCGCGACATTGTTGCGAGTGCCGGCGGCTCCCCTTATCTAGGAGCCAGCCCGCGTTGCACAAGAGCGCAGCGCGCCGACGACGACGGCTGGCGCAAATCGGAGCATCCCCTCCGCCCCACCCAGTCCAGGCGAACACGCGCAACTTGCCGGCTGCGCCTGCTCGGGAAAATGAACTGAAATAGAATAACAAAACAACGGACGGCAGGCAACAGAAAGGCGCCGCGGCTGCACAGTCGTCACGGCTGCACGGCTTCTTGCTCCGCGAACGTCCCTCACGTGTACTTGAAATGCCTGCCTGCGTGTGCGTGTCAGTGTGCACGGCACGCACGATGGCATGCAGCGGAGACAGGCTGTGCGAGGAAGAAGCCCTTGTGCCCGCGGATCGGACGACCCATGTAAGAGAGTTGGCTTTGTCAAGGGTCGTTGAACATGCTGGCGACGCATGAATGAGTAGTGACGGCGGATGGTGACCATGATCGCGCAACAGCATGGCACACCGAGAGGGCATGGCATGGCCGGGCGGCGGCACGATGCAAACGCACGCGCAGGTGGCGCCGCCGCTCGGCAAAGTACGCAAGCAGAGCGGCCGACGAGCCATGCAAACAGAGATGGGGGAGGGCGCTAGACTGGAGGAGGAGGTTGGGAAGAGGGAGAGTGGCCGCCGCCGAAGGAGGGAGGAAAAGACGGCGGCGGCGGCGGCCGCGTACAATCTGGCGGCGGTCTACGGTACTCACGCTTGACGCGGATGCTGTCCAGGTGGAAGAGCTGGCTGGCCTTGTTCCAGTCGGACTGCTTGGCGAGCAGGACGGGGTCGTCCGGTGTGTCCATCCCCGCTGCCGCTGCGCCGTCACTGCGGGCCACCACCATGGAGACAACGGGGCACCATTCAGCCCGGGCCAACAACACTCAGGGCACACACCACACGCACGCACACACTCGCGCGCCGCCGAGAGCAACACTGCTGCAGCAGCACACAAGCACACACAGCGCCGAGAGACGGAAGAGCTCGTCGCCCAGTAAGTAGTCGCGTAGTAATCCAAAAAACCGATGGGCAGCACGCTCGTTTTCACGGAACCATCCCCATCGTGGACGCCTCAATCCACCGCCGCCAGCGCTGTCCTTTCGGAGGAAACCAACATAAAGTTTCGCCACTCGCAAAAAGCGCCCCTCCTCGCGCGCCGCTCTCCCTCTCCCCGTCGGCGCTGGCTCTTTTCTGCGCTTGACGCCGACGAAGGAAAGCGCGCCGCCGAGGGAGAACGCAGCACGGGCCACAGGCGCGCACAGCAACAGCGGCGGCCCCTGGCGTCGTCTGCGATAGCGACGCCCCATTGGCCGCCACGGCGCCGGGCCGACCAATTGCGGCGCGGCAGACGCGGCGGCGACCCAGCCGACGACTGCGGCTGGCGTCGGGCCTGGCGTCGAGGCGAGCGACCGCTGGCCGACGACCAGCGGGGTCGACGGGAATCGGCGGAAACGAAACTATTCATTCCCCAAACACAGACCGACGGAAAACGAAGGAAATCGCCGGCTAAGCTACAAAATGTTCGCTGCGGGGCCGGCGTCCATATTCGTCCGCGCCGTCGCGGAAGTCCCTCTCTCGCCAGGCCAGCCACGCAAGCGAGCAAAACAACAACAAAGCGCTCTTCGCCGCACAACACGGAGCCGCGCTAGCTGGAGGCGCTCCGACGTCGGCGGCGCCCATCCACTCGGCCCTGCGCGACCTAGAAACAGCAGCAGTCGCCAAGCCGCCTAGCCGCGAGTTTTTGAATGAACGCTGCGGCGGATGCAGAGAAGTGTCGGGCCGCGCCTACGCTCGTCGTGTAAGTACGTACGCGCGGAGCACGCAAGCTTCCTCCAAGGACGGCGGCGGCTCCCCCCCACCACCACCACTCCAAGACGACGGCAAGGCAGGAAGCAGCCCGCTGAGAGCGCAGCATCCGCCATCTGACAAGTGACAGATAAAGAAAAGCGGCCAGCTCCCCCCGCTAACCCCCCCTCTGCCAGCTGTGAATGAAGTCGGCGACAGACAGCCTCCCCCCCTTTTTACGTCGGACCCGGTTGAACGAACGCGCGCCCCGCCTCGAGACAGCTGCCGACTCGATCGGCAGCCTCGCTGTAGTGCTCGCTTCACTCTCGCATGCACTTTCACCGCCGAGGTTATGCCCGCACACAGCGTAAAATACAACACGCTACTTACAGAGGGTTGCCCAGCGAATTCATTACCCGGGAATTAACAAATGTTGCATGCGTGAAGTGAGGCTCTGAAATTTCGGCCGTGGACAAACCTGTCCACGGCCGAAATTTCAGAGCCTTGACACAAGCGTACGCATTCGGTAAAAGAAGAACCACCGAGGTTGTACAGTGGCTTCGGTGTCCGGCTGCTGAATCGAAGGTCGCGGGTTCGATCCCGGCCGTGGCGCTCGCCTTTCGATGCAGGCGATATGCTAGAGGCTCGTGTACTTACATTTAGGCGCACATTAAAGAACCCCGGGTAGTCAAAATTTCCGGAGCCCTCCACTTCAGCGTGCCCCACAATCATATCGTGGTTTTGGCACTTAAAACATCAGGTGTTATTATTATCGCTAAAAATAGAATATCAAGTCGCACTTTCGCAAATTCGAACAGCCGAGACAACCTCTTCCACATCCGAGGCACGGAGACGACCGACATTTTTTTACGGATATCTGGACTGTAGAATGTTGCACGCACCACCAAAAAGTCGAACGACCGCAAGACGAACGATGATATCAACATCATTGCCATCATCTCGATCATAAGAAACCCGACCCGCAGTGGTGTACCTCGGCGGCTAAGGTGTTGTGCTGCTAAGTTCGAGGACGCGTGTTCGACTTCCGGACAAGGCCGACCACATTCTGGTGGGGGGTGAAACGCGAGAACACCCGTGAACTTGGATATAGGTACCCGTTAAAGAACCCAAGGTGGTCAAAGATATATTGTAGTGTTGGTAATTAATACCTCAGAATTAAGTTATTAATTCAGTCTTTTTTTTTTTTTCAATCACAAATCGAACGGTCATAGCTACACACATTCAAAACTCTTATAATGTTGTGTGCAGCGTAGAAGAAAATGTATTTGAAATATTTGGCCAGACACGGGGAGAAAAGTGCTCAAAATGAGCGGGCTACTCGCTAGGGCTTTTGTTCCCCGCCAATGCTACGTTAGGCTATACGCCGGCGCACAAGACCGGTAGCCGTCCAGGACCTGTGTTTGTAAACAGCGAAATGGTCTATACCGGCGCTCGCAAGAAACGCTCCAGTCTTCCTCAATTTCTTCCCTCATCCTCCGATAAATAGCGAAAATACCACGACAGTGTTGATATTTGGGTCGCGCAGAGAAGCCTTCTTGACGAAACTTTCAATTACGGTACAGAGTCCTGCCGCGGTCAATGCAAAATAAAAGTATATATTGTTTCATAGTTTTCGCCGCGTTGAGACACGACTAATAGGACGGAGTAGCGCGAGCGGTCAAGTGGTCCGGTAAACAAATAAAAAAAAATGAAAAACAGGAAACTCACAACAGCAAACGCAACGTAATTTAAATAAAATAGGCGGCCCCTACGGAACCAGTTCACTGGCACAAATATAAGTACCAAAAATAAATCCCAGAACTTCTCTTCGTAAAGGCTGTGTTTACTTGATACGAACAACATCAATGATAGAGGCTATTGTACAACAGTGAACTACACAGCCCAAGAGGACAAAAACCGAGGAATAAGACGCATTATGTGAAATTCACATATTCCGACTGTGTATAGTATACCGCTTATACTGTTTCTTAGCCCAGGGGAATGTTTTGGTAATAAATACTCTAGATTCGCCGTTTAACGCTGTGTAATAATTCGTATACGAACCCATAACGCCGTGTGCTTGAACGATGAATCTTACCCTCCCAGTCTTGTGCAGAACAAGTATTCGCGATCGAATTCCAAGGTTCATTCGTCGACAACGTTCCTCTCATAAAAGCATACAAAAAAACTGATTCCTATAAAAATCGGTGTACCTTTTTTTTTTTTTTTTTTTTCATTAGTGGCACACTGCATTAGTGCACACTGCGACTGTAGAGTGGCACACTGGGTCCACTCTACAGTCGCGGCACACTGTCGACTGTAGAGTGGACCCAAAGTTTATCTGTACTTCCTATCCCGTATAAATGGAGCTAGGGGAAATCCAAATCGAATAGAAAAACGATGAAACAAGTATATAGACGGCATACAGACACCTAGATTGTCCAGGACGTGCGATTGAAATAAAATTCGATGCGGCGCGTGCGAAGAGATGGCACGGCGTTGGCGATCTCTTTCGTGCAGCGACAATGTTTGCCCGAGCAAATCGATACGTACACACACGGAGATCGGGTTGCACAGGTGAGAACGAAAGTACAGCGTCCGCACGAAAAAAAAAAAAAAAAAACACGTCGAGCGACCAGAGTGAAGTTTACAAACAACCGACGCCGGCCCAAAGCTCGTTTGACCTTTCCGCCTCTCCCATCTCGGACAGGTAGTTATATATTTATGGCCCACGTCAGTTTGGCCTATAGCTGCGACGCGCGGGCGAAGGAAGCCGTGATGGATCTAAAGAATGACTAAAGGTCAAACAAAGAGCCACGACGCATACGTCATGTGTATATATATATATATATATATATATATATATATATATATATATATATATATATTACAGTCGCGTTTTAAAAAAAAGTCACGTTTGTACAAGCATGAAATGAAAGAAAAATGACTGCTGAATCGATCCCATATTTTTCATAAACAAGGAAACACGTGCAGCGAACAAACATAACGTGCAAGGCAGTACGCTCGTGTGTGTATACATGCCATGCTCACAATGCACCAGCCGTCATGATTTCAGTTCACTTGAAAGCGACACACACAAACACACACACACGAACGCACGCACACATGCGCGCGCGCACACACAAAATAAACTAGGTACCGACATGTAAATGTGTGGCCGAGTTACCATATAGTGGTACAATGCATATATGAGGCGAGGGAGAATGGACGGACGAAAGAGCGAGAGAAATGAGAGAAAGGAAGCGACGTCAACCAGAATCGAAACATCCTGTTTGTTATCCTAGAGTCACAAAAAGTGGAGTAAGGATGTCTCAAGTCACGCACAAAAAAAAAAAAAGAGAGAGAGAGAAAAAACGTGGACTGTACACAATCGCAGCCCCATAGTTCGCTCAACAGCAATACCCGTATAAGGATGTCTACATGAGCCGCGCAATGCACGCAAATGTCTATCCATTTCGCCGTGTTTTCGAACTTTGTAGAGGCATGGAAGAAGGGCAGCGGTGGCCGCGGGCTACTACATAACGGCAACAAGTTTGCTATATTCGGATGCACACCGTTGACAATTGCCTCCAAAAACCGCCATTCAAAGCCTATTTTGAATCACCCACTCGCAGCCTCCTATAGGAATGGTATATCGTACAGGGCGGTACGCAACCGCAAGGGTATATCGCTCGAGTTACTTCAGAAGTCACTCCATCAAAACGCCTCACGGTTCTCGGAGACATGGTTCGAGCATCGGGGCAGCGACTTAGTACCGCCTTCCAACCGTATAATGTATGTAGCGTAACCTAACGTACACGAAGCGAAGCCACGCACTTTTCACGCATGAGGGACCGGCTCCGCGGTGCCTTGGCCATCGCGAACGCACCACGAACGTACGTGACCTGACATTTCGTTCGCGGCCAGTTTGGAAGAAGGAAATAGCTCCGAGTGACCGACGTTCACAGCCGTGCGCCTTGCTGGATTTTGCTCGCGAACGTCACGTGAGTCAACATACGCCATGCTACGCGTGGGTCGGCCGATGTTCGGCGATTTCCTCGACAAACACTGTTGCGGCGTCCAAAGGGGCACCTGGCTTCTCAATCTATATAGTATGAAGGCCAGATACTTCGTGGCAGTGCTGCTGCACCTGAGAGGAAAATATAAGTCATGATAGAGAGAGAGAGTATATAGGGAGTTGCTCAGTAACTGTTTTTAATAACATCCCTTTTTTTTATCTCAGTGCTGCTTAGCATTATACGTCTCTCTCTCTCTCTCTCTCTCTCTCTCTCTCTATATATATATATATATATATATATATATATATATATATATATATATATATATATATATATATATATATATATATATATATATATATATATATATATGACGATGGCTCTAGTTTGGGCCGTGATTGAACAAACACATCACTGAACAAAGACTTGGGCTCGAGCAGCACCAGATTTGCCATCACATTCGTACCTCAGCACTACTGGAAGGCGGATGTTTCTCTGCACTATAATGAACTGAAATGTACGGTCCTTGCTCTGTGAATACCTTAAAATTCCGCAACGAAGGATCCAGGCTGGTGGTGTTCGAACTTATGCTCCGCAGCGGACGTGTAGTGCACACGACAGCGTCTCATCCCGCATTTACCCTTCAGCCGCAGCGGTGGCCCGATGGTCAAAGGGAAACTACAGCGAAACAATCAGTTTAGATTGATAAATTTTACCCTGCAATCTCTAACGTCGTTGATTTAACCATCATGGGTTTAATATTAGAGAAAATTAAGCTCAACTTTTCATTTTTAAATTTCGCGCCGAAATCGTATTTTGGAGGCATTGTCCCAACGTACCATATTTACTCGAATGCAACTCAAGCTTTTTCTTTTTTTCTTTTTCAGATTTTTGCTACCTAAAGTCGACCCTCGCGTTACAATCGAATGCCGAAATACTACTTTTTCATACCTGGACGAAATCAAAAGTCAAACCTCGCATTGCAATTGTGGTCGCGTTACAATCGAGCAAATGCTTTCCAGAAACTTGGCTGGCATGTTAAGTCTCTAGCCCCCTCATAGGACAGTGCACTTCATTTTTACCGTTTAGGAACTGTACTTAGGCCCTAGTAGACGCCGTCAAAATCTATGACGTCATCACGATTGATGCGGAAATTTCAAGGTGGCGTCGCCACCCGCATTTTCTTGTCGCGCGTTTTCTCGCTTACCACACTTCTTCTGGCCGCAAGCGTGGTGATTTTGGTATTGTAAAGGGATAATTTACTAATACGAGAAAAATCGGCTTTCTCTTTAGTGCCCCTTTAATGTGCTCGGTTGCTGACCCAAACGCGACTTCGATCCCGGCCGCGGCGGTTGCATTTCGATGGGGGCGAAATGCTTGAGGACCCGTCTACTGTGTGATGTCAGGTGCACGTTATCTGAGAACCCTGCAGGTGGTAGAAATGACCCGGGGCCCTGCACTACGTATCTCACAGCCTGAGTCACCGGGCGTCAAAAAGCCACAAACCAAACTACCATCCACCGGTCTTCGTGGTGACTGGTCAGTACCAACCGCAGCCCTCTCCTGACGCGCTTTCTAACCTGTACCGAACATCACGAGCAGGTCAGCCTCCTGAATTGCGAAGTTAGAGCTATACTTTAGTCAGCCTCCTGAATTGCGAAGTTAGAGCTATACTTTACCGTTTCACCGGTCCTTGCATAGACCTTATTCACGAAGCAAATTTGTTCGCGTATGTCCGACAGATATATTGTGTCGTAAATTATGCATCCTATGCCTAAAGGCAACCTTCAAAAAAAAAAAAAAAAATGGCGGCGGATCTAACGTCCCCTGTTGTTACTATATGATATAGAGTGAAGCTTCGGTTCGCAGCATATTGAAGTTGTTCTTGTTTTGCTCCACTTCATGTTGTTCCATGTCCAGTTCCGCATATGTCCCATACTGGAGAAGACTAGCGCAGCTTTCAGCCTTACAGGTATCGTCAGTCAGGGACTTGTTCGGCAAGAAAGCAGCATCCACAGTCAGTTACAAAACGGGTACGCCAATAAAGAAAGCTTGGCTTTAAAGGACTCGCCACCGGCAATGCGAATTCAGCACGTGGCCTCGCATCGCTGCACGCTTCTACACAGGGTCAAGAGACGAGCCGTAGACAGTAGCCGTCGATCGGACACACTTTTCGGCACGCCGTTCAGAGCGTGTCGAAGAGGAGGCAAGAGAATAAGAAGGGGCTGCAGCAGCTTGGATATATATGGGCGACCTCGCGCAACAAACACGCTCTCCGCGAGGCCCCATCGGTCGGCGAGCGCTCGTAGCGGTGGGCCCGCCTGTCCATCATCCGTGCGTGAATGAGCAAGCAGCAGCCGACAGGCAACGCATGCGCTTTAAAGAAAGAAAGAACGCACGCCCGCAGCAGCGGAGAGCAGCGGCGCTTCACAAAGAGCGCCTGTGCAATCGTCATTCAGGGCGCCCACGCAGATCCATGAACCCCACGTGGCCTAGAGCGCAGTGACTGTGCTGTCTTGCGCCGAGTGAGGGGAGAGGTACGGGGTGCAAGAACGCATGTGTCGCTATAGGCGAAGGGGAAACAGAGGTGCCCCTACGTAAGGATAACAGATTTAGCCACGACTAACGATATTTCTTTCCTCTTATTCTTGGAAGAAATATTTCCACCTGCAAACGGTGCTTCGTTTCGTCGCTTTTCAACAAGCCTATCGAGCCGGCAGCGTCTATCAAACCGATTTAAGCGCTCTGCGTAAATCGCGCAATTCATGTACAAGCACACGCATCGCTACAGATTGCTTATTAAACCTTCCTTCCTTCCTTTCCTTTCCTCGCATGCCACCACGGCGAGTTTTCAGTCGCCCCGTTCCGGGACGCGGCACCGTTTTGGGAAGTCACTCGTGCGATAGATCTGATTGGCTCTACGCAGCGTTTGTGAGCATGGACAAATAGCGAGTATGGTTTACGGCGGCACCTAGGCATAAACCACGAAAAAATTCACAGGCTCCCTTATGCTTTCGCCTAAGCCGACCCTCTAAGGCAAAAGCCACCCAGTGTGGTTAACCTGTAAAAGCGGAGAGCCCGTTGTAAGCACCTACTGCAAGTGCAGTTACGATGAAACCACTATGCCATACTTCATCACTGATGATGACGATAATGAATTACGGCTCGGCCGTTTGTAATGGTTGGCCAGCTTTCAACCACCCACTCGTTAAGCAGCTCACATGGCGTGGCGCGGGGAGCAGTTCTACGCTTTTGCACTATATACATCGACTGACATTACACCTGTATGGGATTATTCCAAACAGCGCAGAAATGGGACACAGATGAGGCCACACAACACAGGCGCTGTGTTGTGTGGCCTCATCTGTGTCCCGTTTCTGCGCTGTTTGGAATAACTATGTGTACACGTACCAACAAGCCCGCTTAACCACTATTCTGTACGAGATAATTTTCCAAAGACGTTTCGAGCGCTGGTGTGGCTCTGAGGATTGACTGCCACGCAGAGTGCCCATGGGCTCGATTCCAGCTCGGACCCTGGTTTTTCTCTCGCACAGTGCGTGCGGTCATGTGAGTTTTCGCACCGCACGCCGCGTTTTTAAGGCATCGGATAAGGCACTTAAGGCTTTCGCCTTAAATCAAGGAGCGTTGTCTCCGCGACCTACGGTGTTATGGCGAATGATCGCGGGAAGCATATTTACCCCGACCGTCTGGCGATGTTGTGGGAAAAACACACACACACAAAAAAGAAAAAAAGAAAAGAAGCACGGCTTGGGAAAAAGGGTATCGCTTAGGCGCCCATAGCTCTCATGATACTAGCTGGTTCGACTGTTCTATAGTGCGAATGATTTACTCTGGTTGTAACCTAACCTCTTACATAATATCATAAGAAAACGCTTTAACGGCCAATTAAGAACAAACAAGCACCAGCGTCGTATGGGTGTCGCCATATCATATGCTGTCTAACAGCGGTAAATGATAGAAATAGTGCACGAAACGTTTCGCTGCCTCGGGGTCAGAAGGACGTATAAGCTCGAAGATTGTGGGGCTTGTTGGTAATCCGTAATGGTAGACGTAGCGCGTAAATTAGACACACAACAGGAGGAGGTCTTCGCCCTTCCTCTTGTCCTGTGTCCAAATTTTACGCTGTCTACAATTATGTATGAAATCTCGGCGCATATATTTTTCCCTCGTGCTGTAACACTGCGAACTATATCAGTGCTTGTCCCAAGAAATCCATATCTGGACACTGTACGTTTTGTTGCTTATCTTTTACCCTTACCTATTGTCATTGAACATAATATACCACATCTTAGCGGCCGGCCCGTGCGCCACTGAACACCATATCATGATCATATCTTATCTCTCTCCATTGACGCAGCCAGGTGGGAGGGAGTTATGGGTTTCTAAGCACCTACTCCGCAACTTTGACATTTTATATGAGCATATATATACACGTGCACACACAAACACGCGCACGAACACATAACGGGGGGCTCGCGGAGCTCCCCCCGAAATAAATTTCTGGCTACTCCCCCTGTCATCTGAGGCACCGCCATCATTGACGGAGAGTGGGACGGAAAAGGGGGCAATCCCCTCTTCCCCCCCGCCTCGCCCGAAGGAGCCGGACTTGAAATAAATTTTATTCATTCATTCATTACTCCCCTGTCTCTCTTTTATGCTCACCTTTGTAATCGGGTGGACTCGACATTAATTACTTTTCAAAGCCAACAAGACCACAAGGAGACTCTGTTACCTCATTCTTTCATTTCTATCGCGACTGGAAGTTTCCGTTGGTCATTCGAGCCGCCTTTCACTCGTTTTTACAAATTTCTCATCAGCACAGCGCACACGTGCGCGCTTCATTGCAAGCGCTGCTGCCCTGCGCGCCGCCGTTCAAACAGTTCGAACGCGCATGAGCCACGCGCAAGAAACAAAAAACAGTGCCGCGGGTCCGTTCAGTGGCGCCACCGCGCGGTTTCAACGTCATCGCAACGTCACGCGCGCGTCACGGAAGCCGCCATTGGTCGCGCTCCTGTTGCTACGGGACGCGGCGGTCCAGGCGCGGCCTATCGGGGCCGTCGAAGCGGCGGCGCGGGCCAATCAGCGCCGGCCGCCAAGGTTCAGAGACCCCCCCACTTCTTCGCGTCGAGAGGCGCGTCGGCGGCGGCCCAACAACAGCGGTCTCTACAAACGTCGTCGTCGTCGTCCGCTGACGCCGGCAGCTCGGCGCGGGTGGGGGCTACCTACTGCAAATCGGGCCGCACCAACAAACGCGCGCGCATGTTATTGCCGCGGCTACTGCCACATCCTCCGGGGGCCTCGCTACAGGGCCGCCATTGCGTAAGAGGCGCGTGAACACGACTCCGCCGCGAACTGAAGTTCAGTCCCTCGAGCCAGTTGCCACCCGGACACAACAGGCGGCGGTGACTTGCCCTCTCCCGCCACCTCCTCGCCCCTCCACATTCCCGACATTGAGTCCGCTCTCCTCCGGTGGAACGATACCATTCATTCTGACGGGAAAAAGAAGAAAATTTTTCCACAGGGCGAGAAACACGCGGCGCGGACTTGCGAAACGGCCCTCTCGCTCTCTCTCCTCATCAGCGAGCGTTCTCTCTTTTTTTTTTTTCCTCGGCAAGACGCTTTGCCGGCCACCGCGAGGCGAACAGCCTTGACACGGGTCACCAAACACTGGCCACGCGCTGGTCATGACCCTCCGCGCCAACCGGGCTGCGGGCATTTTCCAGCCGACTTTTCTAGACGTCAACACGGATGGACGCCGCCGATAGGGTTGCGCTCGACGTATTTAGTTTACAAAGAGCGCGATCCCTGTATCTTTTTTCATCTCTCTTTTCACGGCTACCGCGTGAATCGGGTGGTGTTTTTGTTTTTGTTTTTTTATGTCGCGTATGCCTCCAACAATATTGCGCGCTTAGCACCAAATTGAAACAGGGCCGCTCGATAGCCCTTTCGTTACACAGCGAAGGTCTCGACTCCGGCCCTGCAACTTCCGTATGAGGGTTCATTCATCAATTGCCTTCAGCCCCCCCACAATTAACGTACCACGGGAGTCAGCCTGTGGTATAAAAAGACAGGGTGTTCTACATCCGCTGCCACCCATGGCCGTGAGTCGTCGCGCTCACTAGCGCGAGCTCCCAGCTTCAGATTTCAGATTCCATAACCTGACGAACTAAAGTTCTAAAAGGATCGTAAAACCCGACAACGAACGCCTGAATTCGTAATTACGGAGGATATACTGGAGAGCCATTAAGAGGATACGTCGACAAAGGACAGAGGGAGACTACAAGATAGGAGTGTAAGAGAAGTGGAAACACGATATCAACGACCGGGTGGAGAAAGCGGATCGGCAACGACGAGATCAGATGCCCGCTATCGTCACCGATCACATGCAGAAAGAAACCGGAGCATTTTCGAAAGTCGGATCGCGTGGTAGCTGGAATGACAGATTGGCGCTGCCAGTCTCGCATTATAGCGATATATGTATGTAGGTTTTTCGTCGGCACCATGCGTAGTAACGGGTTGTGTAGCGGTAACACTTACCCACATATCGTTCTGCTATGCGTACTTAACGCGTACAAATTAGCACGACAGACGCAAAGTGAGAAATATCTCTGATCAGCCCAACTGTTTACGACATGCCAAATCAGTTCGGCAAAGCTCGCAAGATGGAGATCCGAATCTCCTTCTGCAGAACAGAATTGCAACGTACATGCCGTTTCGAACAGCTCACGCCGACATTCCATATCAACGACAGGGGCGTAGCCAGAAATATTTCCCAGAACAGGGGGGGGGGGGGGGGGGGGCTGGATGTCCCCCACTTACGTATGTTCGCATGTGTGAGCGTATATACACGTACAAAATGTAAAAAATTCGGGATGGAGGTATGGGGGGGAGGCGGCGGGAGGGGTGCGGCTGACACAACCAAACCAGTCCCCACTGAACGATACAGTGTCATGTGGCACTGATACACGACACAAATGCCCTAGTTTACCACAGTGAGTTATTCTGAGACAGTCTATTATTATTATTATTATTATTATTATTATTATTATTATTATTATTATTATTATTATTATTATTATTATTGGTAACGAAGTCAGTGCTTTTCTGTCATTTCCATAGGTCGGCACTTTAAGTGAGTACTCACTCAAACTCACTCACCACAATTTTTTTCAGCCTTCGTACTCACTCACGTTCACACTCACGTCCACTCACACTCATGAGTACTCACTCATACTCAACTCACCACGTTCAAATGAGTGTGAGTTGAGTGCACTCATGAGTGAGTGTGCCGAGCTACGGTCATTTCTCATCTCTCTTGTTTTGCACCAGGGCAAGAGCGTGAAGCCTGCAGTTCAATTGATCCAAAGCAGGCTATCTTGCGAAGAATGGCGCCCACATAGCCCAATTCGTGTTTTGGCAACGCGGCAACTGACATTTAGTAAGAGTGGCAGAGTGACATAGGAGGGTTGCCGCGGCCAGACATGCATGACATGCCACACAAATGAAGTACACCCCAGAGGGGTGTCAGTGCAAATAGGGAGTTTTACAGAATAGGGTACGAAAAGATAGCGTTCGTTGCAGTCGCCCGCTATTTCCGTCACTGAACGGGGGCCCGCAAGAGGACAATGTATGACGCATGCGCAGTGGCGACAAACGCTAACGCAAAGCTTTGATTCCAAAACTTCCTAATACAGCTGCTGCAAATAACGCTGTCACACCGGATTTTCATCACGTGTTACGGATCTGACTCGAGTACTACTCCAGTTAAGAAAACTCGGCGAACATCCAAGCTGTGAAGTATACATGCACACGTTGATCCTTTCAGAATCAGTTCTTTCATGAGAACACACGCTGGCCTTTTTCCAAATACCCGTTACGTTAAGCTACGTCCCGGAACAATTAAGCTGTACGAACTAAAACTACACTGCTACTATCGTTCGGCAGATCAGACTATACAACTGACACGGCCGCCTATGATCGAGCGGCAGTGCAACTGAAAAATGAACATGAAACAACTTGAATTCAACTGACTGTTCGACACTCGCTATCAGCCATGACGAAGCTTCGATTCGAGAAGCAACATCCATGGCAAGTCGCAAACGCGAAAATAGTTATGTGCATCTCCAAGTCGCGGAAGCATCCCCATAGACCACAAAAAAAGTTTGTAACGACCGTTAATCAATCAAATTCAGCTACGGTTCTTACAGAGAGACACTACAGAAGAAAGATATGAAGGAACGAAGGCGGGACCCCATTTCCCAAGACGCTTACGTATGCTTACGCACTCCAACCCCAGGTGCACACGAGGCATGTCCTGCAGACTGAAACCGTAGAGAGCTGACTCACCTCTTTTTCTGCATGACTGAGGCCTCGGCATCAATGAGCGTCCAAACCACGCACGTATACGAGTGAAAAGCGCGCAACGGGGCAGCACTGAGCGCAGTGTCTGTTTACGCAAGAAACTAGGTGTAATACACACACACGTACGGTATAGGCGACGCGACTGCATCGTACAGCATGCGCGCAGTCAATGTATACGGTCGGAGAAACAGAAATAAAGGGGACAAAAGAAGCAACCCGACACATGTGTTAAGCCGCACTGCATCCGCGCGTATATGTATACTACGCGTATACTATACGCGCCAGTAATAAGCATGCAGCTGCGGCGATTCACAAAGGGGGGCCGATGGGCGGGGAAGTGTGGTTATGTAGGCGCACGTGTGTACAACGACGACCGCACGCACTGCTGCAGCGCAAGACCGCCGAGCGCTGTCAAAGGAGAAGCGACCGGAAACCAGGGCGACGATCGGTACACGGTGATGTTGCATCCCCCTTGACAATGCTGCCGTCTGCATGCATATATACGGTGCGCGGAATACGAACCTCGACGTGCAAACGCGTTTGGAGAGGGAGAGAGAGAGAGGACACGCCCGTTTAGATGTGTATATACACACCGGGTGCGCACCTGGAAACGGCTTGCATGCATGGTGCGACGAAGCGCGTACAGTTTTTGTGAATGAAAAGGCGTCCACGTACGCGTACGCGCAACGTAATGTGTACACAGGTGTACGCACACTATGCGCGACCCTCGCGTGCACCTATGGTCGCGGCGTGTGCGTGGAATTTTACGCGCAACAAGAGTGCATCAGGGAGACACGCACGGCGCATGCATGGCGCAGCGGCAGCCTTTGTCAAAACTACCCCGCCATACTAGTTGCATATACAAACGCGTCGCATTTGTTGCACTACAACAAATGCGTAGTATATGTAAATAGGCCAGCATCGAGGCCAAGTCCATACAATAACTCATTCTAACAGCCGACCTCTCTCTCTCTCTCTCAAGAGGTTCAAGTTTCATGAAAAAATTCAAGGCAACACTGCAGCCAAGCGGCGCTGTTCGATGAAAACAACTAAGCGCAGTCCGCCCACGCTCCAAAATTAGTTTAATACATGGAACAATCAAAAAGGGTTGGCCAGCATTTTTTTATTTTTTGACAGAGGAGACAGGGCTGCACTTTGCAGTGCTTATACTTGTTCACTTTCTTCCTCGACTAGTGCGCGGAACGCGAGTTTACAAGCAGTCACGCGATGCAAGTTTTACACGACGAGGCTGCCTTCGTAAACGTGACTGATCAAATTTCGAGACTGATTTCCTGGGGCAAGTCATAGCATGACCAAATCGTGTATTACCACATTAATTCATCTTACATAGGCTTCGAGAGATCCTTTATAAGAACACAAGCAGAAAACTCGTGACTGCTAAAGCGCGCATACGGCACAAATCTCCTTTGCGCCTTATGCGGTGCAAAATTTCCGGTAATAGCTGTTTTACAGAGTAAGTTGCCATAAGCTCACAACAACGCCTGCTCGAAAAGCAAGGCATAGCCACAAGCGACGCATTATCATATTTATTCGCGTATGAATTAACAATTAGTGTAAAATACTATGTATGCACGGTTCCGTAGCTTGAAGGCGCCGCGGGCATTAAAATTCGGTATATACCGTTACTGAAAACTTGCAGGGGAAGTGGCCCAGACCAACGTTAAGTACTGACATGGCATAGTTGCTATGACATGCGGCCAAGCGCTCGAAGCGCGGAGACGGCACCACCAAGACTCGGAAAAGGGAAAAAAGATCTGCGCCAGGTCGTTGTACACTCCAATCACGCGACTCAAAAGGACCCACAGAATGCATGAGCTATATCGTGGTTTACATTAAGTGGACGCGAGCGAGTCGTGTCAATGGTCGCGAGCTCATTCATCATTATCTTACTGCGCTTACAAGCATCTTGTCGAGCAGTTGGGGCCGAGGCAACCCACAGGCAGCTTGACGAAACCCGCCTCGACGCTGTGCTAACCGTAACTAATTAGCTCAAAAAGCACAAGGTGAACGAAAACAGCTGACACGATGCGGCGTGTCTTTTTTTCCTTCACCTTGTCATTTGTCCTTCTTGCGCTAATTATGTCTCAAGTCAATTCGAAGCAACTAGCTTAACTCGCATCACTATATTCACCGTACTAACAACGACATCGTTTCGCTCACGCTATTTCTCCGGCCAGAGTCGGCACGTGCGAGACAATTTCCCGCAACCTGACGTCAAAAGGGGCTAAACGCTCCGCGGACAACCTGCCTCCGCGCATGAAAAAACAAACAGACGCGCAGCTAGCTCCCGCGCCTCACCACCTCGCGATCTCGCTGGCGCTGCTGCGCGGCAGAAGAAGGCTGTACACGAAATGTGCAGGCCATCGCCACTGCACTTCGCACGCACGCGCGCGGCCGCGACGCATCGACGAGAAGAGTGGCCCGTGCACGCACATATAGGCCAGCAACTGTCGCGACGATATTGCCCATCGGTGCTGGAGGGGCGATTTTCGAGTCCCGGTCTCTTCTCCCTCCGGCCCCTGTCTCCGGGTCCGGACCCGTCGCTCGATAGACGGAGGAGAGAGAGAGAGGAGAGGGCGGCGTGGCGCGCCGGCCTCTTCTGCCGTCCTTCCTTCCTTCCGGCTCCGTCTGCTCCGACGACGGCGAAAAAGCTCTCGTCATCGCTCCCCCCCCCCCCCCCTTCCCCCCAAAGCTTTCGTCATCCCGACGCGCCAGGGGCCCCCCGACCGCGGGCCAGACGGGGGGAAAGAAAGGGGCCGCGGCCCGTGAACCCGGCAATTTCTAGCGCCACCTCCGTGCACTGCTCTCTCCCACCCAGACCGACGACGGCCCACCTTACCTTTCCCCTCTCTCTCATCCCTTTCCATCCATCCCCTCCCACGAACGCAGAACAGCCCCATAACACGTGCTATTTGCTATTACACCGTTTCGCCGAGGCGCACGTAACAGCCCACTCCCCCCCCCCCCCTCGATGAAATAAGGGATCCTTATCAGCGAGCCAAAACGAAAGTGCAATGCCGTATAAAAACTGCAGATTCCCACGTTCACATAGACTTGCGCGTGCGCCGAAGGAAAAAATATCTGCGCGGTCTTATGACGCCAGTAATGCTCCCCGTTTGTCACCCGCACTCTCCTGAAAGCTAATTTGCAAAAAGCGGCTAACATACTCGAAAAGCGAAATAATTTCGCTAGTATACGGCACATATGGAAACGTGCATGATAATACTGGCGACTCGGCGGTAACCTGCTCGAACCCCCGGTTATCGCCGCGTAAGCATTTCTTGCACGCAGCGCACACGAGTCAGCATATGCATATATACGTAATCTCCACGAAAAAAAAAAAATAATAAAAAAAATAAAGGAAACATTTTCGGCCGCGCAGGTAGGGTTAGTTATGTAAGCTCTAACCATAACCTTGCCATACAGTCGCCCAAGAAGGAAAAGAGGTCGGCTTTCACCTTCGAGATGTCTTACGCGAGTGCATAAGGGACATATATATATATATATATATATATATATATATATATATATATATATATATATATATATATATATATATATATATATATGTGTGTGTGTGTGTGTGTGTGTGTGTGTGTGTGTGTGTGTGTGTGTGTTTGTGTGTGTGTGTGTGTATGTGTGTGTGTGTGTGTGTGTGTGTGTGTGTGTGTGTGTGTGTGTGTGTGTGTGTGTGTGTGTGTGTGTGTGTGTGTTTGTTCAGCATCGATCTGAACGCTCCCATCTCTTAGTACAAGCCGGTGTCTCCGCTACAGTGCAACTAGCCATGACACGCTTCAATTCATACACAACATAAACCCACTGCCCACATTAACAGCCATATACATATCAAGAATTATGTCTTAATGGCAAGTCTTTATCGCTGAAAAACAGGAAGAAAAAAACATAACTATAGGCAACGCCGACTGCGGACGATGAAACGGCGGCAACACGCGAATGCCGTGACCTCCCGCGCTTGCTCCGATCGAGGGTCACTTAATCGCGTGCCACTAGCGGCCGCGGTGGCAAAGAGCGCCGCACATCTTTCGCGTGCCGATATACAAATGTATGCCGTGTACAAGCAATCGAGCTATAGTGTACGCGCCGGTGTGAGTGAAAAGTGTGTGTGTGTGTGTGTGTGTGTGTGCGTGTGTGTGTGTGTGTGTGTGTGTGTGTGTGTGTGTGTGTGTGTGTGTGTGTGTGTGTGTGTGTGTGTGTGTGTGTGTGTGTGTGTGTGTGTGTGTGTGTGTGTGTGTGTGTGTGTGTGTGTGTGTGTGTGTGTGTGTGTGTGTGTGTGTGTGTGTGTGTGTGTGTGTGTGTGTGTGTGGAGTAGGAGGAGGCATCCTTTATATACGATCGAGCGGGGTGCCCGTTTTCTACAAGTGGGGCGCAGCAACGAGCTGTATGTTTGTGCCTATATATTGACTCAGTGTGCGGCTTCAAGGGGGCAAAGGGTGTCGCGTGTTAGCGGCCGCGGTCACGCCACGCACCACTGCTCCACAAATCACGCGCGCGTCCCTGTATAGATATAGATACACACCGTTATAGTAGTTGTTATAGTAAAGGGGCCACGCCTCGTTCGCGCATATATACCGGGCACGCACTATGTATATACTCGCGCTACATATCGCACTTCGGTTCGTGCGTTGAACGATTCCTGGCCAGCGACCGTACATGGGTGTATACTACCACCGATTTATACATATGTCTACATCCTCTCCCGGATCGATGCACTTCGATATACAATTGGTGGGAATACCAGCAGAACCAAAAGAAAGCAGAAGGAACCGAGACAAGAAAAAGAGACAGGGAAAGAAAGAATGCTGGAATGCTTCGATATACACCACTGGACGATATACACAATCGAATGACGCGCGTGCGCGCTTCAGGAAGTGTGGTGCGAGAGGTTCTGTTTACGTTCTCTTTTCGTTAGCCTTAACTATTAGGCAACCGAACCAGCAGTTGCAAGTAACAGGCTAGTGCCGGCATTCTGTAGACGATGCCTTTTTCCGACGTCAACGTCTTTTCGGGCTTGGCCAGTGGTCATATATCGACGGTTCGCCCACATTATCAACTGGATCAGCCAGCCGCGAGCGGTGGATGATGAGACTAGCACGGAATCGAGCGAAACGCATCGCTACGAAATATCGTCTTGCGTCAACTCACGGAATAGCGGCGTACCAACTGTGGACAGCATTCAGTGCACGTCGCGCACGCCACAAGTCGAGGCAATTCACATCCGCTGAGAATATGCGTTTGCTTGGTTTATCGGCTCTAACGTCCCGAAGCGACTATGGATAATTTCCAGGCTATGGGTAATTTCGACCACCTGTGGGTTCTCTACCATGCACTGACATCTGACAGAGCACGAACTCTCTAGCATTTCGCCTAAATCGAAATGCGACCGCGGGATCGAACCCCGTCTTTCGGGTCAGCAATCGAACACCCTTACCACTGCCACACCGCAGCGGCCAGAAATATGCTTTTAGATTTGTCAAATGTGCGGAATACGGAGTCCCTTGAGTACCACTCTTCCAACTGAAAGAGCCTCAGTTCAATCGTATTTATTCGGATTTATAACACAACGGCTTAACGTTCTTAAGGCAACGACTGCATTGGCTAAGAAACGCGCATATATTTCAACAATTATTCATCGTCTGACAAACGAAACGCCCTGTAAAGCAGCTTTTGCCACGTATGCCCTCTTACTGCGGGCAAACAAGGATCGACGAACGCCTTCTGTAGACTCAATTGGACTTGCCGAAAGTTTTAGCTTTATATATACCGGGTGACCTTTATGAACAGAAACAATACTTTGTTGTGGTAGCATAGGCTAAAGACAAGGACAAAAGAAAGGCACACTCGACACAACATCATTGTCCTTAGCATGCGCTACCACCACCAAGTATTATGCAACACCAACAAGCCCACATTGCCACCCTCATAGAACCGAAACAAATGTTCTAAAAAGAAAAATTAGAAAAAAAAATTAGCAGTGGCTTAGCTCGGCAGGATATACGTAGCGTGAGCTACGGACGGACGGACGCACGGACGGACAGATGGACGGACGGACTAGCGAGCGAGCTCACGCGAGTCAAGCGCCAGCCCACTAGTGACACGTCACTGCGGGAGCTTCCAGGCCTTCTCCGGCGCGCCAGCTGTGCGCCGTGTGACGTCACTGCTCCTTGGGCATGCGCAGCACGGCTCTCGATAAGCCACGCGAAACTGCTCAACCTCGGCCAGTGTAGCTTACGCTACAATAATTCAACGATAAGACTGCGTTTTCTTTGCTATTCGTTCTTTCAGCACGACGAACGCCGTGCAGATGGTAGAGAGGCCGTGGCGGCTACGTTGCCCAATTAACAATGTTTCAGAAATTAAACCAATAATTTCTGATTTTAACGATTTCATTACAATGATGGGTACAGAAGCGGAAAGAGATGAATTTTTATCGACAACCTTTTTAACGGATGGGGCGTTTTTTCTTTGATCGCGTAAATTGTTTTTGCCTCCTGCGGCGACTTCCTCAAACACTCACATTGTAACAACGGCGCAAGAAACAGCAATTAAGAATACAATTAACCAATTCTAATTAGCGAATATTAGCTGGCATAATGTGTCAACCCGATTTGAGCCCGTTAGCTAAGTTAAATTACGGCAAATCGGGGTCAATGTCAACTAATTAAAGATAAATGATGTAATGAGCGCGTCGATCGCGAGACGCAAACGTCGAAACTAGCGCTGTTGAAGCAGTGACACTTGCAAATCGAGTCGAATTTTCGAGAAAAGCGAGCAACGAGCGTCAAAACACACTGCTCATTGTTTTCTTATTCCCCTAAACAAAGTGAAATAGTTTGCGTAGAACACGCATTGTAGAGAAAAATGTTCCATTTATATGGTTCGACGCAACATGCATGTAACGAAGTTCAGACAGCTAACTGTGGAGCCCGTAAATGACAAACGGGTTCTTTCAGTTATGAAACGTTAGTTAGGTTACGGTATTACATGTTGAGTGCTGCGTTAGTGTAAGAAGCGCTGTAGTAATAGGAGGCAAACGTAAGACTTCCGAAATCATACACTAAAATGGCCAAGGCGAGATATATTTTTGTAGGTTTTGTAGGTCACATACAAAAAGCCTGCCACTATTATAGGCAGCCAATGTGATGAAGCTGCAGTGCCCCGAAACACCCCCACCCACTTCCTTTCTTTTATCTATTAAGCATTGCAAAAAGTAATTATAAAATGCGTCGAGCGGGAAATCATATCTTCCGCGGCTAACTAAGCTTCGAGAGCGTGGTTCAAAGCAGTGCGCGAACTGCCTGTGTCGCTGCACCTCCACGTTTGGAGACCAAAACACGAGAACGTTTAGCGAAGAGCGACAGCGCCGCCCAGTTCCACGCGGCAAGCGACCAGGTGCAGCAGCAGCAGCAGAGTACGCGACGGAGGAAAGGGGGGTGAACGCGGCTTGTGGCAGCAGCGCCTATTTTTAGAGCGCGAAACAAGAGCGCTCTCTCCTCGTCGCGAGGAGCTCGGTCGGCATGGTCGTCCGTCTCGACGCGCGGCACCTGGCGTAGTCTCCGCCGAAGAAGACGCGGACGACGCCGCGCAGGCACGCACGCAGCCGGGGAGAAGAAGCCCTTGCAAGGGAGAAGAAGAGCGCCGCGCAACAGCAGTCAAGGTCGTCGCTCGTCCGCAGCCATATCCAGCCAGCGCCGGGCGATCACGGGCGCGTCGCCGGCCCCATTTTGCGCCGCTGCCCCGAGCTCGCCCCGCAGCGAGGAGAAGGCTGCAGGAGAGGGCCGCCGCCGAGACACAACGCCGCGCAACAAAACGAGCCCTAACGACGGCGGCGAAGCCGCGCGAAGAAGGACCACCTGAGAGGGAAGAAGCGGGCGCGCAAAATAGCGCCAATCATTAGGCGCTACCCCCCTCGCCCCGCACCACGCGCGGCCCCCCCTTCCGCCGCCGCTGCCGGGTCGTCAGCCCTCGAGCGTCCCTTGACATTTTCGGGCGTCGGCGGCGCCGTGAGGCCCCCGGCCGGTGCATGGCAGCGGCAGCAGCTCCGAGGGTTCACCACCACCACCACCACCGCCGACGACGACGCTCGGGGCCAGCCTCGCCGTTGCCACGGAAACCGGCGGCGGTCAGAGGAGGGCGAGAGCGGCGCCACACCGCTGTTGCCACGGCAACAAGAGCGGCGGCGGCACAGCGCACGTCGCGCTGTCCGCGGCACAACATGACGGCCTCCTCGCTCGCTCCCTCGCCGCATCCCTCCACCACCACCTCCGGCGGCACCGCGGTCGGGAGCTGCGGAGCGCCGATCGGCAACTGTCTGGACCGACGCGAGACCCTCTCGCCGAGTCTGACCCAGGGCCCGCCGTCCGCCACGCTCGCTGGCCGTTTGACCAGCGGTGCTGGTGCGCACGACACTACTGGGCAGCTGCGCGCGGCAGCACCGACGCACGTGAGCGGGTTCGCGAATAATGCCACGCTTCGTCGTCGATGGAGGCTCCGCCGCACCACCGCCCGAGAATGGCTCCCGTGGACCCGCTCCGAATTCGAGTCACGTCTCATCAGGTCGCGCAGGGAGCGCCATTAGCGCAGAGAAGTTGCGCGGACACCGTCGGTTGCCTCACGTCGCAGGCCATAAGGCACCACCAACTTTCCGCAGCTGCGTGTTGCCGCGAGCGACGAAAGAATTCGGGGGAAAAAAAGAGAAAATGAAATGACCTTGTGTCTCCGCAGTTGAAGGTCGCGATGCACGCTGACAAGCACGAGCCGGCTGCAATTATTGCCACAGTATTTCGTCATACCGAGGCGTTCATGGGCATTTCTCTCTTTTTTTAGGGCCGAAGCACCTTAGGGTCGCACAATGTCCGGCCGTTGTCGTCGAGGCTCGCCTCGCCGTTGTCCCTGGTCGAAGCGCAGGTGCGATACATCTGTGCGCAATACCGTCTACAGAGCGTACATAGCGCGCATACGGTTTAAAAAAAACAGAAGGCCACAACACCGTAACACCGACATTCAACCACCCATCAATCAAAGCATATGACAGAGCAAAATGGTTAACAAGAACAAAATAAAAGGCTGTTAACCAGAACAAAAATAGAAGGCCACAACACCATAAAAGCGGCAACGCCAACAACATGTGAACAAACCGAGACATCTGTGAATAACAAAAAGGTTATCAAAAGGCTGTTAACTAGAACAAACAAAATAAAAGGCCACAACACCGTAAAAACACCGACATTAAACCACCAATCAATCAAACCATATGACAGAACAAAAGGTTAACAAGAACAAAATAAAAGGCTGTTAACCAGAGAACAAAATAGAAGGCCACGATTCACGATCCGATGCACACTGCTTCGCCCCATCATGAGCATTCACTTCGTGGATCTGCAGCAAATTTTTCTTCCCTTTTTTTTTTTTTTTTTTTTTTTTTTTTTTTTTTTTTTTTTTTTTTGTTCCTGGAGACGGGTTGACTCAGTAGTTTCTTTACCCGTTATTTTTAACGAGCTACGCATGCACGCACGTTAGTAGCCGTTGGAAAGCATTCCAAGCCGACACGAAAGCGTGTCGCGAAACGTTTCTCCTCTACTGCGAGCCCCTTTGCGGCGTAATAAACAAGACGAAGTGGCCGGCGTTGGTGAGTCCACACTGATGTCATGCCGATCAGCGGCGCGATAACTAATGGCGAAAGCAAATGCAATATAAAAATTTTGCGAGTACGTACAGCATCTGCGAAGTTATACAGCGCGAAAGACGACGACGCAAGAAAACACACACACAGGACCATGTGCGTTTGCGTACAGCGTGTGTGTCTATGGCTACAGCCAATGTGGTCTGTTTGTATGTATGTATGACTATGTATGTATCAGGGCTAGCTTTGAATTTTTGTGAAGGGGCTCAGCCACCTCCCTGTCTTTTTCAGTGTTTATATAGGATGTCGCTGAGTGCAGCTATCAGCGGTTGCTCGTCGCTGGTGACGTAAAACCAAGGTTTTCTTTTTCACAGGTAATCGCAGACATCGGCGGGAGGCTGATTCGCGACCAGCGGAAGCGCGAAATCAAGTGCTGCAGACCGAAATAGCAAAAATAAAAAAAAAAAAAAAAAAAGGAAAAAGAAAGCGAGGTCGCGAACTCGCTAAGCCTGTCTTGATTGCGTTCCGGGATTGCTATGCAAGAGCTCTCCGCGCGTGAATGATTGAACGCGAACAAGAGATCTCACGCGCGAACTCGGAAGCGTCTTTTTGCAAGCGCGCGGACAACAACAATGCGGGCGAGGGATTGGGGCCCGGGGGATAATCCCGACCACGTGATCCGGGCGTGAGATCGCGGACACCTGGCAGCGTAGTTTCTTTATGAGATGCCACCGCAGAGGCGGCCCGATGGTGGATTTGCCGGGCGCACGCATTACACGGGAAGGGTTTGTTCCGCAAGCCATGGTCAAATCCTTTGATCTCGCCCGAAAAGACTCTCTCTGTTCCCATCACTGCGGCGCGTACACAACGGCAAAGAAGGTTCCAGGAACAAGAAAGCAAAACACAGACCGCTGACTCGCTCGCGCACTATATATAAACAAGACAACCACGTGGACTGAGCGCAGCCCATGAATTCTGGCACGCACTCTGGAAAGTATACTCTCACCGCGGTGGACTTCTAGCGGGGCGACATCGCTGAGCAAAGAAGCAACGCTGAGACACGCTAAACGTGAACATGACGCACGTATTTTATGTATGAGTATAATGTACCGTGACAGAGGTGACACAACACGGAATAAACGCAGACGAATAACTGCAGTACATCACGTCCTGTCAGATGGAACGTACCGATTTTTCTCTTTGGCTGTGTGAAAGTGACCCGGTAGGAGTCATCCAGCTTGAGCCTGTGAACGAAAATTTACAAGCCCCGACGACGATGGCGCTGTCCCGCGCCTTCATTTTGCGGACTTTTTATAGACCCCTTGTAGCCAAAGTGGAACGACGGAGGGGAGAGGGGGTATATGTTATTCGCTTACCGCGCAGTGTTACTCATAAGACGATGAGCAACCTCAACAAAGCGCTGGTTTTAATTAATCCCATTGAGGAGTTTCGTGGTTCTGTTCAAATAAGCCCCACGAATGAAATATCCTCGGGGTGGATGCAGCATGGTAGGTATTTCACGAGAATTGCGATGCCCCCCGTAAGGGCAGCGGTCGGCACTTTTTCCATACACTGCAGTACAGTTATCAAGTCGAACATTAGAACGGCGCCGCGCGAGAACACTCGACCAAACCGGGTAAACAACGTATACGGAGATCCGCTAAACGGGAGGCGCCACCCACGCGCAACCACTCCTATAGCAATGACGTCAAGGAACGCGAGGTTGCCTTTCTTCTTCCTCCGCCGCCTCCGCAGTTCTGCTCCAAGCGCACGTCTAGTAGCGTCGACGCGCGTAAAATGGAGCACCGCGAAAGGCCGGGGGAGAGCTACGCAACAGGCCGCTGCCGCTACGACGCCAGGCAACACGGGGAGGACTCGGGGGCGACGCATGGCAACAACGCCGTCCTTTTCAACTCCACGTGCCGCCGCTTCGGAACGCTCGGTGAAAGCCAGCGGAGGAGGAAGAGGAGAAAGGCGCGCGCTTCTCCAAAGAGCAGCCACGAACCGACGAAATCCCAGATACGGCCATCCCACGCTAGGGTGGCACGCGCACGACGACAAGAGGGGGGGGGGGGTCACACGGGGGGGCAAACTGATAGCGCCCCCGGGTCCGCGCTCCGATGCGATCGGTCCTCCTCTCCTCCCTCTCCTCCACCCACCCAACGCTCTGCCGCCCACGCAGCTCTTCGCCCACTGTTTCCCTCTCTCTCTACACCCATGGCGACTCGGATATCAGCTGACCGGCCGCTGGCACGCAGCGGTACTACCCTAGTTATCGCTGAACCGCCGCAGCGACCGTGTCGGCGGTCATTCTGAATGGCGTCAGGGCGACGACGTGCTACGCAGGTCGCCGAGCCTATGCGATGCTTTCGTAAGCAAAAGGATGCGATCGCTTTCAGCATGACATTGAGCGCAACGTTGGCGGCGCGGCCTTAGATTTTCCAAAAGGGATGTTGTCATTCTTGCGAAAGTAGCGTCGATACGAAAGCAACACCATGGAGACGGGAAAACGGGAGAAACCAGAACGAGCATCCTTTGCAGTTTTGTGCTACACTGTTTGCGTGGATTTCCTGCGCTTCAAAATTCTTTTAGAGCGGCTCGTTGTCTGCATAAACGAAGTAGGGCATCTGCCGACGACTGCTAAAGGGTTGTACGTCTCGCGAAGGCGGAAGATGTATGTGTACGTTTTCTGTCTCGACACTGCCTTTTCACAAACTCGCTTCAATCACCTGTCCACCGACGCAGTGACAGTGAAGCAACATTATCTTCCAGAACTCAGTGGCGCAGCCAGGAGGGGTGGCTCGGGTAATTCAAACCCCCCCGCCATTTTATTAAAAGACACGTCATTTAATTAAAATACATAATGTGCTCTTGAAAATGGATATTCGTCGCGATGAAAAATGTGTGCCTCACCACCTGTTCCTAAGTTTTCGGTCGGATACAGTGATAGAGCTAAGAGCTATAACCTCCCAGTGAAGGATTGGAACGTGGCAACGAAGTGAACGCCTATAGAGCAGTAACGGATGGCTGATTATGCGGAGCGCGCGGGATATATACCCACCGACGCTAACGTCAGCGTTTCGGCCGGGCCCCGGTTTCCAGGAACCACTCCGAACCGGACCGACGAGGTGCGAACGTTAGTGACGTCCGGGGGGCAGCAGAACGCGGAAACGTCGGCGCCGCGCCTGTCGATGCAGTGATAGACCACCGAGAGGAAGAAAAACAAACAAAAAAGAGAAATTGGCCCTATGAGACGGAGAGGGAGGAACGCGCTCTGTCGACATTGCGCCGTACCAACAACGTTTGTAGATAAAAGTACCAACGAGGACGAGCGCTGATTACACAGATTAACCAGTCAGAGCATGAGAAATAAAGGGTTTGAAAATATAAAAACGGCAACAGGACAATTTTGATTTGTAAACTTCCGGGGCGTGCTGGAAAACGCAAAGAAAAATTGAGCAGCTAGACCATCCAATCACTAGATGGAAATTGAATGAAGACAATGTTGCCGTTGAGTTTGCTTTCCTGTTTAGTCATTAGTTAATATTCCAAATATTTAAAATTTAATATGAACAAATCTTCGCCAATCCTCCGGTGTAGGCACGAGCCATGAGAAGGATCGTCATCATCAACAGCGGATCGCGGCAGCCACGAGCAAATATTGCACTCCAAAATCGAACATACGCTCGCCCGGGTACACATAACGTGGGTGGTAAAGGATCAGAACACTCTCTTCAAAATGAGTCCGTATAATTAAGTAGTTAAATTACATTCGTACTATAGATAGAAAGTCACTCGTACCGCATGGGGATGTCGGAGGAGGCATAAAAAACAAAAAAAAATAATAATAAAAAAGGTGAGAGTACGAGTTCCCGTTTGACAGCGTCTGCTGCAGCCAGCCAAAAGTTTATTATTACTATTCTTTTGTTTCAACCAGTAAAGATGGATTACTGCAGTGTATGCTAATAAAGGAAAATACTGAGCTTTCACCCTAGTTTCGAAAACTTTGTTGCATCAGAGCCGGCAGTCACGCAGCGCGTGATCCTGAGTCCGAGATAACGACTGGACGTCATCAGTCAGTCAACGACCATTCCTCACCTTTAGGCAGCTTTTGCAAGCTGCCTAGTAGGTGACGCTGAAGATACGTATCGCCTTCACGAGCTCGTCGTGTCTCACTGACTGCCTTAGTGTCGCACCCTGCTTCCTTTTTTATTTTATTTATTTATTTATTTATGCAATACTCACAGCGCCATCGGAGGCATTACACTGAGGGAGGTGAACACAATATAAGCGGGTTTAAACATCACATATAAACAGCAGAGAACAAAGAACTATAGGCACAATAATAAATAAATTACATACACAACCAGTATGCCGAGAAAGACGTAATGGGAAGTAATAAATCACTAAGTTAACAAGGCATGAAACGTAACATTTGATATTTCATTAACTACGCAGCACGTAATCTATTCCACTCATATATTGTTCTAGGAAAAAACGACATTCTGAAGGATTCTGTATTGGAAAACATTTCACGCACTTTATGTGAATTATCGCCCCGTGTGGATACATAATAAGGTTCAACTATACAGGGTGTTTCAAGAAATGTGTCCACTATTTTTACAAAATCAGGGAAAATGTGGTATTTGCTTGCTGTCTTCACAATTGCTTTTTCTGTAGCGGCAGGCATCTTAAGATGGTTGAAGATATGACTTGGTACAGTAATTAAGAAAGTTAAATTAATTAACTTTTTAATTAGCGGAGTTAGGTGGTTATGTCCAATGGGAGTATTGAAGTCCTTCATGCGAAGAACCAATTTCAGCTTTGAGATTTCGAAAAAGCGGCCTATAGGAATAATTACGAAGTAATGAAGTTCTCCCAAATTCAGCGGCGAAACCGAAACCGAAACGCGGAAGAGCGCAACTGCCACATTCGTCTGAGACGTCCACAATGAGTGAACGTCATTATATCAACCATCAACCGACTTCTTGGTGTGAGTGTGTGGGCTGCGCTTGCAGTAGTAGCACGCATGACGCACATACGTTAACGAACGGGGAAGAACTGCACCTCTGTAACCGTTGTCTTGAACAGTGACGTCATTCTAGTCGTCTGCTTGTTGCGCTCATCAGTGCTTGGGTTTCGGTTTCGCCATTGAATTTGCCTGAATTTCATTACGCCACAATAATTAATAGAGGCTGCTTTTTCGAAATCTCAAAGCTCAAATGGGTTCTTCGCATGAGACTTCAATACTCCCATTGGACTTAACCACCTAACTCCGCTAATTAAAAAGTTAATTAATTTAACTTTCATAATTACTGTCCCAAATCATGTCTTCAACCATCTTCAGATGCCTGCCGCTACAGAAAAAGCAATTGTGAAGACAGCGAGCAAATACCGCATTTCGCTGATTTTTTTAAAAACAGTGGACACATTTCTTGAAACACCCTGTATACTGTTGCCTTTCAATGCCAACTTTTGAGTGAAAAGTATTGTGAAAAAGTTTTAGAGCAAGTTTTTTTCCTGCGATTTTCTAGTGACTCCCATTTCAGATCCGCCTTCGCTTGTGTAGCGTTAAAGTGTGTAATTTCGAGTCACGAACCTTGCAGCTAAATTCTGTACTTTTTCTATGCGTTTTTGTCGCCTACCATCGGTGGGTCCCACACCTCGCATGCATATTCTAAAATCGATCTAACAAACGTCTTGAAGAGCAGTTCTTTAGTAGCCATACTGAAACATTTTGCGTTACGCCGTAAAAACCCTAATGACTTGCCAGCACTTGCGACTCTACCTGCCGCGGTGGTTCTAGTGGTTATGGTGCTCGACAGCTGACCCGCAGGTCGCGGGATCGAATCCCGGACCGCGGCGGCAGCATTTTGGATGGAGGCGAAAATGCTTGAGGCCCGTGTACTTAGATTTAGGTGCACGTTAAAGAACCCCAGGTGGTCGAAATTTCCGGAGCCCTCCACTACGGCGCCTCTCATAATCATATCGTGGTTTTGGGACGTTAAACAACAACAACTACTAACTGCACTTGCGACTACGTGATCAACATGACGATGCCATTTTAAGTCATGAGTAAAGTATACTCCAAGATATTTATGTTCATACACTAGGATAAGGGGCATCCGAAGGCATGCTGTTCCTTGGTTTAGGTTGTCATCGTGATCGCGCACCTGGTATACGTTAGGACTTGGTTCTTTTCGCATTTATGAGCTCCCGTATGACCACGCATTCCGTTATCAACAAAACCTTCGTTTATATCCCTTTTCTGAGAAATGAGAAGGGGAAAAATAAATGTTCACTATTCCACACATCGGTATTCAAAGGTCGTTCTTTCTCGAGTGTTCGTATTCGATTACAACTAGAAAATTTCTTCGTTCGAACGCCTCTAGTCTGAACTGTCCCTGTTTAAGCTGCGATCCCTTTTATAAAGGCGTCGAAAATTTCGAATGCCGAATCGAATAGGTATCGATTCAGACTTCGAATATAGAGCCTCCATTTTTAAATTCTTATAGTTTTCGAACAGTTTACGAAAACTTCAAAATGTCAACTACACCCAAATAAACGCAAAATTGGTGAAACAAACTGCGATCACATTTCACCCCCGCAGGCATAACATAGCACCGGACTTCCTGATTTTCCATTTGTGTTGCTGCGAATACTGCAAGATGTGAACATCAATCTTTCTGTATTAATCGTAAGCAACAGATGTTCCATATTAAAAAGAATATTCGATTTGATTAACTTCCGGCACTATTCAATACGTTCTAAGAATTCACAAATGGCACACCCCTACTGAGCATACATTGAGATTATTTGCGCATGCGCGCGTACGCGCAACACCACGAGCCCACCCGCCGCCCTACTAATTACCGTGTTTATTCGATTCTCATACGCGCATATTTTTTTAGTGACCATAAGGTGAAAATTAGATGCCCTCGAATGTAACGTTCCCATCGATGTTCATGGTAACAACGACTTTCATTCACTTGCATAAAAGGGAAACTTGGTTCCTGAAGTAGCTGCAGGTGCAGTTAAAGTACTAGCTCGCAGGTAGTGTCTAATGACGACAAACGTGCCCAGGTACGGCTGCGATAGCGAATGAACAGCCAATCAGCAACAACTACAAACACCAAGAAATCGAACAATAAGCCTTGTGAGCGTTAACATTGTAGCAGGTCAGAGACCTGAATTGACATACATATCTTAAAATACGCTTCGTATGATACGGCCCTCGCAGATGCGCCGCAAACTTCTGTTTGTAGCCCATTCGAAACTGCAGGCTGAGGTAGAGCAAAAAACGAGCACTAAATAGGAAAAAAATAAAAAAAATAAATAAAAAAAAATAAAAATAAACAAACAAGAACGCGTGCATATTTCACCTTGAAACTTACCGTTTACAGTGTTTCTAGGTGGGCATGCAGATATGCAGTGGTTTCAGTTTCACTTAAAAATTGTGGGCCCATAGTCTTTTCTGCTTCTTTTTCTAATTCGTCAGGTTGTCCTACTTCTTTTTAGAAGAAATGTCGCCATTGTCTTTTTTCTTTTTTTTTTAACTGTTCAGATTTTAACGTCGTACTTCGTCCTTCGCTCTCTTATGTGCCATTCCCTGAGGGTATAAAATATAAATACCTCCGACATGGGCAAGTGCGGATAAATAATTAAGCAAAGTATATGTATAAACGATCAATCTGCGCTTGTCTTCGTAAGAGGTATTTTTAAATGCCTCGGGAATGGCGGATAGCAGAGGCGAAGGACGAACCACAACGTCAAAATCTCAACCAAAACAGTCGATTAAAACATCGTGAAACAATCGAAAACATTTGTACAAACAATCAAATAATATATTACCCTTTCTATCTTCCTTTCCTTTTTTTTGCCTTACGTTCTTTCAAAGCACGGGGCGTTTGCCCTTACTGTTAGAAATGACCGGGTGATTTATCAATCATTCGCATATTCATTTGTTCTTATTTTTTTGTGCTGAGGTAGCAAAAAAAGGTCGCACGATAACAAAGCGCTATAAATATGCACACTCAAAATATTGACGCGTGTATTGAAAAAGAATATTTATTTCCAGGCTTCCTTTCTCGATTTACCAAAAAAGAAAAAGAAAAAAAGACCAGCGTGAATTCATACGGACTGCTGGGAGCTAGATCCCATCCGCGACTCATGCAGCCAGTAATTTTTACTTTGATTAAATATACTGAGATTGTTTTTGAACAGGAATCGGGGAAGTTAGTTTTGTAAAAGCATTTCAGGCGTGCCTGTAGTCATTTATACTAGACGAAACGACAAATAAAAAGGATTCAAGGTTGGAACATAAAAGCAAGGAATTTTTAAGAAACCATGTATGATAGCAGAAACACATTTAAGATATGACAGGCTGAGCTAAAGTAGAATATGGCAGGCAGCACACATAAAACGGCATTCCGTGAGCGTCTCACATTACTTACTACGGTAATTACTATACGTCATTGCAAAGTAATGAACGGGACTACCATTACCGCAGTGCAGTAAGAATTGAGCGTCACGGAGCGAAACCACGACGAAATCAAAAACCGGAAACAATCGAGAAGCGTGCTGGTGCGTTTGCTCGTATTTCGCCTTAGAGACGAAATGCGAACAAATGAACAGATTTCGCGCTCGACTACTCCCGGAGAGATAGCAACGACGCAGGTTTACTCGCCGCTCACTTGATATGCATTGAATAACGTTAGAATTCACGATTACTCATGTTTACACACGTTCAGCAATCTTGCAGCACAATCTTCCAGAATCAACGTACCTACCGTTTTCGTTACCAAATCACATAATGCATATCACAACGCTTGCAATGCCACATGAATACTTTAAATGGGAAAAATTGTGCGAAAGGAGACGTCGCACAATCGAAGGAACACTCAGGACGAGCGCTGGACTAGCGCTCGTCCGGTGCGTTACTTCGCTTGTGCTACGTCTCCTTTCGCGCTGTTTTTCTCATTTACGAATACGTGACCAACTAAACAAGCCCAACGAACCACACTCCTCGAATTCCAAGTTTGGTTTGGTGGTTAGGTCACCACCAACACTTCTCTCCAAACTCATTCCTAATCAATCTATGCGGCAGTATGCTGCGCCCATTCGTACGGCTGGCGATCGACAACATCAAGCGCGTACAACCACTCACGTAAACGCCGCCAAGCAATGAAAAATGGACAATAATAATACGGCGCCCACGCGGTTTTGTTGACATGCGACGGCTGACGGGCGAATGAAAACACGCAGGAAACGAGGCGGAGAGCGTGGCTAGACGGACATGAAACAAAACAAACGAGACCACCACTCCGAACATCAAAACCAGAGCGGCGCTAGCGTGCGCCATGGCGAGGAGGAGGAAAACATTTACAAAGGTTGAAAAGCCCGGTAAAGAAACAGAAATGTGTGCAAGAGGGGCTATCTCGAAGTGAACGAAAGGACCCACTGGTTAGAAGAAACCCACGGCGACTGCTTTCAAACTGCACAGTCGCCGTTAAGGAGGACACAACATACACTGCATTTTTCATGCAAATATGGCGCCCCCCGATCTGAAGCGGCAGACGACAACGGCGGAGCGACTGGAGAGGAGGACGGCGGCTGAGGGAAGGGCCGAACGCGACGCTGCGGTGGCGAGCACAAAAAATACGCCGAAAAGGGGCAGCGTCGGCACGACAAAAACTTCCCACATTGGCGGCGACAATTCATTAGACGCCGCGAAAAAATGAGACACACTCGGGGAAGGTCAAAACGCCAACGAACGAGGAAACGCCGCGTTTTCTTTTTCGGCAACGCACCGGCTGCGTTGCATGTCGTCTGTGAGTCACCCGGATGTAGACATCTTAGAAGCGTCGTCAGCTGATCGCACACGACCTCTTGTTACTACGGGCCGCTAATTTCCCGGCACTGCGAAATAAGCGAGCAAATGGAACGGCAACGAAGTCCATTTCGGCCGGACGGAGGCTTCCGACGCACACCGAGCGCGCAGCGACCGTCTTAACGGCGAGAATAAATAAACGAGTAAGCAAACTAGCTGCGCGATTAGAGATGCACGAACGAGATGAATCCGGGGAAGTATCGTTCACACGTGCATTTCTTTTTTAACGCGCGTGATCGCAATACCCAGTTAAGAAGGGAGTGCAACGAGCAAACGGTGGGTGAGCGTCGGATAACGCAGGCTGACCGACGGGACGCGGCGATAAGGAGTGCGGCGCCCAGTGCCCCCCTCCAACGTGAACGGCGTCTGCAAGGCTTAGCGGATTGTCGCAGTTCGAGGTATCTGTTCGGCGGTGTGGGTCATCAACGAAGGGGATGGTGAATGAACAGAACGGAAAAACTCAGCTAGTGGGCGACCTCGTGTGATTTACATGCTCGGTTTCACGCAAGCGTGGCGCTGGAAAGTAAACACAACCGAAATTCACGTGTTGCTGTGCGCAATGTGCTCTCGGGGTAGAAACGGAACTAGGCAATCTCTGTATTAAATTTGTATCGCAAACAGTAGCTTTAACCGAAAAATTGCATTCCGTAATCTTACAGTGATCTACATCGTGTAATCAGCAAGGTAGTCGGACGAAAATACAATTGTAAACATTGCCTGTTCCCCTTTCAAAGGACAACGCCATAACCACATGGCGCATTTGCTTGTGCGAGATTGCCACGCAGCCTCACAATAATTTAGCCACCTACCTCAACGGGGGGCTATCCAGGGTTGTTTCAATCCACAGCACGGGTGAGGTAATCCAATCAAAAGTAATCCAGAAGACACAAACACCCAAAATAAAATCTCGAACACATTAAAATGGCGCGGAAAACGATTCAATTTGAATCTCGTTTATCCATGGCCGTTGCGTTTCCTCCCGCCAAAAGCAGCTAAGCCGAGCGCCAGACGTTGTAGTTGCGTACGGTCGGCGAGAAATTTTCACGCGCTTATTGAAGTTGGTACGCGTTATATACCATCAATAAATCATGATAACAAATATTCGACGCAAATTACAGTATTTAAAAAGGCACAAACAACAAAACCCACATACGCAACTCCGAAATGAGCTGCTGCTGTACGGGGACAAGCAACCACTCAACTACGAGGTAGGATTTCAACTAGGGCATATATCAGAACTGTAAAACGACACCCTTGCAAAGAACCACGCACTGTTTTGTGAAAAGATGGGTTTATTACAGCTCACAAACACGTAGCGCGCCTTGTGATTCTGGTAGGAGACGATAAAAACAAAGAAAATAATAAAAACAGCAATGCACCGGGTCCCGGGAATCATCCTTCAGATTTCTTCGGCGGCCTGTAATTTAAAAAAGAAATTAGTCATTAGTTGGCAGATTATTCCTGCACAAGCAATGGCGAGAAATCGCTGCACGAATAGGACGTTTCACAAATGTTAAGGTACATTTCTAAAATCTATCCTAAGGCGACATGGATGCGGTATGGTGCTGCCATCTGCCGGCTAACGCACAAGCACTTTACCTTTTCTTAGTGGGCGCGAAGTTTTGAACGATAAATTACGGCGTCTGCCGAAATGTTGACCTCAGAGTGCGTAGAGTGAAAGAGAGAGAGAGAACATCCTTCCAATTTGACGCTGCAGTCACCGTTTGGCTAATCACAATGCAAATATTCTGATAATGCATGACCAGCACCCCAATGAAAACGAAACAAGCAAAGCTTAGTAGTCTATAGAAGAGCTATCCACCTTGCCCATGAGACAAAGCAGCTGATAAATTAAGTTCTATATGATTAACATAAGAAACAATGTTTAGAGGGTGAAGTACATATAGTGTGATACCCCTGTCACACGGCCACCACTGAACTTCATTTATCTCGTTCGTCGTTTCGTCGAGGTAGATGGGGTTCGTGTCACACGCTCTACATTTCGCCGAGGAAGTCAAATGGAGCGTTTGGCGAATGGAGTCCGAAAACGACCATTTGGGCTCGATGAAGTACTCTCGTTCCCAGATAGTGACTGCTGCGAAGAACACCACGCTAACAAAATCGTCTCAATAAGCTCAATAAGACGCGAACACACACAATTTCACAGCGAACGAGCCACGCTCACCTACGTTCGCTCACCACACTAGCCACCAAAACAAGAGCGCAGTGTGGCCAGCATTGCTTTCAACTTCCCCGAGCTTGGAGAACACAAGTCTTGCGATAACATATCGCATACTTTCTAGCTTTAATTATATTAGATTGCATGCCACACCCCCCCCCCAAAAAAAAGCACCTCTACGTTGCTTTAAAGGTTACTGCATACGTGAAAAATGTGACGTTTCGACATGCACCGCAGTGCCGTTTCTGCCCCATGCGGCTCCCGTCGAAAGCTTGTGCTGAGCCGTGTAGCACGGCCACAACTCCATTCTCGTAATGCTCCATCAGGGAGTTAAATGCCGAACGGAGTGAAATGGAGTTCGGTGGTGGCAGTGTGACAGAGGTATACCACATCTTCCTGGTCCCTTAGACGTTCCATTTACATGATTATACGTAATGCAGTCTTGGTACATTGCGTACACCTAGGTGAAACACCATCTCTAATTGAGATCATGAATAGCGTAGCATACATCAATCAGTACACATCAAATAACCTGCTGCCAGCTGCAAACAAAGGTTCCTTTCTTTGAATGTTGCAGTGGAGAATGTCCTCACATAAGCCTGCAATAAATGAAAAACAACAAAAAAGCTTTGACTACGCCTGCCTATCAGCTTATCTACAGATCCTTAAGGACCACGTGCACCTAATGTCCCCATGACCAGAACGTTTTAAGCAGACAGTGGTAACTATAACAAGGCAGTAAAAGCCCAAGCCAATGCAGCACGTGACATCTTGCAAAACTTAATACAAACGCCTCTTCCCACCACAGGGTCTGGGCAGAAATGTACCTGTACATGCCAACGACCACAGCGTGGTCCCTTTCATAGGGCTCCAATGTGATTTGCTCCTGCGGCTTTAGCCGCTCCTGCTTCAGTTTCTCGACTTCACCAGCAAACACTGCCTCAGGCTCAGCCGTGGAATCGATGCAATTTGCCTGCACAAAGGTAAAAGGCAAACAAACCTTGTGAATGTAAAGACACTTTGAACTCCCTTAAACTTAATGAAAAAGGAGCATGCAGTCACAGTTCATGATGGAATGTGCAGGGATTGCCATGATGTCCGTGGCACTTTCATGTGGTATGCAGTGTTGGTGGTGTTGTGCTGTACAGTGTGTTGACGCAGATAACAGTGAGACAAGCAGAAATCACGGGCAAACGAAGCCAGCCGATAGAAAACTGACATGCACAGAAGCAAAGGAGATGAAAAAAAAAACTTCCCCATCTCCCGCTAAAGGGAACCATGTGTGGATGCGAAGCAGCGGGGAGATGGTTAGCTTGAGCGGGAGAAACGTCGCCGCTCTTGTTTCGCTCATCGCGGCGCTGCACAGGAGAGAGAATGAGGCGGGCTCCGTCATTTTCATACCGCGGCGCCCCCAGCGGAGTATGCAGCTGTCGCACCACCTGTCGTGCGCGCCGCTCCCTAGAGGATTCCTATAGGAGAGAACGGGGGGGGGACCGTTAAAGTCCCTAGAATAACTAAAGTAGCGCCATACGTGTCAGTGTGCAGGCTCCTCCTCTCCCCTCTTTACCCCTATGCTTGGTAGTGCAAGCGCCATCTTGTCCGTCCTCTGTGCATACCCTCTCCCGGCGCACGGGAGAGGGTACGCCTGTGAAAGGGTATGCCTTTCGCCACGGCCGGCCGTGCTTTCGGCAGTTTCCCGCTGGCGGACACCATAGAGGCGCTGCTGCAGCTTCTGGGAAAGGAGGCAGAGGTGAAGGGGCGCGGTTGGCGCTACTTTAGTTTATCTAGGGATTTTAGGGACCGTAGGAGAGGAGAGAGAGGGGGGAGGGGACACGCATGCGCTGTGGGGGGTGTGGGATGCGGGAGCTGCTCCGTAGAGTAGAGGATTCCTAGAGGAGAGAAAGGGGGTGAGCGTAGGAGAGGGGAGAGGACATGCATGCACTGTGGGACGCGGGTGCCTCTTCGTAGAGTAGAGGATTCCTAGAGTAGAGAAAGGGGGTGAGCGTAGGAGAAGAGAGAGGGGGGAGCAGACCCGCATGCGCGGTGGGGGGTGTGGGATGCCGGAGCCGTTCCGTAGAGTAGAGGATTCCTAGAGGAGAGAAAGGGGGTGAGCGCAGGAGAGGAGAGAGAGGAGGGGACGCGCATGCTCTGTGGTGGTGTGGGACGCGGGAAGGAGGGATTGACTAAGCCCCCTATTTTTTTCAATGCCAGCAAACACGATCGCTCCTCAATGGGAGCCATCGGTCCGCCTCAGTTCAGGGAGTGGCCGTGATGCAATGCAACGAAAGGGTATGGCTGCTTGCGTAACACGTGCGTCCGAGCGCTTTCCCACGGAGATGCGATAGACGCACTTTCCCTCTCCAATATTATGCGTCTGTCAGATTTGTTCCTTCGTGCTCCTTCTTTGTGGCTTGAAGCAATGCCGCCGCCGCCTCACAGCGCTCGTGTGGCACCTTTAAAGGCAATGAATGCATGCAGCAGCGTCGCAGTGACGCGTTCCCATTGGTTGCCCGCATAGCGCCACGAACGGAGACTCGCTATCTCAAAACACCGCGTCTCTTACAGAGCAAGCACGACTGCCATCATAGTGAACACGAGGAATGCAAGACACCGCCCTACGGATCTGTACACAACTGAACAAAAAATTACTTCATCTGATTTCCGTCGTGAGGCACCACCTAAAAGGTACCATATTTACTCGAATCTAGGCCACCCTCGATTGCAGGCCAACCCCCGAAATTCGCAAGGCCAGGAAAAAAAAAAAAAAGGCCACCACAGTGACCACAGCTGCTCGCTACGCCTATGCTGCTGGTTTCTTTGTGTTGTGACTTCGCGCATAGCGTGCGTGTAGCGTTGCGTTCTACGGCTGTGCTTGTGCGCGTTGCCACCGCCGTCGCACTTCACAATGATGGCGACCGTCACCGGAGTGAAGCGGCCACAGCAGCCAGCGTGCGCACCACCACCTGATGGGGTTCAAGAAAATCATTCAAGCACAAATTCCGTCGACGAGGCGGACAAAAATAACGCAGTTTTTCATGAAATAAAGGTTTCGTCTGTGCCGAGTACATTTGCCTTTTGTTTTCATGGGCCATTCGATAATCCGGAATTCGGTTAACTCGGACATTTTCTCCGGTCCCGTGAGATCCGGGTTAACGAGGTTTTACTGTACTTGAATCTAAGCCGACCCCCCCCATTGTTCGCACATCATTTTTGGAAAAAAAAAATAAATAAATAAAAATAAAAAATAAAAACATTGGCCTAGATTCGAGAAATACGGCACTCTCTCTCCCATGAACACAAAGCACACGTGAAGGCTAGGCGAGGGGCAAGAGTAGGAAAGGGCTAGGGGGAGAGGGTGGTGAACGACTGGATCGGGCGCATCTGGCTGGCATTGAAAAAATAGAGGAGGCACTCTTAAGAGCATCGGGCGTGTAATTTGAAGGTTGCAGGTTCAGTCCCTGCTGGCAGGAAGTTGTCTTTTCATCCTCTTTACTTCCTTCTTACCTATATGACAATTACTACAATACACTTAACCCATTAGGGACCACTGTACTTTAAAAAAGTACAGTTCCTTTTTCGGGCATAGAAAATACAAAACAGAATATTTTGATCTTGTTCATTACAATTTCTGATGCCAAAGGTTGCAGCAAGAAAATCCTAATTTGGAATATTGGCTCGGTTATGTTTTTTTCTGTTTTATGAGTCGTCAAACTTTAGGAAAATGGTCAGTACTACTTTTTCTAAATTATTTCAAGTTTTACATTTTATAAGTTGAAAAAACGGACTGCTTCTGCTTCAGGAAGAGCAATTCAATTCCTGCCAAGCGCGAGAAGCCTATACAGTCGCCGACCGATTTTTCGGACCTGGCGGGGACCGCGAAATAGTCCGAAAAATCGCACAGCCCGAAAAAAATGGTCAAGACATGAAAGTGAAGTTTATTTGGATCAGAGAAGTCTAAAAAAATCCCCAATAATGTCATGCTTCATGCTGTGGTTGGAGACGAGCAGATTTGGTTGTATTTGGGCTACGGTAACATCGTCAGCGCGTTGGCAATCGCTGCCGCCGACCGTTGCGGGCGGCACAGTTGGTGGCTCCATGGCACCAAGCAAACAAAACTTGATGCCGGTTGCAAAAAGATGCATGCAACGTCTCGCCTGTTCGGTGGGATTTAACGACGCGGTCTGGGGTTCTTTTACCTGCACCGACACCGCACAGTATACGCGATCCTTCAGCATTCCGCCTCCATCAAAACGCTACCGCCGCGGCCGCGATCGAACCCGCGTGTTCCAGGTTAGTAGCCGAGCACCATAACCACTGCGTGCTACTGAGCAACCGCAACAGTAGGACACATGTGACGCGCACGACGGCCCAAACACGCTTGACACACCACCAACACGACCACGTGCGTCACGACAACCGGAAAAACAAACCCACCGAGGGAAAAAAAAGGTCTAGCGGATGCCTACCGGCGTATTAATGATGACGATAAGGCTGACCGAAAAAGAAAGGTTTTGCCAGCCAAGGAAGATCGGACACGGCCTCCGAAACTGGAAGATTGTGCGCGTTTCCGATCTTGGAGGCCACACAACTAGCTACTGGAAGCCAAACTCGACCAAGCCAACAGAAAATCCAATATGGCGGCTTTCAAAATCGAGCGGCACGGCTCAAAACAAGCGATTTAGTCCGGAAAATCGAACTTTAGGGCATAAATTCGTCCGAAAAATCGGTCGCGAAAATGCATTAGTGCTATGGGAACCTTGACGGTGCATTTATGAAGTCCGAAATATCCAACAAGTCCGAATTTTTGGAGTCCGAAAAATCCGTCGGCGACTGTAGAGTGCATAGTTTTGCTGTGAGGAGTAATCAAATCCTAATCCTAATTTGGAATATTGGCTCCGTTATGTTTTTTTTCTGTCTTATGAGTCGTCAAACTTTAGGAAAATGGTCAGTACTACTTTTTCTAAATTATTTCAAGTTTTACATTTTATAAGTTGAAAAAAAATGGACTGCTTCTGCTTCAGGAAGAGCAATTCAATTCCTGCCAAGCGCAAGAAGCCTATAGAGTGCATAGTTTTGCTGTGAGGAGTAATCAAATGTTGCTGTACTTTATTTAGTACACTGGGACTTCGTGGGAGCACACATGTAACTCTTGTTGTGCGTTGCATCATAGATTCAACAGGCTTTTTTTGTTATGAATACCGTTTTTTCGGTTATCTCATACTCGTGAAGCTGCAAAAGATGTCACTGTGAATATATGAGAGCCTCTTGATGTTTTAAGTGGCGATTCTGACCGTAACATGGGAACTCAGGAGGAGGAGGGCAATGACGACGGTACGAATGGATGCTCTCTGCTAACGATAAAAAAAACATGGAACGAAAGGAACGTGGGTAAGATAACTTCTGTTTTGACTCAGGAAAGCAGCTTTGTTTCGAAAATGGCAAAGACAACAGCATAATTGCTATGCTGACGAAAGACTACACAGTTGAGTCACTATGCTCTGTATCGTGGTGGCCATTCACTGAAAAGAAAAAAAAAAACGTAGTGCCACCGTCCTCCTCCTTCATCTGCAGTAACAATGCCCATGAGGGGGTTTGAGCTCTACAATCAAGCTGCGAATGACTAGAGAATTTTCATCCCTGAGAAAAAGTGGTACCAGCGCCTATTTACCCAGATGATCGAAATAGCCGCAGACAACGCATAAAGGGTCTGCCAGCACATTGTAGGTTTTAGCAGACCCTCTACGCGTTGACTATTGTCCTTTAGTCGCATAACAGCAAAACACTGACTGCGCCTTGTTGTACCCAAGAGAAGTATCAAAGCTCTCCAGATTCCAGTGTGCTTGCTATTACTCTCTATCCATACGGACATTTTCACAAGAAGCCGGCAAAACAGTTGAATTCTGCCAAAACACATTGAAATGGTGTGACGAAAAGCCTGACGTTACGCTTTCCCTAAAGCACTGGTCCTTGATTAAGTTGCATGGGCCAAGATAACTTTGTTATTCGTTTCGCAAGGGCCCAGCATACTCGCCATTCTTGGATCAAGTCACCTTGCCCGTTGCTATCTCGAAGGCCCAGCGTACTTTTTATAGTACAGTATCATAACTCCTGAAGAAACACACGTAACTCTATGAAAAGTTGCACGTGTGGTTATCTGTTGGGGTTAATTAAATAAGCAAAATGTCAATAAAATCGGACCAGTAGTTCTTTTGTGGTCCTTAATGCAGTAACAATTAACATCCCCTATACTTTCCTTGGCTTCGTTGTCTGCTGGTTCTCATTAATTAAACGAGCCCTTGAAAATCTCTTCCTTCATTCATACAATACAGTTGAACCCCTTTATAAGAGGCATGCTCTGGGCAGCAATTATTGCCTTTTATATGAGGTGGCTGTTATAAGCAGGGTACCACGTATGCATTTTCTTATCAACCCTAACTTATATGTAGGCACACTGGTGTCTCTTATACCCATTTGTCTCTTATATCAGTGCCTCTTATAAAGGGGTTCGACTGTATGAACTAAATCCCCACGCACACGGTCACACATCACATTTCCAGCTATCACCGCCAACCATCTCACAATAAGCAGAACAACTATCTCCTAGAGGGCCCGCACGGTGCAGCAGCATTGAAAGCGTATTGCACTTATTTAATCATCCCACACTGTTACCTAGATTTATGAATAAAAAATGGCCAAACTTGTTCAGATTCCCCCGCATAAACAAACTCTCCTAATTTTTTTGCACAAGCGAATGTCTGCTGCACCCATGTGCCAGAGCACTAAGTCCATGGTAGTGCAAGAGAAAAGGTAAAGTGCTGTCGACAACCTGACCTTGTCCTCGACTGTTTTTGTCACAAACCTTGTGGCGATGCTTGCCCCCCCCTGATAAGTTGTTTAAGTTAACTAAAAGAAGAGAAAAATACCACCACACACCTTTATGGATATGACGAAGTGCCCACCATTTTTGAGAAAGTTGTGAGCATTTATAGCAACTATCCTCGCCTGGTCAGGCTGAGCAACGTCTGCAAAGATGGTGTCCACCATACCTGCAAAGCAATCATGTTTACATAAATGTTAGCACATCTTACTGCAGCATAAAGATTTAAGGCGAGACGTGGGTCTTAAAAAATGTTTTTTTAAAAGTTGGGTGAATAACATGAAATTTAATACACTTATTTAGTTTTTTCTGCAGATCTGAAATCTCTTAAGTCGATTTGTAATAGCTGCATTAGAACAAATGATATGCAATTTCAAACACATTTTTAAGCATATTTGTTACGGGTATTTTTGGCAACTTTGCTTGATCAAACACAAAAACAAAGTATGCGGCAAGATGGCCTGGAAGCTGGTCTAGCTGGTGATGCTATTTATTTTCTTATAATGTTGTTCACCAAATTATAATTCTCGATGATCAGAAATAGTATGCACTAAGAAAATTTCACTCATATTTGCATCAATTTATTTTGCATTCAAAGTTCATTCAAAACAATCAAATTAGCATCACCGGCTAGACCACTTCTCTGGCAGTCTTGCCGCATACATTGTTTTTGCGTTTGACAAAGGAAAGTCACCAAAAATCTCCGTAAGAAGTATGCTTTTAGAAATGGCACATCTTTTGTTCTCATGCAGCTATCAAAAATACAATTAGAGATTTGGAATCTGCATAAAAAATGGAATAAGTTTGTTAAATTTCATTCAGTTCACCCAACTAATAAAGGAAATAAAACTAAGACCCGCATCTTCCCTTAAATTAGGATTACAAAGTAGAACAAGTCTTCTGAGACAGAGAGAACACAACAACCGTCATGCATACTTGTAAACTTACAGATGTACATATGTGCGTATAATAAATTGCATGCACACTAATAGATATTTTGCTGAAGGAAGGCTGAATAGCACTCTGGAACATCAACTACTGTAAAATTCCAAGTAAGTGCAACAGTCCCCGCCCCCCTCTTCAGCAAGTTGAAATTACCGGGAAAGGGGTGGTGGTGAGGGCTTTCCCAGTGTGACACCAAAATTAAAGATGGTGGCGGCAAAGCTCTCCCGCCAGGGAAAAAAAAAAAAAAAAAGAAAGAAAATGGAGTGCACATAAACTTCCTCAGAAGTCTTCAAGCTGTTGCTCAAGGCACAGCGCATTGCAGCGGCTCACTAACACAAGAAAGACAAAGAAACTGTGATTAGGCCACGAGAAGCATGGGATGGAAGTACCTCCGATGATGAGCCAACACAATGGCTTTAAGCAATGGAAACAGATCTCGGAGGCCTTACTTTTGCTAACTAATATTCATAAGTACCATCTTGGAAGACAGATATCCAAGACCATGCTTTTGCTGGCAGAACCCTAAAAGTCATCATGGAAGTCTCACTTAGCTAAGTTCGGGGTGCAAACATAGTAATGCGGGGAAAAAAAATTTTTTTTTTTAAAAACAGATTTCAGGTGCAGGTACTTGGAAATCAAGCTGTTAAGCAGCAATGGATCGGATTCAAGCAGCCCAGTGTTGCATAATCGGTGTGCGGAGGGGGGAGGGTTGGGGCTTTCCTGGCATGGCTTGGGAAATTGAAATTAGCAGTGAAACTGGAGGGGGCGGGGCCCCCCACTTGGAAATTTATGGTCAGCACAATCGACAACAGGACATGGTTGGTAAAAACGAAATACAGTCGAACCCCTTTATAAGAGACACTGATATAAGAGACACATGGCTGTAAGAGACAACAGTGGGCCTGCAGTAAAATACGGGTTGATAAGAAAATGCATACATGGTACCCTGCTTACATGGTACCCGGCATTTCCCCGCTCAGTGTTTATGCGGGATGACAACAGACTTGACCACGCCACTCTCTGCGCACTGAGGCCACTGTAATTTTAAGTTGCGGCTGGCAACATTTGTGGCTTCCGACCAAGCCAAGCCTTCAGCCAAACCAGTCTGAGAGCACGCTAGTCACGCCAATGGTTCAAGTGTTGCAGCTGACTGAAATGCGGCACAAAGTGATTGCATTATCGCTCAAGGGTGCTCGCCAATCTCTTATCACAAATTTCTTTTCAAGCTAAATGTAAGTAAAAAGTTTTCGTGTTTTGCGTCAGACATTCGTCACTCCGTTGTTAGGCATCGTGACCCAAGTTTTGAAAGTAAGACATTCCGGTGCTCCAAGCAGGTGAGTTCCGATGTCAAATTAGAATATTAATGCGAGAGGAGCTTTTGTGCTCCTCAGACCAACAGCTTCGGGTGGGCTATAGGCGGTCCCATTTAAAGGGACACTAAAGTGAAACAGTGAGTTGCTTTAGATTGATAAACAGTACTCTGAGAACTCTAATGTCACAAGTTTCACTATCATAAGTCCATTATTAGCGGAAAAAATCAAGGTTGAAGTGTCATTTTTAAATTACGCACAGAAATCTCCGCGCATGACGTCACTAATTTCAAAATGTATTTTTCGTATTTTCGCGACATGGGCTCGATGAAATTTTCTGAAACTTCGTATGTTAGCACTATGGCACCAACAGATGACAATGTACTTCAGTTTTGCCGATTAGAAACTGCGTAGGGACCCAGTAGACGCCGTCAAAATCTATGACGTCACGGTGTCTGGTGCAGGAATGTCAAGGTGGCGTCTCAACCCGAATTTTCTCTTCGCGCGTTTTCTCGCTTGCCAAGCGTCGTCTCGTGGTAAAAGTGGTATTTCAGGACAGTGAAACTGTACTTCACTAATACGCGAACAATCGTTTTTCTCTTCAGTGTCCCTTTAAGCAGATATGCCTTCCTTTCTGCACAAATAAGGAAGAATTTATTCCAAGCCGATCAACAAAGGTGGCTGAAAAAGCGTGCTAGAAACGCTTTATTATCGGGCTAAGCTTTGCTGCTGTGCAGGGGCTACATAGCATCCCTGCGCCTACTGTAACGGCACTCGCTCATTAATTAGAACTTGCACTGCAATTTTGTTAATAACCACTGCTGGTGATTGAAGTTTTTGGTAAGAATGCTGTCGAATACACTCAAACCTCATTATAACGAAGTTGCATCTTACATGAAAATAAGTTCGTTATATCCGCAAATTCGTTATAAAAGTATAATCCTAACACTGTATCTAGTGCAAGACTATTTTTCATTTACTTCGTTATAACCAATATTTCGTTATATCGAGGTTTGAGTGTACATTCAGCATGTATCAGCAGAACTAGCCTGTCCCATACTGCCGAGCGAAATCGAAACGATCGTCACATGGCGACACACACCCCCCCACTACTCCCGCGGAGAGTTTGGATATTGAGAACTTCGGATAACATGGACTCGTTTTGCCAGATTATCACGGTATATTGTAACGAGAGTAGACTGTAGTATAAGAGTGCTGATAAGTGGGAGCCGTACCAACAAGCATCCGGTACTTGTGTGGATGGCGGGCATCCTCAATGATGGGGATCACATTCGTCCTTTTCTGTGCCACCCCGATGAGGTCACGACCCGACCTGTGGGAGAATTCGACAGCGTAGACCAGGCCCTCCTGCGTGAAGAGTCACAGTGAGTTACAGAACAGTTATTTGCAAGGGTGAAGGGAAACTAATTGAGTTAAAATTACAATACATCTCAACAAAGAAAGAAAACAAAATTTCAAGGGGCCACCGAAACATTTTTTGAGTAAGGCGAATGCACTACTCAAGAGCAGCCACTGTCCAATGCTCACCTCAAAGTGTTGTCTTGAAGTTTAGCCCTAGCATGTAGGCTAAACTTCAAGACAATATTTTGCCTTTGCACCATTTGCTGGTTAAACGACACTCTGCATATCAGCTGTGCTGCAATATCACGTTAACTATGAAAATTGGCAATTTGGAAATGCCCGCTGAACACCGCAGAAGAGTAAAAGCAGTGTGGATGGAAGAGGAGGAATGCATAAACGTGCTCATTTTGAACATGGTACTAGTTGCAGTTTCCAGAGGGGGGCCAAGTTACCGTATTAACTCGCGTAATGAACGCACTCGCATAATAAACGCACCCCCCAACTTCAGTCGCCAACATTTTTTTTTTTTTTCCCCCTCCCGCATAATAAACGCACCCCCTACATTCATCCACTGCAGTCCCACAAACTGACAAGTGGCGCCTCCTTGCCCATTGATATTTTCTGTTTTTTATTATGCCGACCCCCCCTCGGTTCGCCCCCCCCTCCTCGCCCGCTGCCGCGCGCAGTTTTGTTTTTCTTTCTATCTGTGCGCAGCACGTCCCCTGTCTTTTTGAATTATCTGTGCGCTACAGCGGGATTCACCAACGGTGCGAGTGTAGAGACATCGCGGCTCACAAGCACACAGCGAGCGAAGGTCACGAAACTGCCCGCGCCAACCAACGGTCGCTTCCTGCAAATACGAAACTTTAAGCCCAACCAGCCCAACCACATGCACGCGATTTTCGAGCGACGGCGACAGGACTTTCTGTCGCGAAGGGCCATCCGTCGCCGTCGCAGGCATGTTGCAGTTTTCTGGAAAACCAGAAAAATTCGCTTGTCGCCCATAAAAGAGCGCGACAATTCCCGTAACATGGTGGCACCCCTGATCCTCGCTTCGGTTGCAATTTGCTCTTCATGCTTGTTATCCGTGCGTACTTAAAAAAAAGCAAGATATAGGCTACCTTTTTACAGTCACATCTCATGCAGAGAGCGAGGCAGCGGCCGTATTTTGTCGTTAATCTTGTTATCAGCGGTTTGTTTTGATGCTTCGGTGGTAGCTTGCTGCAATGTCAACGTCGTCATCGTGCGAGTTTGCCACGGATTCACGGAGTTTGCGAAGTGCGTCGTAGCGTACGCTTCCGGTCGCCCCTCGAGATCACAGCAGATACCACTGTCGCGGTTAAACAAAAGATTGCGAAAAAAGAAAGCCGCGAAACGCTTTTATGGAGTGCGCGGGGACAGCTTGCAGAAGATAGCGCCATCAACCACCGAAGATGAGTGAAGTGCAATAAAGAAGCTGTTTCCAAACAGTGTACGCGTATGTTAATTGCGAAAGGTTAAGCTACCTAACTTTTTTTTTTTTTTTTTTTTTGCATTACCGCATTTTTTGCTCATCCCGAAAAAGTTTTCGTAAAATTTACCCCACATAATAAACGCACCCCCCCAACTTTGCTTCAATTTTTCGGAAAAAAAAGTGCGTTCATTACGCGAGTATATACGGTATTTTGTTCCAGAGGGGGGCCCCGTTGATTTGAATGGAGCATCACGTGAACGGAAAGCCAAAGTGGTTGAAACGGCCGGCCCAGGATCCTTTTATGCGCGCACAGAGAGCAATACCATGCTGCGGTGCAACCATCGGCGTCTTCTGGTGGCAGAAGAACGATAGAACATTTGCTGATCAGTTGACAAAGACACTGCCGATAACCAGACCTTATTACAAGCTCTGCCGTCACCTACCACTGCAGCTTTGCCAGTGGCACCTCGGCACCCACTGCCTCAGCTATTGAGACGCAGAGGACGACAGACTTGGCCACCAGAGTGCCATGATTATGACCAGAGCTGCCAGCAGACAAGCCAGTGGTATTATTTCGGCTTTTAATTACTGTTCAGAAGGCAGATTTATCACAACGGATGAAAGTGTACAGGTTCTGTCTGTAAAGTAGCGAGACTGGGCATGGTAAAATGACATTATTGATCCGATCGGTGCATTATAGTATTTAAAATTTTCAAAATAGTTTCCTGGCTGCCGTGACCGCTTTCAGACTTTTCGACAGCCCAATGGATGGTGGGAACACAGTTGAAAAAAATGGTGACCTTTCTGGCTTCTTTTGAGATTTAGCAAAAGGAAGTCTGCCGGGCTCATATCAGGGCTGTATCAGGACTGCGTCAGCCCTGATGTGAGGCCGGCAGACTTCTTATTGTTTAAAGGCCACCTCAACATCTTCACATGCAGCTGTGTGAAGCCGTTGGGCGCCGGAAGCAGCAGGCTTCTAGTTTGCTTTGACCCTCATGTTGGCCTTGTGGCACATCAGACTTCTTTTCTCCACATTTGACTCCGATGATTATCATCAGCTTTGTGGAGAACAGCATGCTCTTCTGTTTCAGGGCAGCTGAAATGAAAATTTCCAGCTGTTTCTTCTGCTCCAATAAAAGGCCAGGCCCTCAAGAGTCTAGAAAAATTAGCTACATCATCTCAGCAACAGCTGGATGAGGTTCCTCGGACTCACAGCAGCCTCGTTACAGCAGTCCCCGGAGCACCTCTTACACACTGTCTTCGACGGCAGATTGGGATCAACCCGCGCAACAATCCCCATATGCCCTGTTGCCATTTGGGCTAGGCGTCATTTAGAAGCAGGGGCCAAGACTGCAGCTGGGCCAAATCCCTCTGCCTCGGTGATCGTCTTGATGACGACCCGGCAATTCGCGATGGAGACGAGCGGTGCGTCTGGTAGTTGCTACTGAGAGCCGACAACTTCAACGACAAGTATGACGCAATGAGGAGTCGACTTTGGTACCGAACCGACCGTATGAACTGCCGTATGAACTGACCGTATCATCTGACCCTATGAACCCCGCAAGCGTAAAACATCGGCGTTGCGGTATTATAATGGCTTGTAGTGGCCGAACACACAACGAGGGTAGGGTTTCCCAACTACAGTAGAAGGTGTGAATCTCAAAGTGGGAGCGAAAATATTCGCTATCTCCCGAAATTCCGTATCATAAAAAAAACTAGCAAAATCGGATTTCAAGCCACGATATACGCACAAGACATCTATATCTGTCAAAAGAGCTCACGTATGTCTTTCTGGGACACACGTGAACAGACCAATAATGGACAGCGCAGCTGGCTGCCGCGTGAAAGCGCGGGTCAAAGCTTCGCTTGAGGCCAACTGAAAACTAAGTGCCAAAGTCCGCTCCACCACGCTTCTGGCCATTTTTACGTATTTATTGCCTTAATCTACCGCTGCGTTTGCCGCGTGCCTTCGGAGCTCGTAGTCGCTATCGACGATCGCGTCGCATTGACCGCGCTTTCGTGCGCGGCAGTTTGCGGCACACGGTAGTGCCGTTTTCAATCCGCGTGCGCTGGCCAAGCGCGTGCCTTCTAAACAACGTTGTTTTTGCTATGATCACATCTACCGTGGTTTTGTCCGCAGCGTTTGCGGAGAGCAGCATCGCTTTGACTGGTTGAGGGTTGGACGGTTGGACGCGCATGCACTTTTGCAGTTCTGTCAGTTCCATCGTCCTTATATAGGATCGGGTCAAGAGCGACTGCAGTTTCGTCCACAACGGTTGTGGCAAACGATAACCACAGTTCTGACAGTGCGTGCGCTGGCCGCACGCGTACTTCTAAAGCTTCCAGCACGCTGGTCTCGGCCTTCGCTCGACAGTTTCAGTAATAAAGTTCGTATCACCCGCCGCGATGAGTAAAAGTGTTCGGAACATCCGAATTTTGGCCCAATAGACATGGTGAAATTTGGCTGGGGAATTTCACGATTTCGTATGTGCCGGTTTCGCATCACCGAGATACTACTGTACGTTTACATGAACGCCTCCTAAATTTGCTTACAATAAAATGCGATGGGTTCGCAAAAAGCCTGGATCGGATTGGGCTGGATTTTTGTCAATGCGGCCAGATCACACACAGAAATTTCGATTTCCGGGAGATTTTCATGACAACCGTACAAACGTAACAAGTAGTCAAAATCCGGGAGTCTCCCGGAAATTCCGGGAGACTTGGCAGGTATGTATCTATCTTTTTGCGAGCGGCATCAATTTTGTTTGCTTGGTGCCATGCAGCCACCAACTGCGCCGCCTGCAACGGTCGGCGGCAGCGATTTCCAACGCGCTGACGATGTTACCGTAGCCCAAATACAACCAAATCTGCTCGTCCCCAAGCACAGCATGAAGCATAGCATTAGCGGGGATTTTTTAGGCTGCTCTAATCTAAATAAACTTTATTTTCATGTCTTAACCGTTTTTTCGGATTGACTGATTTTTCGGACTATTTCGCGGTCCTTGCCAGGTCCGAGAAATCGGTCGGCAACTGTATATGGTCACGTGTCTGTTGTCTTGGCCTGCAGTCCATGGTGGCTATGCCTGCCACGGCCAGCGCCGCACCAAGCCCAGTCACCAGCACATGCCGCACCACACGTGCACTTCAGCATCATTTTCTCCTATTTCTCCAGAGCATCCCTCTTGCGGCATTCCCATAAGTATTGCCATGCTCATAAATAGTTTGATTGTATATTTCACAGGTTTAGGTGGGCTCCTAAAGAGGCAACAAAGGCCAGTCTGCCACACACATGGACCTGCTTCATCTGCACACATCTTTTGTAAATTGTGTTTGAACCTCCCCATGGAAAAGTCACACGAAAAGTCACATGTATTAAATCAGTTCTGTAAAGACGAAAATGTGAAGGGTTCTGTGGAATATAATACAGTCTACGCTCGTTATAACGGACCCGGGTACAACAGACTTTCGGTTACAACGGACCATTATTCAGCCTAAGTTTGGTCTGTGTATTAGACTAATGGAGCGAAGTTCGCTTTTAACGGACCGCGATACAACGGACTATCGGCTACAGTGGACGAAATCAGCTGTATTTTTTGTCGAAATTGGGCGCATAAAGCGGACTTTTGCCGCATTGACGCGGGCTGGCAACCGACTTGACCACGCCGCTCTCTACGCATTAAAGCCGCGGTAATTTTAAGTTGCGGCTGGCAACATTGGTGGCTTCCGGCCAAGCCAAGCCTGCAGCCAAGCCAGTCTGAGAGCGCGTTGGTCACGCGAATGGTTAAAGTGTTACAGCTGACTGAAATGCAGTGCCGCAGTGCGAAGTGATTGTATCATCGCTCAAGGGTGCCCGCCAATCTCATATCGCAAATTTCTTTTCGATCTAAGTGTAAATAAAACGCTTTTGTTTGTGGTTTGCGTTAGACGTTCGTCACTCACTGCAGTAACGTTGTTAGGCATCGCGACCAAAGTTTTGAAAGAAAGACGTTCTCATGCACCAAGCAGGTGAGTTCCACTGTTAAATTAGTATAGTAATGTTAGAGGTGCCTTGGTGCAGTTCAGTTCAGAACTCTCAGAACAAGTTTGGATTGTCCAGCGAGCCGTGGAGGCTGCGCTGGAGCAGCAGCTGCCAGCGGTCTCTAGGCGGGGCCATTTAAATATGCTTTCCCATCCGCACAAATAAGAAAGAATTTATTCCAAGCCGATCAACAGAAGTGGCTTCAAAAGCCTGCTGGAAATGCATTTAATATCGGGCTACGCTTTGCTGCTGTGCAGGGGCCACATAGCGTCCCTGCACCTACCGTAACAGCAATTGCTCATTAATTACAACTGGCGCGGCAATTTTGTTAATAACCTCTGCTTGTGATTGAAGTCTTTCGTAACCATGTTGTCGAATACGTTCAGCGTGTATCAGCAGAACTAGCGTGCCCCATACTACTGACGATCGTTACACGGTGACGCACCCCCCCCCCCCCCCCCATTGCGGAGTTTGGATATTACGGACTTCGGATAAAACGGACTCATTTTGCCGGATTATCATGGTCCGTTGTAACGAGAGTAGACTGTACGCTCATTGGCATGGACGCACAGTTTTAACATGATAGCGTTAAAGAGCTCGTTTCGCAAAAATTCCGGCGTCGGCGGTTGTGAGCGAAAAATCATCATCTTGTCCGTGACCGAAAAATCAAGATGCAAATACAATAAATAATAAAAATTTCTGGGTCCGAGTGAGGATCGAACCCAGGCCGTCTGTGCGGCAAGCAGGTGTTCTACCACACAGCCACGCGTCTGCTTAGAAATACAGCAAAAATAACTTCCTCTGCTTGGAAATGCAGTGCAATAAATTTCATGCTTTACAAACACACGCGTCCTGTATACAGGCGTCACAATACAACAGATAACATCGCAGTAATATTGCGTGGTACAAGCGTGCATTGCCATCGGGCGTCAGAACATGTGACTACCGTATTTACTCGCGTAATGAACGCACTCGCATAATAAATGCACCCCCCAACTTCAGTCGTCAAAATTTTGATTTTTTTTTCTCCCGCGTAATGAATGCACCCCCTACATTCAACCGCTGCAGTCCCGCGAACCGAAAAGTGGCGCCTCCTTGCCCATTGATCTTTTCTGTTTTTTATTACGCCGACCTCCCTGACCTCCCCTTGGTTCGCACCCCCCCCCCCCCCCGTTTCGCCAGCTGCCGCGCACAGTTCCTTGTTTTTCTTTCTATCTGTGCGCGGCACGTCCCCTGTCTTTTTGAATTATCCGTGCGCCACAGCGAGATTCTCTAGCGGTGCGAGTGTAGAGACATCGCTGCTCACAAGCACACAGCGAGCGAAGGTCACAAAACTGCCCGCGCCAACCAACGGTCGCTTCCTGCAAATACGAAACTTTGAGGCCTAACCACATGCACGCGATTTTCGAGCGAGGCGACAGGATTTTCTGTCGCGAAGGGCCATCCGTCGCCGTCGCAGGCATGTCGCAGTTTTCTGGAAAACCAGAAAAATTCGCCTGTCGCCAAGAAAAGTGCGTGCACGACGGACGGAATCGCGATTCGAGCCTGCGGATTGCGCACTACGTCAGCCGTTCCCGCGTCCCCGCTTCAGTCCGCGCGGGGTGATTCGTGAAACGACGGCGGCCCAAATCACAGTTGGGATCCTCGGGGAGCAAATCCTCACTTCTAGCGTGAATTCTCCCCTGTCGTGTGAATGCTGGCTGCGGAGGGATCCGAATTGTCCGAATCGCATCACATGTCACATGGCTGATTCGTCCGCGATCACGTCCGTCGTGCGAATACAGCTTTACATGGTGGCACCCCTGATCCTCGCTTTGGTTGCAATTTGCTCTTCCGCGCGTACTTCAAGGAACGCAAGATGTAAGCTACCTTTTTACAGTCACATCTCACGCAGAGAGCGAGGCAGCGGCCGTATTTTGTCGTTAAGCTTATTAGCGACGGTTTGTTTTGATGCTTCGGTGGTAGCTTGCTGCAATGTCAACGTCGTCGTCGCGCGAGTTTGCCACGTTGCAAAGTGCGTCGGTGCGTCGTAGCGTACGCTTCCGGCCGCCCCTCGAGATCACAGCAGATACCACTGTCGCGATTAAACAAAATATCGCGAAAAAAAGAAAGCCGCGAAACGCTTTTATGGCGTGCACGGGCACAGCTTGCAGAAGATAGCGCCGTCAACCACCGAAGATGAGTGAAGTGCAATAAAGAAGCTGTTTCCAAACAGTGTGCGCGTACGTTAATTGCGAAAGGTTAAGCTACCCAAGGGTTTTTTTTTTTTTTTTTTTTTTTTTTTTTTTTTTTTTTTTTTTTTTTTGCATTACCGCATTTTGTGCTCATCCCGAAAAAGTTTTCGTAAAATTTACCCCGCATAATAAACGCACCCCCCCAACTTTGCTTCAATTTTTCGGGGAAAAAAAGTGCGTTCATTACGCGAGTATATACGGTATCACGACGACATCGTGGTTTGAAGCCAGCAACCCATTACAAAAGGCACACACGTTACTGCGCGTATTCCCTTAAACCCCGTAGTGCGCACATAGCAAGTTCAAAAACATTTAACGCGCGTAATTGCTCGTGGTTTAAGGCATGCTGCCCATTACATAGTATGCACTAAGCGATTGAAGTACGCACCAGGGACAGGACATCGCTATCGCGTTCATCTCTTAAAGGCGATGCTTAAGAGTCCCCCCAATTTTTTGCATCACTTATCTTAGGTGCCATTAGAATCCAAAGTTCCCAAATCAACACCACAAGAGTAGTACGTGCACTCAGTGATTCTTTACACAGGCCTACACAGCAATTATATGATTGCTATGAGTCACCTCAAGCCTTAGTAAACTGCCCACTAGAATACCAGACTTACTGGCCCGACGATGTCAGCCACATGAGAGACAGTGGTGCCCGAGGCTGCTCCAAGGTAGAGCACCTTAGAGCCTGGTGGCATGTGTATCTGGTCCACCCCACCAAGGATGGCTGCAGCCAACTTGGACCGGAAGGGGTTCCATACCCTGTACTCCATCTTCACCTCATTCTCCTGAAATGATGAGACAAATGTACAATTTGGAATACAGGCACACCACACAAGCAAGACTACAGCAAGTACACAGCTTCCCCAAACTTCAAAACTTGCTAAGCTGACCAGGAAGGAGAAGGGTGCTAGCCCTAATATCATGTGCAATAGTGGTGGAAGGATTAGTGGCTAACACTGGGCAAGCTCCTTCTCAGAGGTAGATTATGACTGACAAAATCTGCAGCTTTTTTACTGTATTGCACCGGGTTGGTGATAAAAGAGGCTCTGTGGCAAGCTTCTGCGATCCACTTACCTCAACTGAAATGCGCTTCTCTCCATAGACAGACTCTCCAACCACTAGGTTCTTGGTGACCAGGGCGTCTTCTTTTCCGCGTGCAATAAAGACACCTGGACAATGGGAAAGAATGCTATCACATCGCTTGAAGCTCAGAGGGTGGCAACTCTGAAATGCCATGGCCAAGATAACTTCATCAGCCTCATGGATTTTCTACTGTGGCTGATGCTACAACCCCCTTACATTAAAGTTAGCTTTTGATGTAAAAACAGCAAAAACCACGAAAAAGTTTCTAAAAACTGCCTGATGGGGCTTTACACTACAGCGTGATAATGCAAACGGGTGGAACAGGGTACATGGGTTTGGGAGCAGTCCCGGGAGCAGGCAAAAGTGCCTTTTGTAGCAGGCTTGGAGCATCCAGAAAGACATTTCGGAGCAGGCTTGTAGCAGCCAGAAAGGCCTTTTCAAGCAAGTTTGGAGCAGTCAGAGAGAAGATTCAGAGCAGATTTACCCCTGTTACTCAGCACTTGTGAAGCAACTTTTGTCCAATGCCGCATTTTTAAAACACTAAGCTAAATTGTGCAATAGCCTTATTATTGCGATAGCAGTTATATGAACACGGGTCTCGACGGGTTTTGGATTTGCCGTCATGTCCCGTATAAAGCTCAAATTGATAATATACCCCCGCGCATTGCATGTTCTACCTGCGGGTAAAAGTGCACGAGTGGGGGGCGACGAACGCGGCTGAAGCAGAGATCAAACGGAGCCGGCCCATCTCCGTCACTCGGAGGGTGCATGCGATAACACCGCCCCGTTCGGGAGGCCTGCCATGGAAGCAGAGAGGAAACATCAACATCCTGCCCGTCTTGAACGAGCATGAAGAGACGCAGGAGGGGGGGGGGGGGGGCAGTGTCGCTCGAGCAGAAACTGTGAACTTTTCACTTTGCATCTAAGGGCGCGGTCAGGATTGCTGGTGCGCACGCTAGCTCGGCAGCCATCAGCGGGCGGCTCGCATACACTTCAAGTGGCGCTTACATCGCGAAGAGATTGTGCAAAAATTGTTGCTCTCCCTGGAGTGGCCGTATTCTCTTACACCAGGATCCAACAGAGTTAGCTGCCAGCCTCACTTCGTATTACATTACCATTTGTTAAAAAAAAACGGCAGGAAGGGTAAGATGGAAGCTTGCGATAAACATATCCGTGAGCACGGGTTGTGGCTCGAGCAAACAACCCCTGTTTACGGATATTTTAATTACTATTTGTTGCGATCACATTCATTGCTTCGCCCTTGCGGTGAAACTGTGACTTCTTTAGCTATGTGCAGCCGCCCATTTTTTTTAACCTGAAAGCCCGAGCGTCAACCTCCGAGTCGATAAGTGCTGTATGACGGACGGAGCACAGCGGCGAAATGAACGAGAATATGCGCACGCGCTCGATGAGCACTCCTGTGCACCTATCTTTGCTAGGCTGTTCCAGGGAACCGAACACCAGCCCCACTTCTTTTGTGGAGCGTTACCGTCATTCTTTTTCCCTTTCTGAACGCTGCCATCAAGTTAAAAAATCAGTTTCGCTGCAAGGGCCACGCAATGAATGCGACAGCAACAAATTGTAAGGCTGGCAGCTAAATCTTTTGGATCCGATATCATGTAACTCTACAAAACGCTGGTGTAAGAGAACACGGCCGCGCCAGTGAACCCTTCTACAGCGCTGCACGTAGAAGGGTTCACGAGCCATTAGCAGTGATGCCTGCCGAGATAGCGCGAGCGCCAGAGATCGTGACTGCACCCTTAAAATCAAACTTCAAAGCCGCTGCTCAAGCCACCACAGCCTTGATGAAACCGCAACTATAACCGTTTCGATGAAACTGAAAACGATATTTCAGCCACGTTTTCGGGCACGGGGCTTGATGGCTGTCGCACCTTGCAGCTCAATTCGGGTGCTACGGCGCAGTATGGCACTGAAAAACGAGTTTGGCGCAACGGGTGGTTCGGCGCAGGATGGCGCAGGTAAACAAGTTTGGCGCACAATGTTCCACCCCTGCGCAAAGAGTGACAATACATGAATGACAAGATGCACTAACTTCTCCCAGCAAACGCATTACGCATTGACCCAACAATAGGCTAAGCTTATTGCTGGAGAGATTGCATTGCCGATTTATGCATGTATTCAGGACAAGTAAGCATACCAAAAGTTATTGATATAACGACCACTTTCTGCAGAACTACAGAGCTTATTGTAAACTGGTTTGGCAATATCTTTCAAAATGAGCTACATACCTTCATGCCTGTGAGGCTCAATGAAAACTTTCTTGCCTCCCCTGAAGCCACCTGCGATTGATCAAGACAAGAACTGTGAGAGATGCACATCTTCCATTCCATATGAGCTTATATGGCAATTTTGATTGCGATAAGAACTTGAAGGAACAAGCTGACATTTAATGCACACCGTATTAAACATCAGACTGCTTAAAAAAGCTCTCTCTTTTCGCCACATGCCTATGGTTACATCAGTAATTGTGATTAAACACAATAAAAGCTAGTTAATGCGAAGTCATGGAGATCTGGAGAAGAACACCCAAATTATGCTGGCTTTCTGATGAACCACCCACGCAACCACACGTGAAGACTGGATCCAGGCAAGAATTTCTGTCGCAAGAGTGCACTACCTTCAATCCACAAACTGACTGAAACTAATCATGGATATTGGTCTGCATGTGTTCGCAGCTCCAAGGGTGCGTGTGTGTACACTTACAATGATTGGAAAACATAAACACAAAAATCTTGCACTCACCACGTCCTCCACCACCACGGCCTCGTCCACCTCCTCTGCCCCCCCTCTGTCGCCCCCCTCTTCCGCCACGACCCCCAAAGCCACCACGACCTCCGAAACCACCGCGACCTCCAAAGCCTCCACGGCCTCTGAAGCCACCTGTAACAAGCAGAAGACTTAATGATGATTCCTGAAGATACGCCAGATAATCAAAAGCTTCTTGGCCCCCGCACATGTGAACAAAGCTAGTGCTAGGCTATTGAAAGACTCTCAGCAATGCCCGAAAGCTTTTAACAAATTGCAACTATCACCGCTGCAGCACAGCTGGCAGTATGATAAAATTTTTTTTTCGTGGCCCACAGCCAGTACTGGTTTCATCTATGCTCAATAACACACATAATAAGTGGGTCACATTGCAGTCCATTATGAAAGGGAACATTCAAGCAAATGGCATGTGCTCTGTGGCAGCTACTTAGAGTACCAGCATGAGCAAGCACATTGTACAATTTTGGCATCATCTATTGGAGGCTTATGGGGGTATGCACTGAGCCTTGATCCGCAAGGGGACAACACCATCGCCGCGCCATTTTGAAGGTCCGTTCGTACGCACTGTCCTGCTGTCCGTGATTCGGCGTGCAGGAAGTGTCCCAGAGGTCTCTAGTCATCCAAGTTGCCGTACGGATCTCGGACACAGCGCGTGCAGCGAGTGTTTTGCGCGTGTTGCGAGCGCGCGGACCTCCAAAATGGCGACCCCGACGCTAGCGATCCTCGCGGATGACGTCAAGTGCATACCCCCTATAACCAAGCAGCAGAAGACACTGCACTGCAGGCAATGCCATTTCTGCAACTGTCCAGAAGGGGACTAGTTTAGCACATGCTTAGGTATCGGTTGTTCTGGCTGCCAACAAATTATGCGGAAAGCAGATGTGCTAGCTCTTGCTGTTTTTCCAAGCGTAGTAACATAGCATGTTGGTATGTCATACTGAAGGTTTAGCGCATGAAAAAACACGTAAAAAGAAAGAAGTGACCCACACACGCTACACTATAAAGAGCAAATAGCGCCTGTGTGTGTCATGCCTTTCTCTGTCTGTGTTTTTCCGTGCGCTAAAGCTTCAGCTTTCCAAGCAGCTGACACGGAGCACAGGCCACACGCATTTTCTTTCATGGAAGACCATAATGCACAGTCCATCACAAAAATAATACAGACCACACGAGCACGTGGCAAAATTGGTGCCTGCGCCGTCTGCTGTGGCCTGTAAGTGAAAGATCAATGCTCTCGACATCGGACGCCTTGCTACTAGATGGCTATTTCGCCATGTGCTTGCACGGTCCATATCATTTTGTGACTGACTGTACATCACTTCTCTACCACTTTCAAGGCTGAATATGTTGAAATGTGTAATATTTGTAACTAATGGGTTCAGGATGTTTTCCCCCCCGCAGACCCACAGCTTCCTCTCGTTAGGCAGATGTTTAGCTAGACCTTTAAGATTCATTACTCATATTTGCTTCTACTCAGATTCACAGTGAAAGCCTAGCGGCGCTGTGTCGCTAGTGGACAGAGGCACCACTGATTACGATGTGCACTTTCGTTGGCGCACACCTCTGACACACTTAGACAACATGTACATTTCAGTGTACCAAACTAGACCAATCACATACCACGTCCACCACCATCTCCGTCGCCGCCGCCGAAACTGCTCCGTCCTCCACGATCACCGAAACCTCCGCGGCCGCCACCAAAGCCACCTCGATCACCACCACGGTCGCCGAAGCCGCCTCGGCCCCCACGGTCGCCGAAACCGCCTCGGCCACCACGACCACCAAAGCCTCCGCGGCCGCCGAAGCCTCCGCCACGGCCACCACGATCACCAAAGCCTCCGCCACGATCACCAAAGCCACCGCGGCCACCTCTGCCGCCACGATCACCTCGAGGAGTGAAGCCTACGAGCAAGCAAAAACTGTTGACAACAGCTCTTCACAAGATGAGAAGACACAGCTCCTGCTTTCCGGCAAAGCTTGAACAATCGCTCAGCTCGAAGCACTGGGTCTTGAGTTTTTTGTGTTGCCCCAATGATGTCACCAATACCACATCTTCAGCTGGTCGCTTCAAATCAAGCTTGCGAGGTTCGAATACCAAATGCCCGACAGATAAAATGCGAGCACGGGCCTTCACATAATATCGAGCAAAAGTAGCCATAACACTTCACAAAACAAACAAGATAAGGCATTTTCAAAACGGCGCGCGCGGAACCACACAATTATATTCTGTCTAACAGCTCAATTCTACAATTGGCAATTCGTTCCAGCAAAATTTTGTGAGCACGTGTAAACGAAAATCTATGAACACTTGGCTATCTAGCAGCAAAGGCTATGTTGAGAAGTACTCCGGTTTGGGCATGTCGGTGCGATATATAACGATGAAAACAGCACAGAGGGAAAACGTCGACCTGTCTGTTCGTGTTTTTCTTTGATGTCGTATTTTGTGATGGTCAACTTATAGAAAGGACAAGTGTTCTCGATCAAAACAACCAAGATGGTGATGGCCGCCAACAGGTCGCAAGTGCATCAGGACAATTACAAGCAACGCGTGTTTACCGCATACAATAAAGCCTTAAAGTCACTTAGGAATGAACAGATGCGTAGGAGAAGAAACTTGTTGGACACAAATTTGTAACAATCGTTCCTGTCACCGCTACACGGGGTCCTCTTCACGCGTGCGGCACTGAAATGCCGCCTAAAAACAACAGCGTGACAACCTAAGCGCTAATTTATCTATTACACAGTTCTCTATCTCTGCATTGAAGGATCTCACCACCGTTAACAGTCGAAAAATCAGTATAAAAACGAATCACGACGATTACCTGGCCGTCCCATCTCTACCACCACGTGTTAGCAAAAACCACGCTTGCTTCTTGCGGCAGCCCGCGTCGCGGAGAGAATCGGCGGAGAATGCCGACAAATAAACTGCACCGCACTCCACGACACCACCGGAAGACGTCATGTAAACAATAAAACTTACATTTTAATAAACGTGGTCTTCAAGACACCACTTAGTAGTTACGAGTCATACTTATGATTCATAAATAATATGCACTCAGAGCAAAATTTGTACTAGCTTTTTGGGATTATTTTATTAAGCGGACCAAAATGTGCCGATCTTGGATTGGCGAAGATTGGCGGTGCTATTTACTAAATACAAAAATATCAGTAATTTAATGTGTGCGCTCTTTCTATTTCTACGGTATTTTTTTAATACTAAGCTACAAATACGCAAAAGTGTAATAGAGTTAAAAAGGTACATTATAGGGCTTTTTTTTTCACAAAAAGTTTTGTAAGCGATTTGTTACTTACTTCACATGACAACCTTGTGGTGGGCGATGCCAAAATGGCGTTGCACACAGCTGATTGGAGTCCGCTAGGGAAAAGATGTTTATTACAGGTGACCATTCCTCTGTCCTTATTTTTCTAATGAAGAAAATAAAATGTGCACACTCTACCAACATTGAAGAACGTTCGTATAGATGGGCCGAATGCTAGTACATAGATAACCTTGCCTCGGTGTCGCAATTTTGTTGATATAAGCACCTCTGACATACGTCAATCGCTGTTATTGCGGGACATTTTAATTATTTAACGCGGTAGATATGTGCTGTTGACACTTCAGAGTGCAACATGAAGGTCTTCAAAGTGTGCGCTGCATATTCAGTGCACTGAGTTTGTGTGCCCATAATGTTTTGTTTGTTCAAAGTATGGCGGTGCTGATGAAAGCATGTAGTGTTTGCTTATTTTAGGAACGGTCCAAGAAACCACAGGGCTTTTCTTTCGAATCATACAGTTGTATCAATGCCGTGCCTCTCTCTCTCTCTCTCTCTCTCTCTCTCTATATATATATATATATATATATATATATATATATATATATATATATATATATATATATATATACTGGGGTTTTGTAATCAATAAGTAATAGGAAGTGCAGGCACGTTTACAGCAAGAACAAGTACATTCATACAGCATTTCAACCAAGGACCGGTCTTGGCAAAGACCGGCCCCTGGTCGAAGCGTTGAATCTATGTATTTTTTTCTCGTGTGTAATGCATTTCGCACACACACATACATGGGAGGACCTGATAAGTCCTCTTCTTGGGGGTATACATTCAGAAATTAAAGGGTGGGTTGGGGGGGGTGAGCTCAGGACTTTCGGACCGCCTCAACCCCCCCCCCCCCCCACACTTTTGAATCTTCCAGTGTGTGCAATGAATACTTATTTGGCATACTTTGTCTCTGTACGTACATTCCTGTGCAGGAAGTTTGAGCTTTATTCTATGGACTGGCAGGCGCAAAACCTTGAGCTGTCAGATTTCATCGTCGCTTCAGCTCCGTATGGAGGACCAATTGGTGCGTACCTTTGCTGGGGGGAGATGGCTGGTATGAATATCTGGTGGATAGATGCATGCATTATAAGAAATGTTTGCACTTGACAGTCAGGCCACAGTATGTTGAACACAATGTGTTGACTTACTTTGCGTATTTCTCTCTGTAGCCCTCATCAGAGATGACCGCAAGGCCGCCCGGATAAAGCTAGGCAGTGGATGCCTAATACACCTCTTTTCTGCGAGTGGAAAGACGCTAGGGAATATAAAGGTAAGGTAGCCACGAAGGAACTATATTCATATTCAGTTGCTTCGCTGGTGTCACCAGTAATGGCGTTGTGTTGTACTTGAACTGCAACCAAGGATGCTGAAAAGGGTATCTGGTATTTTTGCAGCATGATGCTGGGGCTATCGTGGCCATGGGATGGTCGAACGTGGAAAGCCTTGTTGTCATACAGAGAGATGGCACCATAACTGAGTACACACTTCAAGGGAGATTGCAGACAACATTCACTATGGGGCAGGTAAGAATGGCAGTATGCGAGTTATCGGGGCATCAGTTTCCTGTGTTCTGACACGAGGTCCCGCCTATCATCAAACAAACAAATGATGCAAATAATATTTGGGTATTATTTCGCGTATCTTTTGATATTAGCAAAGTTGAACTTTTGCCACTGCTGCCTCCAGATTGTTTGATGTTCAAGTGTTGCGCTTTTCTTTGTTTCTTGTAGTCCACTGTCGCACGTGTAATACATTTCGCGCACGTGTTATAATCGATGGCTAGTGCTGCTTCCAGTGTCTTCTGTATTGTGGGCTGCTTGCAGCATTTGCTCCCAAGTTTTTTCACCACCCAGAACACCAAACCACGTTGCTTCCCACAGCCGATTTCATGTTCAGAAAAGTAACTCAGATTTCTTATCCATGCATGTCCAGATTCCTAAAGACGCGGGCGTCCTCGAAGCTCGAGTGTTTTCCACAAACAAAAGGACTGGAGTGATTATTCTCACAGGGTCCTACAAGTTCTTTCTTGTAGAAAACATTGCTAGCTACAAAACGTGGCAGCTGGGAGATGTGCCTGGTATGTAATCTGCACCATATTGTTCTTATTATTGCTTGGCAAAGATGACAATGCTGAAATGTTTTTAGGGCTACCTGGTCCAATAGTAGTTCGCATGAAGCCATGGGCGCATGCCGTGAAGTTTTATCTTGATATTCAGTTTAATTGTGCAAGAGTTGTAGCTAGTTTGTGAAATAAGATAAGTTAGCCAAGTCATATTCCACTGTATGCCAAGACATAAGGTGGGAATGGACCTTATGCAAAAATTCTGCCGTCTGTCAGAGGTTTGACGAAGCTACTGATTTGGTGCCATTTTGGAGGCTTGTGTCTGAATTGTACAGCTGTCACTGCTCTAACTTCTTGCTTGTATCTGCTTTGATAGTAATCAATCGAGGCATAGAAATGTCAGATGATTGTGTAAGGACCTGTACACGTTACCGGCATTACCTAGTCACTGCGTTGACAGTTATTACGTGCTAGGAACTGCCTCACAACGAGAGTGAAGGTACGAGTTTGTCACCGAGTCTCCTGTAGGCCTGCCGTCGTCGAGAATGAGGCTATTCACTAGGTTATAAATTTTGTCTCTTCCATTTTTAGTGTAGCTAGTTTAGCACACAAAACAACTAGGCGCAGTGATGACAGTAAGTAAGAAAGTACTGTTGACTCATTTCAAAGCGTATTTCATAAGGGACAGCCTACGTCCTGATGTATTGTGCATCTCATTGTAAATGAAACATTGTCTGCCTTTTTATTTTTTGCAATAGAAATATTTCGCTACTGTGGTTATGAACGTAAGTTATGTATATAATTACTGTACGATTAAAATATAAAAAATTACGCATCTCACGCACATGGACAGGTGCCAATTAGCTGGTATTTTATACAATAGCCATCTAACGTGTGTTGGTAAATAACACAATACGGCAATAATATTCGTGTTCACATCGTCGTTTTCGGGGCCTACTGGTGCCTTGCAGTAAGACAATGTTGCCTCGCTGCCTGAACCAGGCCCGTAGCCAGGAATTTTTTTTTGTGGGGGGGGGCCCACTTGTTGAAGGCCTTGAAAAACCCCTATTTTCATTATTTATTCCCGGTAAAACACCCTCCTCCATCTGAATTTCGGGGGGAGGGGAGGGGGGGCCTTGAACGATTGCGAAATCACCTCAGTGCGTAAACAACGATAGCTTATCCGCGGTTGAATGTAACCCATTTCCCGGAACAGCATTTTTTTCAGTTTCATATGGAAAGGGCCACACACTTCAAGCATCTGTTAACATTTCATAGCACACAGGGGTGGATACAGGATTTTGCTGAAGGGTGAACAGCTTTTGGTAGAACCTGATATGTCCTCTTCTTGGGGTATACTTTTTAAAAAATTAAACGGGGTGGCCAGGACGTCTGAGCTGCCCTTCTGAATTTGGCCACAGTAGCACATGAAATGCTTGAAAAATGCGCCCATAGTGAAAGCAATGCGCGCACTAAGCATCCTACCAAACGCTACCTTGTTAAACTCTACAATCGAAAACAAAGTACTATGAACAACACACTCCAGCACAATCGGTCTGTCCCTGACTATTGATGATGCGCACAAGCTACCTGTCTACACGAAGCCGGTTTGTCTGTGCCTGCAAGCACACGGCGTGAAAACTGTCTCATTCTGGCGTGACACAAAAAAGTGTCTCCTGAGATGAGCGTCGATGCTGTTAAATCTATCAAGAACGGTGAAAGCAAACACGGTGTTGGTCGTAAGCCAGAGCAAAGCAACGATCTGCTGCTTTTTGTCGGCCGCGAGGAAATGTAATAACATGGACGTTAGTTTCCGGCAAACCTTTTTCAGCATCCCAATTTCCTCTATCTGAGCAGCACTGCACACGAAAATATGTCGGCATTGCCATTCCTGTCAGCTGCCACAAGTTGATACGTACGCTACGGGTGTGCACATGCAGAGCGAGCTGAGCCTTTAACATGGCGGAAATGCACATGGCGGCCGCTAGATGGCAGCAGATTTTGCATAAGGTCTATAGAGTGGGTCAATGTAGTACGCAAAATTATTAACACCGGAGCTCTAGTGGCCACTATTCCATGAGCTGCGAACAGAAAATGATGATCATCATGAACCGGCACGTGCTCTCTTCATCCTATTCTTTATCTGTGTTGCCTTCATCATACGCTTCACTCCCAGAACACGTGCACAGGTTTCTCTGGTGCAGATGCAATAACTCTGATGGGCGAGACAGTGAGCTCAGAGAGCGAGAAAGAAAGAAATAAAGATAGAAGAAGAGAGAAATTTTCGGGGAGAAAAAATTTCTTCGCGAGGTGAGATTCGTACCTACATGCCCACGATCCGAAGGCAAGCATCTTAACCATTCTTCTATTCAAGCACGCTAGCAGAGCATAGCATAGCCTTGTGTAGTATAGTATAGCAAGGGGGGTGGGAAAGAAAAGTGAGGGTGAGGAGGAGGGGAGAGATTAAAACACAGCATAGAAAGAAAGAGAAAGAAATAGAGAGAACAAAATGAAGAAAGCAAAAGGAGAGAAATAAAGAGTAAGAGAAAGAGAGAGGAAAAAAAAGAAGAGGAAGCAAGAAATAGAGAGAGAGGGAAGTAAAGGGAAGAAAGAGAAATATAGAAAGAGCAAGAAAGAGAGAGAGAGAGAAAGAAATAGAAATAAACAGAGACAAAAAATACATACACAGAAAAACAGAGAAATAGAGGAAGAAAGAAAAAAAAATTGCAAGACTTAGCAAAACAGCAACAGCCAGGACTACCTAGGTGCCCATCCGCTCCGCTGTTCCTTTAGCATTGCACCTCCAGTGCAAGCTGTGCTGATTTTGTCAATGTCACTTCACAATTTTTTTATACTGTGTGAATTTAACGATGCAGTAATTTTTTATTGAACAGATTTAGATGCTCCGCCCAGTAGCTGGACTGCTGTCTTCGATGACTCTAGTACCAAAGTCGTCGTTGCCAAAGATGACAAAATTTATGTGCTGGACCCCAGGAGTACTACAAGATGTTCTTTAGAGGTTTGTCTCTATTTTTCTTGTGAAAGCTCTCCATTCCCTTACAAAGAATGCTTTGACCAGATTGCTGTTTTATGCGTTATTGTGCCCATATTGCTGCAATTGAGCGTATTCAAGTGTGGGCATAATGGCAAGTTAAAATGTCAACAGGCTCAGATAAGAATCCTTTTTTTCTGTTAATAGTTTTAATGATAAAAATGTTTTTGGGTGAAGCTTACCTGGAACTGGTTGCACTATGCGAGTGGTACAACATTTTCCTATTTTGAAGTTCTTTAATGGCAATTTAATTGGCCAAAACTGTGCTACAAAATTGCTCGATGGAGTCCTGCATTTTAACGTCAGTGTTGTTTTTCTTTAGACACCACACTTCACATATCCGTTCAATTCCATCATCGAAATGGCTGTGTCTTTTGACTACAAGAACATCGCCCTATTTCTCGACAATGGCCACCTCTGGGCAGGATCTAGTGATCTGAAGGTATGTGTTCTACCATTAGTGACTGGCTGCAATGCAGGCAATAAGTGCAGCATGCGTAGTCGACACATTTTGTTGAAATACAGCCTTTGGTTAAGGACGGTTTAAATTGAAACTGGCCACATGCATGTAAGAATGAGCACAATTTTCCCTAAAGCGAAGAGCATACAATTGTTAAATAGTGCCAGTTCTAACATACGGGTTAGATACTAGAGGCAGTGTGTGGGGCAGACACTTGGATGATAACAAGGGATCTCGACAAATAGCTAAAGGGTCATGCAGCAAGCAATGGAATGGAAAAATGATAGCTGTACCATTAAAAAATTGGAAGACAGCTGAGAAGGTTCAGACAACAAATAGGGGTAGCTGATATTATAGATGACATGTAATGGCCATGTAATGCGTCGGACTGACGACTGGTGGTCATTTTGAGCAACGGGATGGCTACCAGTGAATGGGAAATGCAACTGAAATTGGCAGCATGTTAGATGGACTGATGAAGTTAAGAAGTTTGCAGGGATGAAATGGAATCATTTCACGCAAGATAAGGTAAATTGCAGAGCATTGAGAAAGACCTTCATCCTACAGTGGACATAAAATTGGCTGATGATGATGGTGATGATTAATTAAGCATCCATAATGTGTGCACATCATTCGACATTGAAAAAAATTACTTCTGTAGAGAAAGCATCCTCTACAAGACATTCTGCAGCCATGGGTACACGAGTAGGGAAATTCTGTACTTGAAGAAAGCTACTAGTTCTTAAAAATCTTGACATTAAATACGATTGTACTGGTTACCAAACATTTTCGCATTTCTGAAGCAGCCTTGTCTTTTCTTTATACGACAACCAGCACTGTCCACTTTTACTACAGTTTTCATCAAAAAATTTTACGCTGCATTGGTGATTTCTGAAACTATGGCTTGTGATTTGATGCCAATCTACTTCGTTAATTAAAAGTAATGATAATATCACATTTTTTCACAAGCTGCGATAATGCAGCTTATAATAATATCCCAAGCTGTTTGATAATATCAGCTTGTCATGGGTTACAAATTTGCATGGACTTTCTAAAGTTGTTGAACTCTAATGGCCTAACACTATGTAATGGTGTTGGATGGACCGAGTTGAATCTTCTACAGGTGTTGACTTGCTTTACCTTTGTTGCAGACAGTGTACTGCGAGATTGACACACGGGCAAAGTCTCGACCCAAGCAGCTCTTGTGGTAAGCGCGTGTTTTTTTGAAAATGGGAACCTGTGCACAAACTAAAGTCATCTTAACTTCGTTGTATGCTTTATCAGAGGTTATTAGCTGGCAATATGAAAGCATGTATCTGTAATTAAAGAAATCATTGAAGCTTAATATATTTTGGAAATGCACGATTACCTTTGCTTCAGAGGCTTGTGTTTGTAGACATGGCGCTCACATTTTTTTCTTTTCCCCACATTTTAGGTGTGGCCGCCGAGCTGTTGTAGGGCACTGGAACAACCTCGTCTTTGTTGTGGGCATGGACAGAGACTTTATCAAATATCCTTTGCCTCAGGCTTAAGGATTTACTAGTAGTTTGGTTGAAAGTGGCTTAATGAATGGCTTAAGGATTTATTAGTTTGCTTAGTTGAAATTGGTGCTAAAAGCTTGGTTTACTGTTGTACCACTCAAAGGCTAATACTATTAGTAAGAATTTGTTTGGACCAAACTTGACATTACCAAACATGACATTGTCACAAACATGACTATGTTTGTGAAGAGAATTTTCTACAACTCACTCTTCAGTGCAAGTTGGTCTTGATGCATCAATCATGCATTGCTGTGGAAAAGGCTAAGTACAAAACTTAGCATAAAAACTACCTGGAAAAGTGATCCCCCTGATGTAAAATTTGTAATTAAGTATTGTTCTGATTGCAGTTGTTTCATGAACTAATTTACCATTTTGTAGCGTCACCCAGATACCCTTCAGCCTATGGGTCCCGTGTTGCAGACCATATTGAGCCTGACTGTGCATTGCATTATATTTTATAGTGATCTGTTGCAACTTATTATGCGAGTCACTTTGAGATCATTATAACCAGATATGGTGGAATACCACTCTTTTCAATATCACTTTAACATATGGTTAATACCACGAACATTTCATGAGATTCCTTATTTGATAGAAACCTCATGTATGTAAGCATCACTCGAAAAAATCTTTCATTGATTTAGTGCTTTATTCGAAATTTCCTCGGGCTTGGGAAGTGGGACTTTACTGTAACAACATATTCAGTCTGATTTATGGTTTGTGGTGTTGACAAAGCTCATAGCTATAAGTGGGTTGCTGTTACATAAGCAGCATCATTGTAGGGTCTGCACAGTAATCAAGATGTACTTCGTTGTTTTTCTTGACTCCTATGCACTTATACTTTTGATACGTCAATATACTTGGTCCAGGAACTGGACGGCACTCGCATCATTGGGAACATCAGTCATGAACTGTTGCAAAAGGTACCAGGTAAGAACATTGTTTACAGAAGGGGTCTCAGACTCACCTCACCTAGCGGGCCACAGTGACGAAATTTAGCCCCACAAGGGCCGGGACAGGGGAGAAGGTAAAAGCGGGAGGGGTGGGGGGTGGGGGTTGAACAATATGTTACCTAACGCTGCCACTTCATAAAGACCGCATTTCCCATATCTCATATATAGATTATTTCTGAAGGGCATTTGATTTGGTGCCAGGATTCAAGAGGTATATCGGTACTGATCTCCAGAGTGACTCAAATCTGGACGCTGATTGCTATGTCTTGTTCCGAGATTATTTGTCAACACATGGTGAACACATGCGGTGCCTCACGAAAAGATATCCTTGAGACCTATCCCATCTCTGTAGATTACCTGAACAAAACGTTATTAATCGCAATAGGCAAACAAATAATGCCAGTTTCATTTAGCAAAGCCACAAACATTCTGTTCGATTTGAAGCCGCGGGCCGCAAGTGAAACATCCGCGGGCCATGTGTTTGAGACCCCTGGTTTAGTCTTTTTATGAGTGCCATTATGCCTCCTCGAGTGCATTAGTAAATAAAGGAATTCACTTATTTGTTGTATACACAAAGCAAGCAGGTGGCAGTAATATTGTGTATAGGCCTATTTGCACTTTTGCAATGTTTCACGTGCGTTGACATTGATGGCTGCCAGTCTTTCCAGGGCTGTGCCAATATTGCTGCCTTTGCACATTGCGAGGAGCACTCTTGGCACTCCGCTTTGATGTACATGTCCATTGCAAAGACACGTGAAATATTGCGAAGGCGGCAGTATTACTGAAAGTGATCGCTTGAACATAACACCCCTGAATAAAATTTTTCTTTGCTTCTCTGCAAGGTAGACTACTTCGGCTGATCAACTCTGCAGGACAAATTTGTAACTGAGATCTGCTGCACATTCGTTATTGTGATGTGCCATTTTGTCTTGCCAGCCATCAAAGCTTACTGATTCACACAGTGTGTGAGATATATATAATATTTGTTTATTTATTTTTTTTTCTGTGCAAAGCTAATGGTAGTTTTCAGTAACAGTTCCTTGTTCGATCATACAACTTTCGTAAAAATGTGCCACAGGTCACTCTTTTTATGCTTTTTACTTGCAGATGTTGTGACAGATGTGTTCAGAATTGGCTCAATAAAGCCTGGCGCTCTCCTTGTTGAGGCTTCTGTTGAATTCGAGGTTGGTGTTTTTCTTGTACTGGTCAGTTAGTGTTTACTTTGTTCACTAGTGATGAGGCTTTCTTGTTTTTATTCTGATTTTTTTTTCATTTCTACCACTTTAGTAGAGAAGCTCCATTTGGCTAGGGGCCTATAACCTAAGTATTGTATTCTTCATCTTAGAGATGTTACCTTTTATCGAGCGCGTCATATACTTGCTCGTTAACAATGTGAAGAGCTATTATTTTTTTAATTTTATGTGTTTTTCTGTTATTTAATTTCACACTACTTTTGTCTGATCAAACATTTTCTCCAAATATGTCTCACTTTTAGGCTTGTGAGAATATTCGAACGAATAGTAAAGCATTCGAATTCGCTTCGATTCGAATTTAAATTATTGGAAATTTCAAACTCCCCGAAATTAACGAATAGGTGTATTTTAATCCGCATGTAATCCCCCCTGTAAAGGTGGTTTCACTGCAGTGGAGAGGTTCTGTACCGTGAATACACCTTTCCAGAGAAAATCCGCAATGCCGCGAAACCCCACTTCAAGGTTAAATGAACATATTACCCTCACATCAATTCTTCCTTCTTTTTTTTTTTTAAGTTTAAAAGCTTGTTATGCCGGCTTATATGCTCTAAGTATAGTAAGAATGTAACATATTTTACAGGTGATCACTTGCATTCTACCTAAAGTCAATCCTGTTACTATTCGAAGTTGTTTCCACTTCCTTTGAACCAAAAAGAATGACATTTGCACATGCCTTGTTTCAATTTTAAAAAAAATGTTATGCAGGTTAGTTGGGTCGTGACAAATATGCTCATTTTTATTTATAATATTTGGCATATACTGTTCGAATTCGAAATTATTCGAGCCAAATCACTATTAGCACTAGCCTACTCACTTTGCATGTAATAATTGTAGCAGTATCATCTAGGCCTCCCGCTCATACCGGAAAAAAAAAAAAAATGAAAGAAAGAAAGAAAGAAAACAGCACAAAGAAGACGAGAAGAGTTGTATAGATGTGTGCATTGTGCATGTGTTTGTAAGCTTTTATTAAAATTACGTTGTTGCAAAAGGTTTAGCTCATAAGACATGTAAGACATGAAATGCCTGAGTAAAAACAATGGAAGTCTACGTGACGCCAAGATATGCCATGATTTAATTAAGGAAATAAAGTTCAAGTAATTTTAAATGAGCTCCTCAAGTTGTCTACTTTGCTTGATCAAGAATAAAACAGCGCTTATGACTGGACAAGATGATGACACAGACACGGCACTGTACTAACAGGTTAGCTCAACGCCGTGTCTGTGTCCTAATCTGAAGTAGGATGGAATACTGGGCGAGTTGGTGCACATTCATTGTGGTGTTAACAGCAGCGCTGTGCCGTGCCCGCTTCTTGTCTTCGTCCGTGATTCGCGTTGTTAGTCACGATGAGGCTTCATGTTGTCCCTTCTTAAGCGCGCTGCTTTATTCTTCATCGGTTATGCGCCAATCGGCCTAATAAAGCACACTGCTTTGCCTGAACACCTAATAGAGCACTTGCAATGCCTCTATTAATGTACCAATTTAGAAACAACTAGAGAATGAAATGCTGATATGGGGTAGATGGGGACAGCTGGTGCAATTTAGCCCTAGAGTACGTACATATCTGAACTGACCTCAGGAGACTGAATCTGACCTGTGACTTTCAGAAAAAGAGCTACAGAGCTGACGAGTACCTGAGGACAATCATGGAGAACAATGAACTGGAGCTTGCTGTACAGCAGTGCATTGACGCTGCAGCACACGAGTACCAGCCTAAAACGCAGAAGAAGCTGCTGAGGGTAAGCTGCCCACATAAAAGAATATCTTCACAAATCTGCAAATCTGAGCAACTCGTAGATCAGACACACTTAATCTATTTACTTGACCTGATGCAGTTAGGGATGCACTTAAGGATTAGCATGGTTAAAATTAAAGTGGGTGTCTGACTGGTTATATAGCAGCATGTTTATTTACGTTGACTCAACCACATTGGTTTTCTGACCATGCTGAAAAAGTGTTGCAGGGCCCCTTTAAGATGACATGAAAAATTGTCAAAACTGCCACCTTGCAGGTAGTACTGATATGCATCGTTCTGAAATCTCTTTTTATAAATTGCAGGCCTGCCTTCTTTGGAAAGTCATTTGTGCAGGGCATGAATCCAAGTAGCTTCGTTGAAACCTGTCGTCTGCTGCGAGTTCTGAACGCTGTGAGAGACCACATGGTGGGATTGCCTTTGACCTACACGCAGTATCCTTTGCATCGTTGATGGTACACAACTATGCAATTGGTGTGATCGCATGTGTCGTTACTGCAGTGGTTGATATTCTTACTAGAGAATTTTTAGTGTACGCAAGGCTGTACATCCGCAATGTGCTGCACGCTGCGTACACTACGTCTGAGGCTGCCTCCTACAGCATTAGTTTACCGTGCGCAACATCCGAAACGTGTACTGCACCTGAGCGTCAACAGGCTTGCCATTGAGTGTTGCTTCGTGCCATCTAGTGGCAAAGCAATAAGCTGTAATAACCGATATTGGTCCACGCACCACACAGGTCAAGGCATGAGACAAGCCGAGCTTTTCCGACGACGAGCAGTGGTTTGGGGTGTTGGGGCTAAGTGAACTAGCAGCACGAGGGACACAGAGACAACAAAGACGAGCGCTTACTGCTACAGACATTTTGTAAGATATGGAGAAAAAAGAGAAGTGCCCAGGAATTGCTAAATGTAAAATACAAAATTACCTCCATTGGCACCAGCGTCTTCACGTGCCACGAAAGCTGCTTTCTCGATGATGAGGGTGCCGCGTTGGTTATCCGTGTGCGAGAAAAATCACCTGACCTTGATGGAACACGGACGTGCATCCACATGCGCTACAATGCATGGCTAGAACTATCCCTTTACTTTCTAACACTTGGCATGCTTTTGCCGGCGATCATTCAGACATGTGCCAGTTAGACACACGTAGCAACCACCGCAGTTCAAAGGGATCACACAGACGACGCCCCGTACGCAATCCACAAATCCGTTGCAGTGCTTTACGTCAACATCGGGTTCCTGCTTCTTTGCAATTGATGTTGTCCGGTCGTCCTATGTTGTTCTCCAGCTTAGCAGCAATCACAATCTGCTGAACCTGTTCACCGATTGGCTCCAGGTTACTTAGTTAAGCTCCAAATCAAGGACAAAGGACAACGCCAAAATTCACACGGACTTCGTTCTCTGCCACAACCATCATACTGCTGTCGGTCACAGCCATCTTGTCTGTTTTGGTCTCGGCAGGTCGAGATCTCGCGAGAGAGCCACCGGTAAGGTACGCAACTGTTGTAGCTGGTGCAACATAAGCGCCGAGATCTAGTGTGCGCATCCCCTGCGTGCACAAACGCGTGCATCTCTCTTAGGTTCAGCGCATGCACAGTCTGGGTCCCTCTCACCCATTGCACGCGCTAGACTAAAATTCTCTACTATCGCAACAAATATCTTTATCTGCCTGGTAAATTAATATTCACATCTCTCTGAAAAATATTGATTCTGGTTTTGTATATTCCGTTTCATTGTAATAGTAGCTCGATACACATTGAAATAAGTCATGTCCTAAGGAATTTCATCCCATTTACTTTCGTTTATATGATAGTTCACTGCATCTATGTTATATCTGAACCTGTAATGTGCTTGTTTCAAAGCATTCTAGTGCCATTAGTTGTCTCTGCTCATAATGTATGCCCAGGCTACCCTCTCTCACTCATAACCACTCAATAGACCTTTTTCAAGCAATCCCAGAACGCCCAGCGGGCGCGCGGAGCACTATGGAAAAAGTGTGTACGCCGAGCAAGCCAGCTGGCCAGCTGTGCCGTCGCTCGCTGCTCTTTACGCCGTGGGAGCACGAAACAAAATGAATACGTCACCGCTTATTGACTGTTATTAAATCCTAAATACTACACGTCCGAACGCTCCTGCATGTATCTCTGCGCATGAAGTGATGGAAATGTGAAAGGAATAACTGGTCAGTCAGCATAGGTATTTACAAGTAGATGTATGTCGGATAGAATAGTTAAGCGGCATTCAAGTTATCGCGTGCCGATACATGTAGTCAAAACGTACTATCGTGAGCTATGTGCAGTGGAACACAGATATGTATACAGATTATTATTTGATTTAAATTGGCAAGTCACGTACTGTACGAAGAAGCGAACTTATTCTATACGTGTTTAATTAAAAAGGGATGGGTCTAAAATTCGCTTGTCCAGTGCCTTGCTCTAACAATTGGCCGTTTCTTGGTACATGCTTTTTTTGTTTCACCGCGAAGCATGTTTGCAGGTAGTGTTCATTGAAAGCGGTGTTTGATTTCGCGTCGGCGCATTTGAATATTGTTTAACGAGGAAATTTGATGTCATGCTTACGTGCGCGGGCCATTCGATAAAAACTTGTGCACATAAGCTGAGCAGTATATTTTCCAGCTGGAAATTCATCACTTCAAGGAAGCGGTACGTGTATCCTGTGTATCATCGCATCAGTTTGCCAAAAGCTCATTCGTATTGCAAAGAAAGATAAATAAGGACGTCCTCCACCCGTGAATAATGAAGAAACTAGAATTATTGCAGTTATTCCATGTATTCATAAGAAGCCGCACGGCCACAAAAATGCAGGGAAGCGATATGGGGAGAGGGTTGTGTTTTCTGTAACAAATACACTTAGTCGCACTTGCTCTTTAGTGCACAAAAGGTCGCAGGGGTCTGCAGTGGGCAAAGAAAAATGCGGCCAGATGCTTCCAAATTTTTTTTTTTTTGTTCAATTTTTGTGAAGGAGTTGTTAACCGAATTCCTGTTTCACGGGCCCACGTGTACATCAGCCAGGCGTACTGTTCAATGTATTAACACGTGCCTCAGAGCGCATCGAAATGCATTGATTGGAGCCGTTTTTTCATCTCGCCTCGCATTGTCAGTGATGGAAATCTAACACGGTCTTCGAAAGAACAGTAATTTCGTATCGTCAGCCTAATCAGACCACGCGAGCAATATTGGCGACCTATCTCATCAAAAAGAACGCAGCACTTTGTGTAAATCAACTTTCTCTATTGTTGCAAGACAAGGTATTCAACTTTATTAATCGACTGTTGACACCCTCCTTGGTTGTTTCAGTTTTTTTTTGTGTCTCTGTGACATGCGCGATGCACCTCCATATTTATATTTTTTTTCACACGTGCAATAAACTCTCTGTCGTGAGTGAGCGCTTGTGGTGGGTTTATTGCTTTCCTGCCCTGCTTCTTTCTTTCTGTGGTCTAAGTTTTATTCCAAGTTGTACTTATGGTGCCAACGAATGTTGCTGGCGCTTGTCGCTGTCTACAGTGAATTGATCTTACTTTACTAAACGCCGACTATACTTTCAAGCGTATACTCTTTAAATATCAAAGCCCCACATTGTACTCGTCGACAGCTCGATGGACGTTGGTTCCAAACGCATGCGCGGATTATAGACTGCTCCTGCACTTCATAGGCAACCGAGTTATATCTTTTAATTTCATTTATGTCCGTTAAGCGTACTGGTGCCAAAAAATAATAATAATAAAAAATCACCGCCCAAGCACTCCGTACAAATGGTTAACCAGCGAAGCTGAAATGAGCGGCCCCGGTGTTTAGCAGTGGGTTCAACCCGACGCTGCACTGAAGCCTTCCACAATTATTGGTTACATGTTCGTGCTTCTTAATTCGGCGCGCCGTTGTTGCAAGCGTTTGACATCGCGAGCTAACTCGGCTGCGTGGTTTGCAGGATCCGCCCGCCACCGGCGCTTGCATTCCCGTTCGCGATTTAGCGCGGCTTGGAAGGCTGCCGGATCGTCGGTACGCAATTGCTGCTGGCACTCGGCCTCGCGGGCCTGTTCTTGTGCCCGGACTGCAGCATCGGCCCTGGCAAATGCGAGCTTTTTCACGTTTCCACTGTCGGCGCTCTTCTAAAGTTGTCCGCTGTTCGGGAGTTCGTAGGATCCATGGCGTACCCATGTGGAAGCTCTCAGTCGAAACTGATGCGTGCGTGCTCGGCGCCACGGCTGTGACGGGATGGACGACGTCACTCACGGCCCAGCCAATGGCGCGCGAGCTTGGGTACGACGCTCAGAATGACGTAACTGATAGCACAGCCAATGGAGACCGCTTGTGACACAGATGTCGAGCGGTTTTTCGTTTCTCCTAGCCATATACAGCTTTCGCTGTAAAAGGTGATGCTTCTGAGCCGCTCAGCTGATGCAACAGTGGGACAGATGGAAATCGCAGAGAAGAGAAGCCGTCGCAGCTGTTCCTGGTTGAATTAGGCTGCAATAAGTTACACCTTGCCAAATACGTTCTATCTGAGAAGCGCATTGGCACGGCGCGAGCAGGAAGCTAAAGCGTGAGGCCCGCGCGCTCGTCGCGGCGTCTGCTGCGGCGTACACACTTTTCCCATGAGCTCTTGCGCGGCCCCAAAGGGGGCGCTCGTGTGCTTGAAAAAGGTCTACTGGTCTGGAAGCCTTTCTTTTTTTATTTACTAGTAAATGCATGAAGAAAAATATTGTTGCCATGGGATTTATATAACTTTCCTTGACAGTGTGTTTTTAAGGCTCCAGTGCCTCTCGATCGATGTCCTGCTAGACCGGTTAGTACTGCGGCAGCACTACTATCTTGCACTCAAGATTGCAAAGTACCTCCGCATCCCGGACCTAGAGGGCACCAGTCGCATTTTGGCACACTGGGCCTGCTATAAGGTAAGCCAGCAGAACTGCAGAACATTGATACATCTGACAAAACATTGTGGAGGAATGTGAGAAATAGTACTTGTGGTAATACTGCACAAAGAAGGACTTTGAAACTTGAAAACTTTGAAAACTTAATTGATTTCTACATTCGGGATGCTGAGGGCCATGCTGGGACACTAGCCCTGGGTATCACGCTCTTGTGCTTGACTTAATCAAGCAAAGACATATCTGCAAAGTTCACACTGTGTATATTTCCAGTGCGCCTAAACGCTCAGATGTTTCTTGCCCAACGAAAAAAGCAAACCTCAATACTCACTAAAAGACTATCTTGTCAAGTGCTGGATCTTTTTTCTTTTTATTATTGCGATAGCAATTATATGGACACTCTCGGTGGATTTTTGCCATCACCATCATGTCCCGTATATGTATATTTATTTATATATACAGTCGAACCCCTTCATAAGAGACACTGATGTAAGAGACAAATGGGTATAAGAGACACCAGTGTGCCTGCATAAAAATATGTGTTGATAAGAAAATGCATATGTGGTACCCTGCTTATAAGAGACACCTCATATAGAAGACAAGAATTGCTCCCCAGTGCATGTCTCTTATAAAGGGGTTCAACTGTGTATATATATATATATATATATATATATATATATATATATATATATATATATATAAAAGGCACAAAGAAAAACAAATCAGAAGAAAAAAAAATTCCAAAGCACCCAACTGCGGATTCAAACCAGCGACCCCTCACTCCGTAGCACGCCGCGTTAGACAACTTTACCACGTGCCATGCATCCGCCGGGATAATAGTGGCGAGCTATTGATGTACACCATTTACTGCTGATGGTATGCAGATCTCGGAGGAGCTTGAGCGTGTTCTCTATCACGCAACGCTCCTACATTTTCTTTTAATTTGAAAACTGCCCTTGAGACATGCACAAAAAAGTGGCCCCTTTCTGTACCCACTCGCAATGGGGAATAAAAAAAAAATTCCCCATCTCCCGCTAAAGGGAAGCATGTGGGGATGCGAAGCAGCGGAAAGGGTGAGCTTGAGCGGGAATTTTATTGAGGGGATAAATGAGAATGTATAAGAGAAGACGGAGAATGTGGTGGTTGCATGTTTATTTAGGGAACGTGTGCCATTCCTTGCGTCGGTGCACGGGGCGCTTTGAAGACGACGGCCTTGTGATCGGTGAAGTGTAGCGTCAGAGGTTGCTTTTGAAGAGTTTTCATTGTGGAAGTTTGCGAAGATGAGGTCTATGCATGTTTCCCTTATGGTTGTCGGTTGTATGCTGTCGTCAGAAATGCGTCGCAACGAGTACACGTCTATCATGTGGTGGACGAGCCAGTCGTTCGTGGTTATATCCACGTTGAAGTCACCTGCAAGTACGAAGGGCATGTGGCTGTATGTCTTTGTGTACTGTACCATGGCCTTCTCTAGGTAACGTTTGACGTTCTCTCTGGAGATGTTGGGTGCGAGATACATTGTCATGACTATGATGTTGTGGCTGTCAAACTAGATTGTAACTGCCGAGTGCTCTCCGTTGTTTTCTTGGCCGCTAGGTTGTAGATCTAAGCTTGAGCGGGAGGAACGTCGCCGCTCTCATTTCACGGCAGCGGTCCGGGCGCTCATCGCGGCGCTGCACAGGAGAGAGAATGAGGCGCGCGCGCTCAGTCATTTTCATACCACGGAACTACCGTGGCGCCCCCAGCGGAGTATGCAGCTGTTACACCACCTGTCGTGCGCGCCGCTCCGTAGAGGATTCCAAGAAAAAGGACGGGGGGGGGACCGTAGGAGAGGGGGAGGGAACGTGCATGCGCTGTGCGAGTGTGGGACGCGGGAGCCGCTCCGTAGAGTAGAGCATTCCTAGAGGAGAGAGGGGGGACAGGACGCGCATGCGCTGTGGGGATGTGGGCGCCGCTCCGTAGAGTAGATGATTCCTAGAGGAGAGAACGCGCATAGAGTAAAGGATTCCTAGAGGAGAGAAAGGGGGGTGAGCGTAGGAGACAGAGGGGGGAGGGGACGCGCATGCGCTGTGGTGGTGTGGGACGCAGGAAGGAGGGACGGACTAAGCCCCTTCCAAACACATGCAAGCAAGATCAAGGAATGGGGTCAACCTGGGCGACAGACACCACCTGCCTAGCCATTGCTAAGCAGCCTCTCTGTGCTCTCGGCCATGACTCTGATGACTGTGATAGTGGTTGACGGCCCTCATATTACTACAGTGTTCTGGTTCGCATAATGGGTGCTTCCCTACTTCATGAAAGTGGCCGGACGGGGGACGCGGGACGGGGACGCGGGACGCGGGAGGGACGGACAGAGCCCCGAGCATAAGATGCTTCGCACTAAAAAAGAACACCGTGCACACTTTGCATCAGACGCCACAGCATGGCAGGAGATGCAGAGGGGTCACTCCATGCGCCGCACTTGAAAAGAAAAAGAAATATCTGATAGCGTCGGGTTCTGCATAGTTGACACATGCAGCACGCTGCTCGAACGCGAAGACGTAACAACTGTGACAGCTGTTAGTTTGCACTTGTTCTGTGTATACCTGTGCGTTTTTTTTCGAGCGTCCTTCTTTGTGCATCAGCGGCGCGCTGCAAGTTTTGAGCTGCTTGTCGTTCTTCGTGTGACATTTCAATTGCTTGCTATCGCATTCATTGCTTCGCCCTTGTGGCAAAACTGTGACTTTTTTTTACTCTCTCAAGATTTACATACTAATAAAAAAGAACAAATAGATCTTGAGGAATGTTCTTACTTCAACAGTTCTTTAATCTTGGTCAGAAGATGAAGTGCGTGTTGTAGTATGACATAGCTATATTACAGGATTATAAGACACCTTGCATGAGGATGGCATGGCACATTTGTAAAACATTGACCCTTTCTCGCCTCTTGCTGTTTTATGTATGTTCATATATACTCTTCAGAGTTACGGTTGCTATAGACCGCCACCATGAAATGATTGTTTCTTCCTAATTAAGTTGCATGTTTAATGTTTTTCACATTGTTCCTCAGGTAGCTCAACTGCACATTCCCACGGATGAAGTAGCTAAAGCCATTTCAGAAAAGTTGGATTCCTCACCTGGAATTCTTTACTCCGAGATAGCCAGGAAAGCGGTGGATTGTGGAAGGCAGGACTTGGCCATCAAGGTTAGTGATTTAATTAAATTTTCTGAGCATAGTTCCTTTTCCAGAAGTTTAAAGGGTTCCTCTTGCCCTCAAAACAAGATAGGGGTGAACACCTTCGATTTTTTCTTGTGGTTTAGCACTGTATGTATACTTTACCTTTGAAATCAATCGAGCCATGCCCACTACATCTTTCGCTCTGACAACAGCGACATAGTGCCCATCACCTCTGACAAGCCCTACATATCCCTGCATGCCTCAGATATTTAAATGCATTGGCACGGTGCTTTTGCCACTGGGTGTCGCATCATGATACGATCGACATATGCTGAAGTGGCCATGCAGCTGCTGCAAGGAAGATAAGATGTCTGGGCTCTTTGCACCTGGTCTCCAGCGAGGCTACTTTCGTAAATACAATGTAAATTGTCTGTGTCTTTCTCCTCATGTAATGATATGTATAGGTTGCTCCCAGCCTACTTGTAAATCTTTCTCGAAACCTGCCACAGGGGTATAGTGGTTGTGGTATTTGACTGCTGACATAAAGGGTGTGGGATCTAATCCCAGCCGCAGCGACCGCATTTGAATCGAGGCAAAATGCTAGTGGCCAATGTACTTATACTCCATCTCAGAAGTTCCCTTCAGCGCTGTGGAGGCTACGGCCCCTTAGCCAATAGGAAGGGCGAAAATTCCTCAAGATGTATTAATCCGTGCTGCATCGTCTGCTAAGCATCCCCTTGCCATCTGTGTGCACTCGTTTTGGAAGCAGACAGCAGCGCCAAAAAAAAAAAAAAACATGACTGTACCCATCGACACTGGTGCCCTCCGCCTCAAGTTTACCATGTCATCATCGTGTGCTGTGTGGCCCGTAAGTTCCAAACTGACGCTTGTATTTGCTTTAGAGTTATGTCCTGACGCTTTGACAGCAATGTATTCGTGGCTACATTGCGCTATTTTCATGAACCGTTATCATATTCTCAACGCGTTAGGCTTAGTAGGCGTCGCCAGACAAACAGCTGATCTCGCCAATAACGACAGACCGTACCTTATGTTTTGTGCTCGTAGTCAGATAGCACAGAGCAATGGCTCATTTCACTATTTATTGGTTGCTGTAAGCGTTGCGCATGAGTAGCAAGCGCAAGTTCGGATCAAAGTGGGCGGTCGCGTCTGCATGGGTGCTGCCATGTAGATTTGTAGCAACACGTTACCGACGGTTACTGAAACAATAATTAAAGAAACACGATGCAAATACAATGAAGAGTTAACATATTACTTGGGGATGTGAAGCAGCACATGCTAAACAAGGGAAAATGTCTCAACCTTTCGAATTATATATGGAACTATGTTTTGCTGCGCAAGCATGTGGCTTGCTTACACCCTGTGGCTTTGGCAGTGCTGAACAGTAGTGGTGAGATGGAGTATAGATTTAGGTGTACGTTAAAAAACCCCAAGTGATTGACATTTCTGGAGCCCTGCACTACAATGTCCCTCATACTCGTACTGTGGTTTCGGGACGTGAAACCCCAACAATTGTTAGTATTAATCTTTCTCACAGTGTAGAGGGCCCCTGACTTTCTTGGCAGGAAGCCGTGTTTTGTGAAGTTATTTTTCTCCAAGCATTATACTTATTACATTGTGCCTTCAAGTTTTCAAGCTTTCGCTTTTCTCACCTGTTCTCCCTTCATGTTTACCAGCTTCTTGACTGCGAGCCAAGGGCATCCGAGCAAGTGCCCATTCTTGTGGAACTTGGCCAGGAGGAAAGAGCCCTCGTGAAAGCTATCGAAAGTGGTGACACGGACTTGGGTAAGCCTGTCTCTCATCTTTTGGTTTGTAGTGTCTCGTGATGTTAGCGCCTAAGTAGTGTATCAGAGCAGCAGCCCTGCATTGTATTGGCAAAGCTTGCAGAAAGGAATTGATAATAATAATATGTGGTGTTTTACGTCCCAAAACCAAGAAAGGAATTGACTACAATTGCATTCGTGCGTACAGGAGTCAGACTCACACTTGCCAAACCTGCCGAAATTTCTGTGAAATTTGAAAACTTAGGCTTGTCTTTCTGCAATTTTATTAATTCTGTGTCAATTTTTATGAAGCTTGAGTGAAGATTTAGCTCATCAACCTTCAGACTCGTAAAAATTTTTTTTGGACACGAGCGGGAAACATTTGAGTCATAGTCACATCATTGAATCCCCCTAGGATTGCAGTGGTAGAGCTGGGAATTTTGTCAATTCAAAATATCGCTGAAGGCAAACCAACACTTAATACTTAGAACAAGGCCCAAATGGAGTATTGCTCATCAGTCCTCAAACATTCTTAGAAGTTTGCTGGTGCTGAAAGGACAAAAAAAAGGAGTACTTCCTTTGAACATGTTCGCTGACAAGAAGTCAATGCGCTGTAAAAAATATGTTGCTTGTCAGCTTTTCCTGTTGTTAATATATTAATGCTAACAAACTCGTTTGAATGTTAGAATGCTAGTTTGTTGGCAGGCTGTCAGGATATTTTAAGGGGCTGAAGTAGGAGCATAAATTACATAAGCTGTTTCAATTTCAGTATACATGGTGATGCTGAAGTTGAAAGAGATGAAACCTACACAGCTTGACATGATAATTCGGGCATATCCTGTGGCATGGTCTCTCTACCTTAAGGTAAGTCTCCATACAGTGCTCTTATTTTTATATTTGTTTATTCATGAAACACGGGCAAGGTTAATGGCATGAAATGCCTAGAGCTCTTGATTCCTAGAGGCTAATGTTAGATGAATATCAAGCCAGCTTCACCATTCATATTTTATGCACGAGTTTTCACACAGGTCTGCAAAGAATGGGACCTGCAAAAATTGGAAAGTCTTCATGATCAAGAAGACAACTTTGCTGGAATCGCAGAGTGCAAAATCATCGAAAGCTACAAGTTAACGGTAGGTTATTGTGTCATAATATTGATAGGAATTTGCTTAGTTTAGTGTTACCACTGATGTGTAGTTTGTTGGACAAGGATGTGTTACTGGTTGTTTAATAGTTTAGTATTACAGTTGAAAATCGATTTAACAAAGTTATGCGGACGCTCAAATTATTTAATTAAATCAGGGAGTTTCATAAAATTAAGAAAGGGATTTTTGAGGTCCTTCAAATTTTAATGGAGCGATACCGAAAAGTATAACCATGGCATTGTTTTTGCCAGTAGCCCATGCCTGTGCGTATGAAAAGTCGCGGGTGGTCTGAGGGCGGCCCATATATAGGGGATACATATCCGGGCGATGTAGGCCAGTCAGATGGTCACGTAAAACTGTGATAGTCGAGCACATGATTGATTTAGCGCTAAAGATGATGCAGCACGTCCTGTGCACTTTGTGTTCCTTACGTCTTTGTCTTTAGCACTGCATCAATCATGCAAGCATTCCAACTAGCCCAACTTTCCATTCTACTGCAGGATAGTCGGACAGATATGCTATGATGTGGAGACCAAACTGAGTAACTGTGCGAGCAGGCTGAGCGAGAAAGCTGCGAAAAAATTATCTCTACCATCTGTCACATAAACCATGGAATAACCAAAGCAATCACCGCCGTCTCTAGCTCCATTTGGTATGCAAGAGCATTGCCGACTGTCTAGTCGGTTGTTCTGTGCACGAGCATGACGTGCAGCCTGGTCAAAGTAAAGCTAGTGCCGTAACTAGGGTGTCCTGATGTTTTAATGCAATAGTATTAGAGCGCATGCTTGAAAAAAGCCCGTCTGTGTCAAAATTAGAATGAAATCACTGCCTTTTTACTCACATATTTCAAGAAAAACTTCATTAAGTCGGGTTTGGTGGCCACATTTGTTTGTTAATTTGGGTTGGTGACAATTCTAAACTTTATGTAAATTTCTTCATTAGATTGAGAACTTTGTAAAATTGGGTTTCGTTAAATCAGGTTTTAACTGTAGTAGCATAGCATTCTGAAATAGATGAATGACAAGGTCATACGAGGCCTTTCGAGAAATATATTATGGTACATGTCACACCTTTCCTTGAATTTTTTGGCTATCTAGTGTGTCAGTATTACTGAAGAATTTATAGATAAGCACTGGGTTTCGTGGAAAATTCTGGCCATTTGCAGATATGAAAATTGTAGATCACTCAATGCAGTATCCCCTGATATTCAGTGGCGTAAATCATGGGGGGGGGTCAGGGGGGGTCCTGACCCCCCCTTGTGCTCAGGCTGGGGGGGGGACACCCCATGCAAGTGTCCCCCCCTTGAGATTTATCTTCCAAACGTCACATTTGAATTTCTTGACAGTCAAGGACAACGAAGTTTCCGTAAAACCAACTCTGAAATCTGAAGCACCTTCAATGAACAGAAACGAAGTACTTCTAGCCGGTACGCACGATGGGAAATACCTTTGTGCGTTAGCACAAAATGTGCTACCATTTTTTATAGCATACTTTAACCCTGAATGATGCAGCTGCAGAGATGCTAGTGCATGCCTGCCCACGAGTTGGTATTAGAAACTAACTTCGTCATGGGATACCGCTTGGATGCCCAGTGCTATTTTTTGTCACCGGGCTCCGACACTCATGCTCGTTCTATTGTACTGTTATTGTTATTATTATTATTATTATTACGACTACTACTATTACTATATTTGAATGCATAATTTTAATTTTGTATAATTAAAAATAAAGCTTATTTGTAAAAACAAAATGGCCGCCATTGGAAGATGTGTGTCCCCCCCTTGTGGTCTTTATGGATTTACGCCACTGCTGATATTACCTCATCAGCAAACTCAGCCATTGCATGGATGTTTCAACCATTAATGCCTACCTCAATCTAAATGTAGCATTTAATTGCAGAAGCTTCGATCCCCCCAGTCACTAAGTATATTTAAAGAAACACTCAGATGTACACATATGGCTATGTTGTCTTTTCATGTTCCCATACTGGGGCACTGACTGTATATGTGACAGCAGTCACCTATGTGGCTGAGGCTATTGCTTATGCTAGTCAGAAGTAGCTTCATCTGACCCTATCATACGGCTGCAAGCTCCAGCATTTGCTGCACCACACTTCTCAGTGCTTGATGATTGTGTGGGATACCAACACTGCTACTACATGAGTTTTTCATGACCCTTTTGCAAGCCGGGCGTTGCCTTGTGCATCCATGCATTTGTAGGCATTATGCAAAATGTCTAAAAGGTTCAGTGTTTAAAGGGCTTCGGGCTCAGGAAGAGGAGGCATCTTGGGAATACTGTACTCAAACAGTGGCACTCCCCCTGCTGCTGTTGTGAAATGAAAAAGAAGCACTAAAAAAAATTACTAGTCAGTTTAGAAATTTGTCAAGTTTGTTAGGTCCACGGCCCACTTACGGTGTAGTGTAGCCCATCTTTTACCAAGAAAATAGAAAGACATCCATGAGTGGACTCTGTCAAAAACTATGATTTTATAGCAAGCTCGTGTGGGAAGGCAGGGCAGCATTGCCACACATTCTTTTTGTCTTGCGTCTTACAAACAAGCCTCCTGTTACATGAAGGGCCCAGGCTATGGACTTTGTCTCTGGCCTCAACTATTGTCCCATATTTTCTGCACTCTAAAGGCCGTGCCACATCTCCAGCATCTTCACAATTACCTGTTGCTGAATGGTAATGCAAACAAAGCTTCTCAGCCAGCGAGTTTTCTTCTTGATTATAGTTCATGTTACTGTAAGAGTATCACATATTATACTATAGCTCAACTTATTTTTCTCGTTAGTGTCTCTTTAAAGCATACACTACGGAAAGGATATGTACACACATTTTGCTCAGTCACAGAATGCAGGATAGTTATGCTTTTTTTGCCAACCATTTCAGCGTCCTGAGCAGCGAATTGCTTGTTTGCAAGCCGCTGCTGCCAAATACAAGCAAGGGAGCAAGAAAGGGAGCAATGACTTCTGCGCAGTGGTGAGGAAGCTGCAATACACTCTACGTAGACCAGTCATGGTGAAGTACAGTGTTACAGCTTATTTCAGTGTTATACATTAAAGGGGCCCTGCTACACCTTTTGAGCATGGTCAGGAAATGCTGCCGATCGGTATTTGAGGCTTCTGAGAACATGCGAGCCAAGCATTATAGAGCAGCATGCAGCCTGGAATTTGCAATTTTTAATGTCAGCTAGAAATCACTCACTCTTCTCTCGACAAATGATGCTGTAATCTAAAATGACTGCATCATTAATGTAAAGTCCTCGGCCATTAGCTGATTTGACCATCGTGAGGTGCACAGTATCCACGACCACCATGGGATGCTATGACATGTCTGCGATAAATTTACACCAGCGCACTCGTGATCACACTAAAAGTAAGCCGTGCGTTCGAAGAAAAAAAGAAGAAAGAAAAAGTGCTCAAGTTCATGATGCATGTTGACGAACGCGTGTAGCTTCTTGTGACCTTGTCATCCCCCCCCCCCCCCTCCCGTGCAGCTTTCAGCGCGCTTGCTGATACGAAAGGAAAGAGAAAGCGCTTGCAGCGTGCGACAAATCTCTAAGTCTGTTTGTGCTTGACTAATTCCAAAAATTTTTGCAGCAGTCGATTCGTGAATTTTTGCGGAAGTCAATTCCGCAAGGTGGCAGAAGGATTAGGAAAAGGAAATTGGCAATTTCTTTTTCCTAGTCCTTCGGTCACCTTGCGGGATTCCACAGAACTGATTTGCAATAATAAGTGTCAATGTGCTTCAAGTTGTCGATGAATTTGCCCTCGCGCTGCCTAGCTTCCTGGTTAGCTCAATTGGTAGAGCGACTGCCCTGGAATCAGGACCGGGACAAAGTTTTCGGCAACTAGAAAGCTTTCTTTCTGAGAAATCCGTATGAATTTCCTTGTGGCTTCGTGCTACAAACGTGTGGTTGTCAATTTCCCTTTCCTGATTGGATGGTTACTTGGAAAAGTGTTGCAGAGCCCCTTTAAGCAGTTGAACTAGTGCTGACAGGAGCAAACGTGACTATGGCAACATGATGTCAGTCCAGTGACAGCATGCTGGTTGTTCTTGTGTAGTGTGTGTATATGTATGCATAATGCAGCATAACCACTGTACTTTTATACTAGGCTTGTGCGAATAGTGAATTTTAGGTTCGAAGCGAATAGTGATTTTGGTCGAATAATTTCAAATCGAATTCGAATAGTATATATATCACATGTTATAAAGAAAAATGGGCATATTTGTCATGACCTAACTAACCTTCATAATATTTTTTAAAAATTGAAGCAAGGCCTGTGCAAATGCCATTTTTTGCTTCAAAGGAAGTGGAAACAACTTTGAATAGTAGCAGGATTTGACTTTCAGTTGAAAGAAAGCGATAACCTGTAAAATATGTTACGTTTTAAAATTTACTATACTTAGAGAATATAAGCCGGTTTAACAAGCTTCTAAATTAAAAAAAAATGAATCGATGTGAGGGTAATCTCTTCATTTAACCATGATGTGGGGCTTCGTGGCAGTGGAAGTCGCCTGGGTATGTTTTTGCGGCTTAGCACCACCTCACTGCAGTGAAACTACCTTTACAGAGATTACATGTGAACTAATATATACCTGGAAAGGTGCTTTCACGGTTTAGCATCCCTCCACTGCAGTGAAACCACCTTTACAGGGGTTACATGCGGACTAATGTGCATCTATTCGTTTGTTTCGAATACTTCGAAATTTTCGGTAATTTAAATTCGAATCGAAGCGAATTCGAATACTGCAATATTCGTTCGAATATTCGAAGCATTCGAATATTCGCACAAGCCTATTTTATACACATAACTCACCTCTTGCTTACATGTAGAGTCCACTTATAATGATCACAGTCATAAAAAGTGCTCTGTTTTTACAAATAAAGATATAGCATTACATTCATAGTTTTCAAGCAGTCGGTGGTGTTTTGTTATAGCAAACAGAGGACCAGATGAGGTTGATGAGGTACCAGCTTAAACTGGAGGACAAGTTCCACGACAAGTTCCTTGACCTGTCAGTACATGAGACAATGCAGCGGCTCATGGAAATTGGGGAGATGAAGTTGGCTGAGGAACTCTGCAAGGACTTCAAGGTGCCGGAGAAAAGGCAAGTCACTACATCAACGAAGACTTCCACCTGCAGTGGTAACATTGCAGCATTGACATCTTTATCTGTTAGTTAAGGTTCGCATTAAGGTTCGCATGAAGTGCTATCAGTGATTATAAAGTTTCGACTAAGTGAAAACATTCTCAACTGTGTCGCTGAAGCAATGTGTGCTCAACGCAAAGCACAGGACGTCAATTATTAATTTTCACGCAGAGAAAGCCATGTTTGTATAGCAGGACAGAAATGTGGTGATGGTGGTGTTGATGATGGTGATGATGACCTATGGTGTTTTAAGGTGCAAGAGCTAACTATGGCCAAAGAGTGCCAGAGCAAGAAATGTGCTTTGTATTGTGAATAAACCTTCCTGTGCAGAATTAATGCAGAAAACTGCAGAACCATTGAAAGAACTTGAAACATGACTTTGAAAATGGTGTGCATTTATCAAAGCCCCAACTATTACAATTTACACTAAAAACTTGACACCAATCTCGAAACTGGCTTTTTTTGTTCCTTTCAAAGTTAAGCATTTGCTACTTTTGAGGATACTTTGACTGCTATGTTGTGACTGCAGTGTCAAGAGAAAGAGTGCAATTGTAGAATATAATGATTTGAATGATAGTTGTATAGGTTTCGTAGCATTACATTTGGTGGTTTTAATGCCTTGATAAAATGCTTTTTACCAGGTTCTGGTGGCTTAAAATAAAAGTGTTGGCAGAGAAGGAGCATTGGGCGGAACTGGAAAAGTTTTCCAAATCGAAGAAGTCACCCATCGGATACGAGGTAGGCACTGCAGCTGCATTGGATGGCATTAATATTCCAGTTCTCAGTGTGAGGCTAGGAGCATTTGGTTATGTTTTACTTTTCTTGTACTCTTTCAGCCTTTTGTCGATATTTGCTTGGAGCACAGAAACAAGTTTGAAGCGCAGAAATACATGGCAAAAGTGAAGGAGGAAAACAAAGTCAGATACCTTGTGAAGATTGGGTATGTACCTTTCCACTGAAGTTCTACAGTGCTCATCCAGGCCCTCATACGGGCCCCTCATTTCACAAACTAATTCACTCTTGTTGGCGGTGCTACGAAGCAATCCATTTATTAGACAACCAAAGCTCTCTGATTGTGTTGCTTTTCTTGATAGTCGTCAGGTGTCTTGTCTTCCCTGTTGTATATGTTCCAGCGCTGTGAAAATATTCTCGTTATATTCACAAGTTCAAATAATTGCATGATGTAGTTGCACGACCAATGCTATTTTTGATGCTAAATTTGGTGTCGTGGCCCCTTTAGGTTGCGTGTGGCTCAGACCTCGGTTCGGTCTATCAGCATTTCAGCATTGGCATTTGTCTTTGAGTTTTAATGGCTGTGCATATAAATAAAACTGATCTTTCTTTTAACAGCAATTTGGAGGAAGCAGCAAAAGTTGCCTTTGAGCAGAAGGACGAGGGTGCCTTGAACTTTATCCTATCAAAGTGCACAGCAGCCAACCGTGCAGTCAGTGACAAAATTGCCACTATGAAACAGCAATTGGCTGGCAAGCGATAGCTTGTTGATTCTGTATAATTTTGGCATGATGTATATATGATGTCTGTTAATAAAACATGTTATTTATGCTGCTTCAATTCTCGTTTATTGATCATCCCAAGGTTTACTTTTGGTCATTGTTGTGATGTCTGTACATTTTGAACTATTTAGGTTTTCAAGCAGCTTAATTACAAGAGAAAGGTTTTGTTTGGACAGCAACTACACTGGGTGGTGTTCCACACAGGCTTCATCACGGTCATTTGTGGATATAATGGGACCTGGATTATCCCTATTGTGCAGGCACTGCCTACTATGTGACCTGCGTCTATTATTCAAGCAACATAGTTTAATGGCATTTCATTTCACATGCACACTATATCTGTGTGTGTGCATGCCTAACTGTCCCTTGTGGCCACATATTAGAAAAATTTAGCTACTGTGGAATGTAGCAAGACTAAACTCTCGAAAGGAATGTCTATCCTACAATCTTCGCTCACTTCTAAGTTACTGGCCTTAACAATTTGGACTTCTTTAGCGGTTCGTACAAGGACGTCTACAAATTACGTACAATAAAGCACAGCTGCAAGACTTCGAGTACATCATACTTTTTACAAAGTATGTATTAGTGACAAAGAGGTAGCCTTGCACCTAGTAGCTTGATTAATTGTACATAGGTGTCTGGTATTCTATTCTATTTTGCACTTCTTTTCTATGCAGTGTACAGTTTCACTGATATTGTGTGCAGCTCTGAGTGCATGGTATTCAGATGTTCCATTTTCTAAAAAACAAAATGTCCGGTTTCGTTTCTTATTACACAAATTAGTATGCATCGATTCAAAATTTTTATAACTATGTATTACCTACATGTTTTCTCATTCTCTGGTGTTTCTCTTGTCCTGTAATATGCTGATTTACGATGTGTTGCTCTTTTTTTTTCATTACTGAAGTGCCACTACTGTTCTGGAATTTATTGCAGGACTGTGATCTAGCCAACCTGTCCTGAAAACAGCTTTTTTTTTCACCACTTTGTATGTCAGTGCAATGAAACGTAAAATATTGCTTAACCCTTTGATGGTTTTCGCCGTACATGTACGGCAGCACGTAACAGTTCCCAAATGGTTTTCACCGTACATGTACGGCATGGCCTTTATCTTTAAAACGCGCGCTTGTTTCGATCATTTCTCTTTCTTGGCGTGTGCTGCCACACTTCAGGAACACGTGGAATTTTTTTCATGCGCCGATGTTTCTCCGATGTTTTTTTTGTTTCGCTTCGCAAAGCGGTGCTCCGGCAACCGCTTGCGCACCCGAGCGTTCGCGGTCCGGTTGGTTTAAAACGCGCGCCTTTTTCTATCATTTTTTTTTTGCTTGGAATGTGCTGCCATGTTTCGAAAAACTGTGAAAATTTTTTCATGTGCCGGTATCGCTCCGTTGTTGCTTTTTTTATGCTTCGCAAAACGGCACCGGCTATCACTTGCGCATCTGAGCGCGCCCGCGGTGCGGCTGGTTTAAAACGCGCGCCTTTTTGGACACTTCTCTTGCTTGACATAAGCTGCCACGCTTCGGAACACGTGGAATTTTTTTCACGCGCCGATGTCTCTCTGTTGCTATTTTGCTTTCCAAGACGGCGCGGCGGCTTTCGCTTGCAAACCCGAACGCGCGCATGTGGTGCGGCTGGTTTCGGTTTCGTCCTTCGTTGGTTATCGCTTCTCGCGCCCGCAAAGCTGATGGCTGTTTGGTTTCTAATCTCTCAGGGGGTGAGCGCTTGTGACTCTCTCGTTTATGGCTCCTCGGGGCGCGATTACATCTGTTTCGGGAGGCGCTAAATTACACAAACGACGCCGCCGTGGGTGAGCTTCCTGTTTCGGGAACTCGGAAAAACTAACTCCGTCTCGTTGGCGATGAGATGAAGGATTATTATAGGTTTTTCACTCGTTTTGTTTTCCGGACGGGCGCACAACCCCACAGTTTTCTTCCGTGCGCTCACTCACGCAGTTCGCCTACGCTGCGGAAGCTCGCGCCGGTTGCTATGATGCTAGGGAGTCGAGCGGCGATTCTACCGATGTGGACTATTCCCCATCTGCCGGATCTGATTCATTGGATGTCAGTTCGTCAGGCGAGGATTTATTGACGAGTTCAAACTCGGACGATGATGAAAGAGCGACATCTTGAAAGCGTGCGCGGTGAGACGATTCGGATCGGATGAAAGGTGACCATTCCCCACTGTTTAGTTTTTGAGGAAAAACATTTTTTTTTACCGGAAAAGTACTCTGGTGCGCTTATTTTTGTATGTCTGTGAGCTATGTTTACTAAAATGCATAATTTTTGTTCATAAGACATCGTAAAAGTGTTTTTGTTTAGAATTTTGCTTGATGATCCTATGAATAACCCATGTGTATGTAACAGCAAAAAATGATTTTTTTTGTCACTTTACGGTCACGAAAAAAAATGTTAGACAATTTTTTTTCCTAAATAGAATGGTCTGAAGAATTTATTTCAACAATAAAAAAAATACACATTTCTGGCACGCATTTCGCATTAAAAAATTCGACCCTGAAAGGGTTAAATGATTGAAGGTACAAATGAAACTTATACGAGCTGCTGAAATTCTCAGTACAAGAGTTGAAGTCAACAGTAGAGAGAGAGAGAGACAATAATCTTTAATGAAATTCTTGGAGATGCAGTAAGAAGAGTAAAGAATGGTTATGCACGAGTACCGCTTTCACCACCCCGTTTCTAAAGTGATGACTTTAGAGATTATCCACATTGTGTTGTATGTTGCCACCACTGGTGCATTAACTGCTGTGTTTCTCTCGCAGTAGCCAATGCCACTACATAACAATAATGTGGACACTCGAAGCAGGTGAGTCCCAACTGCGTACGTCTCTCCCTTTGCAGGCTTCAATAATTGCAGTTATATTGTACATTCCCTGGTACTATCGCGCTCAGTATGAGCTACATCACGCGAGCGCGTGGCCCAGCGCTCTGCAAGGCTGTAAAGTGGCGCCGATCGTGCCTTATTTTCGAGTTATTGGGAGAGAGTTTGGCTATTCCTGTAAGTGCGCATCACTCCCTATTGCTTGCTTTCTCACCCTGGCCCTCTTTTATTTGAAGGACCGTTTTGCCATTTATTTAGCTTTACTGAAGAAAAATTCGAAGTCTGTGTGTCAAGCCACGGCGGCCGTTATCATTTTCGCTGACATCACGACAGGGCAAAACGAGGGCGAGCGTGAAAGCAAGGCGAGGCGATGCACACTCAAAGAAACAGCTAAACGCTCCCCTGATAACTCCAAGTTATTTCACGATCGGCGTCCACTGTACAACCTTACAGTGCTCTTGGCCAGCGCTCCCACGATGTAGCTCATACTGAGCGCGATAGCACTTCTTGAATGCGTGACAATTCTGATCAACTAATCATCACACAGCGTAAAGAATGACCAAAACATCATTGAGTTAGCTGTCTGAATATTCATCAATCTCTACTGTATTCAACCAAATGCAGCTGCTGGAGGAATCTGCATGGTGATGGCAACACCTGATAGGTTCTACAAAAGCAGTTGGCTTGTTGAACGCAACATTTGTTAGTGAATTAGATGCTCTGAGAGACGCTATAATCCAATGGAGGGCTCCAGCTAATAGTTTTACTGACTAGGATTCTTTTAAAGCTCTGCACATGGTCCTTTATTGTTGTCTGTCCCTGTCAAAATGCAGCCACTGCGAAAGTCAAACTCTTACTCTGCAAACTTAGCCACTGCAACAGGTCAGTAAAAAATGAATGCACACTCGTTCAAACATGCAAAAAAAAATTTATTGATCAAAAATGCAGCACCAGCATGTCTTAACTTTGACAGGAAGCAACAAATAAATAAAAACTAACCGGGAGTTTATTTACTTGATGGGGCTCTTTAAAAAATCTAAAAAAAGAGAAGCACAGAAAACAATGCTTCCAATAAGTCCCTCTTTTCAATAGCAAGTATTCAATTGGCCACCTGATGAATGTTTGGTGCTTTCTGAATGCATTGACAAACATTCACGTTCTGTTGGCAGCAAACACAGTTGCTAAAAGCGTAGAAGTTGCAATACAAGGCAGACCAATACATGCTGCATGTTGCTAAAAAACATTGCTGTCAGACATAAGGAACGAAAATAAGTCTGAAGAACTGAAAACAAAGGTGTTTACAGAAAGACGTCAGACAACCGGAGAAACTTGCCGTGCATACATAAACTCTTTCTCCTCTGAATTCGTCTCCGAGACTGTGTACAAACAACAACACACCAAACTCCTTTCTCTCTCGCCAACAAACAATGCCATCACATTTTGCAAGCATGCACACACACTTGATTGTTTCTCTCGCCCACTTTCCTATCTACATTTGCATCATAAAAATGACTCCATTCTTGCCCTCCCTTATCGTTTGGTCTAGTCTATGGAACTCACAAAAAACTAGAAACATTCCACCTTTCAACGCACTGCCTCACAAAAACATGAAAGCCCCCCCGGCACACACTCGTGGACCACAGCCACCATGGCAACTTGGTGCTACAACAAGTAGGCACGCACAGTTGTAGTGTTTGCTTGGAAGCTACACTCCCTATCACTTGGCCTTACCCTGAACACATATGATCATCACATATAACGGTACGAGAACTTGTGCTATGGCTTCCTTCTGTCTCTTATTTTTTGGTGAGCAAACGCTGCACACTGCTATCGCTCAGCCGTATCCATAACACAGGGAATTGGAAACATTTTTTGTCTTTAATTTTGGTAAAAAGCTGTTTGCTATTGGTGTGACAAAACTCTCACATCGTTAATTTCAATTTCATTCTGGCAGTGCCTGATTGTTAATCTAGTTTGTTAATCTAACGAGACACTTTCAACCACTTTGTAATATAAGAAAGAGGGATTTGACTTGTATTGCTGCAGTCTTCATCAGTTCTGTGAAGTCACTGAATCACTTCCAGAACGATTCTCACTCACAAAAGTCAAAGCACCTAATTATGAAAGGTTAGGCTCCAGAACGGTGCAAATAATGCCACATGTTCTATTGTAGCACACTTGCAATGTGAATGGGATGTGAGATTAAGACAACTGAACTAGGCTGGCTCGTAACAAGGATCTGATTTCAACAACTCGGTTGCCAAAATGTGAGGCTGATTAAAAAAAGATAACTTCTCGGTTTGCTCCTTCATTTCTCTGTACATAGTGTGTAGCAACAGGAAAGACAGGACATCCAATAAGTTGCTCACATGAGGCTATTCGCAACATTGTGAAAAATATGTGCAAAAGATGCAAGTACATGGTTTTGGAACATTGTAACAGGCGGCAGATCAGTGCACCAAGTTTTGCTTACTGGATGCTTCCACATGGTTTTAGTTACCATATATTAATAACTGCAAACAGAGTGATTTGTAGCCAGTTTATTTCTTCACCCACAGAAAATGTTTCAAACAGCAAACCTCGCATGTTTTTGGCCAATCTAACCAGCATGTCAAATTAAACATTGGGCCTCAAGGAGGGTAAGGGTAGTATGTTGTATGAACGATAAAATTTGGTGCCTGTGTCCGTCCTTCATTATTGCATTCTTGTCTTTTCTTTTGCAAAACCGCTCATCTTTAAATATGTTTTAAACTGAGATATGGAAGTGTAAGGCTCTGTAAAACTTCTTGTTTTAAAGCCATTAATATGGTAATCACCATATTTGCATTTGCAGTAATCTAAAAAGTATTTGTTCATGCAGACATGCAGACAAGCCTGCATTACCTAAGTTCCACAGATGCATTTACACATGTGGTGTTTCATATTGAGAGCTAAAGCTTTACACCTTTAGATGTCTGAAATGTCTTTCCTATTCCTACACACCATGCTATGAATTGCATCAGCGGTTACATTTCAACCTTCCAAGAAGTACTAAATTGTCTAGTATATGTAGGCCAGTCATAGGTGAAAACAAATGAATTACAGACTCACACACATTATGAGCACTTATAGAAAACAAGAAATTTGCACAAAAAAATCTAGCTCGTGAAAAGTTACAGAGCACCGGCAAAGATCATGTCACATGTTACCATCAGTCCCAACTATTGACAGCACCTTAACGTCAAAAGGAACTTCAGCGCTTGCAGACATGGCTTTAAAAATCTTTCTGCACACACAGTCGTGCAAGTTTTCATGTTCCTCTTTCTTCTTGCCTAACATTCAACACAGAGCACTTGACCTGAAGAGCACTGCTTGAAAGTACATGCACAAGGTGTGAGCATGCGACAAGAAGAGCATTAGTGCATCTTGCAGGTCATACGTTGGTGGTCATGATGTGTATGTTTTCAAGGCATTCATTCACTAATTTGCTGCAGCGACGCCACCAGTTCACTCGGATCTCCCTGCCTCTAATTTAATGAAGGGGCAGGAAGAAGCAAGAGGCAACACTGCCAGTTTCCTGCACTTTAGGGTGGTTTGCGCTAAGATGGCACAACTCCAGTGACAACCATGACTCTAGCAGTACCCTTGGTATATAAACACACACACACACACGCATGCTTTCCATAAGGCAAGCCGTCTGTACAGCAGTACCATGTTTCAATGACATAGTGCCAAGAAGGACACCCCAGCCAACATGTGTTGGCAAGATGTCTTCCATATATGGCTGGCGCCAACCACCTTTCATTAGCAGTACAGACGGCATTCCACTCACAACTCTCTCACCACACACGATCTCTTGTTGGTAATTCGTTTCAAAAAACAAAAACCTCAGCACAGTTATCACAGCTTCGAGACTTTCTTCCTGTCGAAGATCAACTGTTCCCTCTTGTGTATCCATTCAGGAAGATTTGAGAACCAAAGGCATTCTTCTTAACACCGCTTTTTTTTTCAGCATTACACAACTATTTACACGACGAAAAACACGATGCCACTGCCATCAATACCGAAACCCCAATGAGGAACTGCTTCCACAGTTGTGTCGGTGACAAACATTGGCTCTTCATTGTTTACAAACTACACAAGACATAAAGCTTAGCAATGGTGACATGACCAGGAAAGCGCCCTGTAGATGCAGAGATCACTTTTGATCACGGGCAACTTAGACAGCTCCTTTCAAGCCGAAAGTAGGAACCTTCCCTGCTCAGAATGACGAAGAGTATATGTACCGCACACAACCCAGCCAGAATAGTCAGTGTCTGCACATAAAAATGCTACAGTCATTATGTATGCTTGTACTAACTACCTGGAGAGATTCCTAAAATGAAACAAGCTTCCAGCCTGAAGCACGCGAACTAATGGTGATCTTCACAGCGCAGAGATAGACAAAAAAGAATAGGACAGAAAAAAATGCGCGTGGTTGACTCGCAATGTCGTGTAGTCACCCCATGTTCTGAGGTGTTTCGATTAATCGTGGATATTTTCTAGTCTATGTCTCACTACAGCAGCGACGTTTTCAACGATTTCCTGAGTTGCGGAAGAAAGCTTCATAATTCTGTCGGAATTGCCTCACTTGCACTTTCTCTGTAAGCAACAGGGTGGCGCAAGACAGAGGCCATATTAGATTTGGCTACTGTCTGCCCCCCTTCAAAATCCTGTGCTGCTAATGTGAACACTTTCTTGCTGCAATGGTGCTTCACTCAGTGACTGCCAAATCTGCCTGTTAAAGACTCTTTTCGGTATTTCCAAACTGATCAACCAACTATGCATCAGGGAATACAGTTGCTAAGTTGGCATATAAAGCTCAAGGTGGCAGCAATAAATTGAGTACTAATTTAAAATAACCCTCATTAAATTAAGGTGACAGGAAGGTCAATAGACACACACAACTTGGGTATGTCCTACCAAACCAAAAGTGAAATGTTCTATTTCAAGCAACAACCTCCACTCCCTCGTAAGGTTATGTGCAGACAACTTGCATGACATACCATTTCTTCATTGTGTGCCACGTCAAATCATTGGGCTACTTACAGTACTGTCATCTTAGGCATATGAAGCATTGCTTGATATTATAGCTACACTGAATGTGCACATGTTTCCACACTGAATTCAGACGCAAAAGCAAGGCCCACAGAAGCTTCATGTCTTCAAGCATCTTGGTATGCCAACTTATACCCTTGTTACACAGGCAAGTTAACCGCGGTTACGAGCAACCACGGTTAGCGCCAACCAAGGTTCGCCGATGTTACACCGCGCAAAAGTGTCCTCGGTTAAGGCGGCGATGAACGCCGCCATTTCCTCGATTAACCACCAAACCAAGGTTGCCAAGCTCGGTTTCCTACAACCGTGGTTAACGTCATACCGCGGTTTTGTGTACCATGTAACATAAGCAAACTGCGGTTACGTTAACCGCAGTTTAGGCTGCCTGTGTAACATGGGTATTAATCGCTCTCCTGCTTTTTGTAGACAAGGTCCGACCCACTGCACGGGTATGCACAGCCTACTTTCATTACGCTCAGTTAAAAGCATAGGAGTGTGCCATATGACTTTGACACCTGGATCTTTTTCTTGCAGCTACTTGGATGGAAAGATTCTTTTTTTCCATCCCTTTGCCTAAGTACATATTACGGGGAAGGGTCTACACATTGAAGGGATGAAACGAGGATACGGCACGGCAGAAACACTTGGCCAGTGATTGTACATTCTAGCACATCTACATATCCAAAGCGACCAACAGCAAAAGCTAGTGTGGTGTTCTACGTTTCAGAATGATGTGTGAACGAGTGGTGTACTATGACGATGAAAATGGAAGGACAGTGGTAACAACAGAAAATGCAGTGAGAGCACTCTCTGCACCACTCTCCGGGAATTTATCTGATCTGTGGATGAGGCAGGAGACGTTTGCTCCTCGTGGAGAGTGGCAATGCGCTTGAACTTTGCAGCAGCCAGACGTACACCAAAAGGATGAGCTTACTTGAATAGGCATTGCAATGTGTTCTACACGGGCCCCACTTCTTGTGCTAACGATGTGGCCACTAACTGACTTGCACTCAGAAGCAGCCATTCAATATTTAAACGCCAACCGCTGTGAAAGCTTAAAGTTGGTGATATTGGTTGTGGATAAGCAGTGGTATATGCTAACCAAAGCAATTTTGGCGAAGCTGCAGGTGCCACCAATTGACTGATTCTTATTTTTAGCACCCCCTACATAACATCTTAGAAGATGACACATGTGCCTGGTGATTAGTAAAGGTTTCAGACAATGGCCCCCGAGATTCCCAGCGTGCCATGTGTGCCATAGAGTTTCCTAATGATACACTAGAGGAAAATCTGATGCTAGTGTCTATGGGAGCTGCGACGCATGGCACTTCAGCCAGCATGGGAATGATGGGTAGTACACGGATTTGGCTAAGCTTCGTTCTTTTAGCGAGGCTCTGTCTGGCCTGGAGCCGCTTTGCAATACGAAGTTCAGCCAATGTTCAGCAGTTCCACTTCACCACCTGTACCTTTTTAGGCTCACCAATTTAAATCGGCTCACGAAGTTCACAATGATCCATTCTTTTATCCGAAACAAATGCCAAAAAAAAAAACAATAAACAAAGCCACAAGTGCGTAGGAAGCCACAAGCACGAAGATTAGGCTAATTTGTGTACTACTCATCATTCCATTGGTGGCTGAACGATCACAGCGCCAGAGTTCCCTCTAGTAAGTTGTAGGAAACTATGGTGTGCACCAACTGATCTCAGAGTTCCATGCCTGGCAGATGCTGCACTGGTTCTCAACATTATGGGTTTTGCACCTTTTCTGGAAAAGCAGTACTCACAATGAGCCTTTTTTTCTTTCATTTTCAACATCAGAAATGCTTATTTTTGTAGCTTTTCATAAAACATCCACTTTCAATGCAACCTAATATACCACAGTAAGGGCTGCTTAATATGTACACTATTTGCCGAAACTAGGCTTTGAACATACTCTGAAATTTCGTTGCAGCTGGCCCACAGAAAGGTCTCGAGCTAAAAAGCACAAAATAAGAAACAACAATATGTATACGGTGGCAGCATTTTGAAACGGTACTGACATCTACGACATATTACTTACATTTGACAGTTTTATACAAGGCTAGCACAACTAGTGGTAACACAGTAAATCTTCAGCGAGCATGTATGAGTGCATAGCCCTTTTGCCTCAAGATGAATGTGCTGCAGTTTGGCTCAAATGAATGGTTCATTCACTGGCCCCTATCGCAGCAAGTCGAGCACTTTTGCTGTTTAGCTGACATTTTAGTTCATCTTGTTCTAAGAATGCTCGATTCCATAGAAATGATGCTGTCAGTCCCACTCGACTCAATTCAACCACCCTCCTTTGTCTTTTGTACAGTACACTCCTTTTCTTTATGTACTCCTTTTATTACGAATTCGCCAAGAGGCCCTCACTTTTCCCGGCCAGCAATAGCTGTGCAAAAGCTGCTTGATTGAAGTGATGCTGCACTCTAAACCAGCAAACGCGTATATAGCAGGCCCTATGCCAATAATTGTATTGAGAGCGGGACTAGTACAAAATAATTTACCATTACCCCTCGGCACCCATCCAATAACGGACCCCAGATCAACCATCAGTAATGTTAAATGTAAAAAAAGCGAGTGCTCCCGGTCAATGCATTACAAATGGAGTACATAATAAGCTACATTTCAAGCAGGTATTAAATAAAAAGGCCACTGTGCTGTTTTGACATTAAGAATTCAAGTAAGTAAGGTTTGTTTCTTTCTTTGTGGTAATACGATTCCTTTGCGACCCTTGGGCAGATCAAGGTCCGTGGCTTTACTTTGGCCAAATCAGATTGCTCCTGTTGCCCTTGATACGGCTAAGGTCTGGGGACCTGATTATTTCATTACTTTCAGCACGCATTACCTTATAACACTCAGTCACTGAATGAGCCACACAATAAACTGAATCATGTTAACTCTACAGTTGCACTGTTTCTGCCTAGAAAATGTAAATATTATTGGTCAAAACAATATCAACTCTGCAAAAAATTGTACTGCAGTGCAACAAAACCAACTGGATCTATATGGAGTAAGACAAGAGATGGATAAATTACAAACGCGTGCAATCATAAAAATTTGGTTCCAGTGCTGTAAAAAAAAGAAGAGAATATACACTGAATACGTACAACTCATCCAACAGATATTTTCTGCAACTTAAGGAACAACATTTTTTTTTTTTTCACATGTTTTTGGCAAACAACACTGCCAACTAAAAAGGTCCTGAACCACCCCTCGGGTTAGGTGAAAAAACACATTCCACGAACAGCAAACACTGCTACGAACAGCAGCACAGCCAAATTTTGTAGTGGTTTATAGCATGTAGAGTTTACAAGTGGAGTGCAAAGTTGCCACTTTCCCAAGTGCCCGGTCTCCATACAGAAGTCCGTCCTCACTCTCTTCAAAGCAGCCGCAATCGGCCCTATGCTGGCAGCTTCGAATCCATCAAGAACTCTTGTTCTTGATCGATGTATTTCAAAAATTTTCGCAGCAATCAATTTGTGAGGCAATAAACCCGAGTACTGAGGTCATTCAGTGATTACTTGGGAAAGTGTTTCAGGACCCCTTTAAGAACAGCCTTTCGCTTCCCAGCATTTGAGAATGTGCTTTGTAAAAACTCAAATGTAATATAAGCATTACAAGAAACAAGTAAAGTATTTGGAAAAGTTCCTTAAGCAAGGGAATTTTGCGGCATTGTTACCATGATCTAAAAATGTTGCATTAATTTGCTTACCAGTACTTTTTGTTGTAAGTTCTTGGTGTGTGCTGCATCTAAGGGTGCACGCAAATGCTATCCTATCCCGTGCATGTAAACTGAATTTTTTCGTGTTTACAGGTTGGCAGGTATGCACCAGTATACAATATTGGAGCCATACTTGATGCGCCATAATTGTGGAAGATACGTTCTTATATTACGGGTGGGATCTTACAGTATGCTCGCAAATTAATTAAAATGACTTGGTGCAGGAAGAATCTGCATTCTGCGGGTGAGGCACAACAAATTTGTCTGGAGTCTACCAGAACATTCGATCCCACTGCAAATCAACATGAACGAAGACAAGCACTCTCAACTGCGAGGAAAAAAAAGCTGCTCAAAATCAACCAGTGCATTACGTCAGTGTGGGCGCAACCCCAAGGCTCGGTGATACAGCAAGTGCAATGGTATTAGCAGATGAAGTAATGAGCCCTTGCAGAAGCCATTAGAGAAATTTTGTATCATTCCCACCGTATTCAATGAAGCTCTGTTGAGATGCGATTGAATGTCATGCGTGATTTTTACAAGGAAGCGAGGGAGCTCGCGCATCTACAAGACGGACTGTCAGGCCTCCCTATTGCACGTCTGCTGCTGCTGTGGCGGCGCGATTGGTTTCGCCTGCTGCTCGCCGCCTGTCCGCACCGGTGACGGCGGTCGATGGGCAGTGACACAGTTTGAGTCTGCTGTAGCGGCGCCCTTAGGCTGCAAGTATGCCCGCAGAGGCAACGTGGTGGGTCGCGGGAGCCTGCCCTCCTCCTCACCCGCTCTGCAGTTGTCGTTGATGTCCTTGCTCTGAAGGAGCGGAGACGTCTCAGCGTCTGCAGACACAGGCCTGACCCGGCAGGCCCTGTCCACCATCATCTGCACCTCTGTGTTGACCGGCAGCTTGTCCGCCCAGCCAGCGGCATTCACTAGGTCAGGAGCGCACTGCGCCCTGGTCTTTGCGAACGGTCACCGTTGCTGCCTGGCCATTACTGTCCCACGACCGGCGGCCAAACAGACCTCGCAGACCACGCCGCTGTGGCCTGCTCTCGACATTGCTGGCACTGTTGGAGGCCTTGGTGCTGCTTTTCCGGAATATGTTTACAAACGGATGGTGATTCTGTCTCTCGGAAGGCTTCTTGGCAGTGGCCGGCAGTTTGTGCCCATTTCCTGCGTCCAGAAGTCGAGGTTCACAGCATTGATACAATGGGACACTTCCCAGTAACACGAGAAATGCAAGCAGTTTCACTGGTGCTTGTTTCTACATTAAGGCCACAAAAAATGTCAAGTGAAACACACATTATCTAAACAAGCTTTACAAACGGATACTGCCAGCAAGGAAGCAAGACAACACGGGAAATATACTCATAGGCGTGCGCAGGGTTCCCCTTCAGGGGGGGGGGGGGGGCGAAGGTGGGTTCGTCGCAGTGCCCCCCCCTCCCTATTATGTCAATGTATGGGGCTGACTTTGGGAGCCCCCTCTTCGGTGATTAGGGGGCTGCCCCCCCCCCCCCCAACCCCCTCGTGTGCACGCCTATGAATATATTTACAGCCATAAACCCTCAGCAAGTGTCATGTGTCCACCTTCCAATATTATGTTCTGATGCCAATCAACTTTAGGTACAAGTTCAAGCAGATGTTACAGAACCATGGCATTTGAGATCACTGTCATTTATGACCAGTGCATTGATGCTTAGCAACACAATTTAACGAGGCCATTCTTTATTGCCGCTTCATCCAATCAGGATGCAAGCCTCAGGGGACTACAATCACAATAGTGATTTATAGACACCCAGGCACACTGCAATGCCAACACTTTGCCCTGTCTAGCAAGGGTAGATTTCTGGTCTTGTTGGTACGACTTATTCTTCAGTGTTAAGCACAAAACTTATGAAGGGACATGATACACACACAAACACACACACAGCCCTTGTGTGTGTTCCTTCTTGTCCTGTCCTGTCATAAATGTGTTGCCCAGTTGCTCAGATTTGTGTGAGATCTAATGGCTCACTGCAGCACTGCCTTCCCAACTGCTAGAAAACAGACAACTTTCACCCCCCCATAGCCATTGTTCCTCCACTTCCACATGTGGCTTAAATAAACGGTGAATAAGATGCACTTGAAAAGATGCTGACGTAACACCCAAACCTTGCTTTAACTTTTGGCATCTTGAGGCCAGACATTGCGAAAACACAGGAAGCTCAGCTACGGAAAGAACTTGTTCTGTAGCACCTACCTGGTAGGTTGGGCTGCTTGGGTATGACAGTGGAGACGTGCACTGCATTTTGCACATAGGGGATTGGGTGGCAGGTGCGCGTAGATCCTCCCAGCAGGTCTCCAAGTGCTAGCGCTACGCTGTTGTCTTCAGCTGTGGCAGTGATGGGTGTTGTGGACATCTCGTTGAGTTGGGTGTAAGGGGGCAGCCCCTTGCTTCGCCCAACCGCGTCCTGTTCGAGCAGTGTGTTGCCGCTGATGGCCACCTGGCAAAGAGAATTGGTGCGCAGTGCAGGCAATGCAAACTATAAGTCTCTCATTCTCTATCAATCAGTGAAGTTGAATAGACTGCAAATAGAATAATGAAGACTATTCAAGTTGTATTCAAATGCCTCATTGTTTACACCTCCCCCCCGCTCATATTATCATAAGATCTCTTAAATTACTATCCCTTCTCAAGCTGCAATTTTATTTCAGTCAGAGCTAGATGTTACAAACCTAGATGTAATTAATTATTTTACGTAATTTCACTACACTGGGATATCCTCTGAATTTGCAATTCCTTACCTTTAATTCATTCATTCATTTTTTTTTTTCAAGTTCTCTTAGATCTATAGGTCTAATACAACACTGGTTCAGACCCATAGCCCTGGCAAGTAGGGGGGTCTAAATAAATATACAATTACATGAACAGATTGTGTTAAGAAAGCAGATGTTTTATAAGTACCCTTCAATGATAATAAGAGAAGGGAAAAATACAGAGAAAAACATTAAGAAAAGAAACATATTTGCAATCAGTTTTCTGAATGGCATCTACCTCCTCCACAGGCTCCATCATGAGGTTCCGCTCGAGACATGGGTTCCTGCCCTGGTGGGGTTGCAGTTGCATGCTAGGAAGGTGCACCACATTGTTTGTGATGCTGTTCTTGGGCTGTCCGCCACCACCGTCCGACGAGAGGCTGGGCGAGAGCAGCGTCTCGGTGGTGGTCTCACTGCGCTCCGCGTCCCTCTGCATTGCCACAGACGCGGAGAGGCCTCCACCGCCCCCGAGAAGGCACAACGGAGGCCCTCGTGGTTGTTGTGGCCAAGTGGCATTGATCGTTGGGCTCACTCCTGCCACACTAAGGCCAGCTGCAAGTGTATGGGCACAAATAGGAACATAAGGATGTGCACGAACCAGGTCAAGCCATAACTGCATTCACTTATCCAGAAGACTTTGCATGACTTATCAGTAATATTAAAGCGTAATGCTTGCCAAAATGATTTATAGAGATACTATGCCCTGCTCATGGGTGTCCGGAAGGTGGGAGCAAATGGAGAAGGGGGGCACCGCCTCCTCCTGAAATTTCGGATATTTTTCTATGCAGTAGCAATACACTGCACAGCTTCATTAGCACACTCGGGCCCTACATATCCGTTTGAAATGGCCTTCAGGATTGCCAGCTAACGTTGCATGTTACACACTGTTGGCTAATCTTGCTGGTCACATCACGGCAGTGAAAGAAAGGCTGCCTGTGCCAGATGCACCCCCCTGCAAAATGTTCTGCGGATGCCCTTGGCCCTGTTATGAGTGGGCCATACTGTCCATCAAATTTGGAAATGCTACCCGCGATTACGGCCAGATTACCGACGCTGTAGTTTGTGCCCATTTCAATGGAATGCCTGCTCAACTCACCTTTGTGTCTTTCCCATAACACAGGAAGTTCAGAGAGACGCTCCTCCACACAAACTGCCGTCAGCCGGGCTTCGGCATCGTGGTCCCAACAGTCTTCTATCGTCTCTTTGAGTGCACGAACAGCCTGTACATAAGAAACGTGGCGTGTAAGTCACAGAAAGCCAACGAGGTTTGGATAATGTGTGAAGCGTTAGAAACAGAAAACTCTTCGGCAGGTGATAGGCATTGAAAAGGGCTTACAAGCATACTTGCAATACACCCGACAGAACCCGCCTAAGTTTCCATATGATCTGGTAACAAATATCAGAACCAAACATTACACAGAGGGAGTATTACTGGTCAGCTTCTCTCTGCCTCTAGCTGTGCTTTTTGTAATGCCTGACATCATTAAGGGCTTATATTAACAAAGTCTCTTAGATTGGCTGCTAAATTTTAATTGAGTTACTTAAATAATGGCAGAGCATCAGGGAAAAGGGACCATGCAAAACCAAGCAAGTGGTCTAGCCAACTGAACTGGTCTACATCTGTGAAGAATAATCAAAATAAAATATGGTATTCCTGCAGGGCTGTTAATGGCCTGAATTTCCTATTAATATAACTGCCTTTCAATACCATTTAAGCAGACATGTGTGCATGCATAGTGGTTATTGGATGTCATGCAAACCCAACTGAATTACCTGCTAGGTTTTGAGAGCCCCGTGGGCACCACATAATCACTGCAGTCATGCCAAAGAGCTGCAAATGTTTCCCAACGTTCTGGTTTCTGTGATATTCCCAGCAAGCAGTAATGGTAGCAGTTTTTATTTCAGTTTTGGAATTAAAAATATTTGTTGCTTTAAGCTTCATGCGGCACAACCACTCCTTTTTCAGACAGAAAATTTTATGAGGAAGCTGCTCTGTCTGCCTTAGCCCAAACTAGACCTTTTTTTAAAACATTCAGAAATCTGCTTACAGTCGGCCTAAAGGGCCCCTAAACTACCTCCGAAAATTTTTTAACATTTCAAGTAAACACGCTGATCAAGTTCAAAATGCCGCCACAATCAATAGTGCCAATTCGTGGCAGTGCTACGAGCCATCGGCGCACCACAAAATAAAAAAAAGAAAACAATCTCTTGTCCTCTTGGGCCTTTCAGTATCCCCAGTACTGGCCATGACATCACCACTCACGTCTGGTCATGTCAGCAACAAAAAGAAACCTGTTTGTCTGCTCGCAGGTATGCACGCTCGCCACTCTTCCTCCTCGCACGGTGAGGAGGAGCACCTGGCCAGGAGGAGAGACAAGCCGACAAACGGAGTGTAACGAAGAAAAGAGCGAAGCGAGCGAGGGTCGCTTTTGGATCATCAAACGTGTGTAAGTATTACAGCACCGTTTCGAAAAATTCTCATGGCTACACGTTTGTTGAAGACTCGTGCACAACTGCAACACCACAACTAAATTTCAACCTCTGAGTGGTTTAGGGGACCTTTAACATCCAGTTATCGCCAAGGGTCATTTGACCAGTGAGCAATCAAGCTGCAAAAAGGCCATCACTAGAGAAGCTCAACACAGCCTGGGATGTCGGGGGGCATATCTTCATAGGTATGACGATATGCTTCTTCAGTCCTCCCTTCAGCCAAACTCACCGGGTTGCTGTCTTTCCATATGTCAGGGAAAAGTGGCCGTGCTTTGTGCCTGGCTACCAGCACTTGCATTTGGTCAGTGCTGGGGTAGGCCCCAACTTCGGCCTCAAATGGCATCTTGTAGTCTGGCACGCTCATTCCTGCAGAACAAGAATGACAATTCTTAGCGTTCCGACCGCCTCTTTTGCAGAGTATGCAGTGTGTGCGTGTGATATAGACACAAAAGACAGAAAATTAATTTTTTCGCTACAATGCGTGATGTTTTCTGGAACCAGACTCCAAACAGTGCCAGTAAGGCCATTGATGATATCTCAATGTGAGCACCGTGAAACACAACTTTTAGACAACACCACGCTATAGACAAAAGATGACAGCTGCTGTTCTGAAAACTCATTAAACATTGAAAAGGCTGGAGAGGTGCAAAAGGGAAACATTACGCTATACTGGTTTGGTAGATTGCTCCTCGCGAATGGGAAATAGGTCACTGAGTGAAGTCTTTGCAAGTCAGAATAGTCATGAAAACTGCACACTTGGCACAGTGCTAGAGACGCCTCCAACCACAGATGCAAATGTACCTGTTGCTATGGCTGCACAGCATCTCGTGAAAGCGACTGATAGTATCTTGAAGTGAACAACCAAGAATTCCTCCCCTGTTGAACCAATGGTATTGCCACCGAGACATCCCAATGCCATCTCCCTATGACGTCACAAATCTCTACAGCAGCTGCTCCACAGTCTTTGCATTGATTCACAATGCATAAGGATACTACTGAACAGGCCAGTGACCCTCAGACAACAGATCAGGACGGAAAAAACATGTCTGGTAACAAGGCTCTACCGCATATGTATGCATACACAAATGTATACATAAAGCCATGAACACACTGATGATAGTTACCTTGATAGAGGTCAGAGCAGCGGGTGGCTATTTCCCAAAGGACTAGGCCAAGTGCGTAAACATCAACCTGCTTGAGTGAAGATTCGCAGTCCCGCAAGTTGACTGCTCCTTCAAGCACTTCTGGTGCCATGTACCTTAGAGTTCCAACCTTAGTGCGACAGAACAGAAGCAAGGACAATGTTGAGTGCCACATTTCACAATTCGTCCACTCTCGCAGCAACCTAGCGTGAGGCTCACATGCCATTTTCAGCTGAACTAGCTAATAATAATTTGCCATGATCAGTGACCGTTCAAGAATGCATGAGATATCCCTTTCTCAAAAGTGCACTACTGTCTTTTTCTGTCTATTGCCCTCCCACGTGATTCTCAAAGAAAAAGAATTTCAGATTTCCCATGTGGCTTTGCCCCGCAGTAAGTAAACTGGCAGCTATGATCACGAAATTCAAAATACAGCAGGCATGTCTCTCTGTGATCAATAACTTGGTAAAAATTATAATGCACCAAAAATGGACAATGACGCTAAGTAGAACAATGGCATGTGGAAATGTGATGATTGAAATATATGTGGTGACAAACACAGATGTAGCCAGGAATGGAAGGGAGCACAGCAACATCTGGAGCAGGCACTGGATACATGCAAACTAATGCAACCTGGTGAGAATCACTGGAGTGGCAAGTGAAGCTCGCATATACGTGCTCAGACATGCTGCCAGAACAATAAGGAGCTTAGCAATGAGTATGTTAAACACACATGCACATGAAAGCAGTATGCAATGGTCTGCGCGTCTCAAAAGCACAATTTTTTTCACACGCTTGCATTCTAGGCACTAAGTATCAAGAAAAAGTGTAGCAAGTTGATTCAGTTGCAGGGAAACAAAAATATTTGTGTACATTAAAAAAATGACGTACTGGTAACAATCACAGGCTGAATCACAAGCAAAGAGGACCACATTCATAGCACACGCTGCGAGAAGATAAACATTTACGGTGATTATCTGATAAACGAATAACAGCTCCTTTCAAGAGGCGTTTGCCGCTAAGTTCTTGACCTGTCATTTGTTATGCACAATGTATCGCTCTGGTATGTATGTTGCGTCTCTGTAAGTGTGTTGGGAAAGAGCATGTGTTCAATGTGGTAGGCACAAATAAAGTGGTAATGTAGTGAAGACAACACAGCAAAGAAAAATTATGAAATGAAGGCATGAAAAGCTTGAGCATATACATCAAGGCATTCAGCTGGGAGCACAAAAAAAAAGAAAAAAGAAAGCAGTTATTACACATGTAATGGTAGCACATCAATCCAACTGATACATATACAAAGTAGATCTCATTTAGGCAGCCTAAACAGAGTCAATTAGGAGGGTTTAATTAGTCTTAACATGCGAACGGAGAAAGTGCGATGCTTCACACACAGAGCATGTAAAAGTACACTTACATCAGCAAGTGAGTTGGTCTCTGCATGCTGTTCTTCGCCATTCTGAATGTACTTGGAACCAGAGATTCGAATGGCAAAGCCAAAATCACACAGCATGCAGCTGCCATCGTCCTTAACCAAGATATTCTGTGAAGTGAGATCACGGTGGGCTATGCACGGCTTGCTGGGTTCTAGAATGCAAAGAGAGGAAGAGAGATTGGGATCATCGAAGAGACACTTAGCACGTTGTTTTCTTCTAGTTTGCTTTATCAATGGAACCAGCATAAAATAGGTTGCCAGGAAGCATGGCATGCCTCTACTGTGAAATGAAAACAAGTATTTTATAAGCACAGGCACAAGAAAGACTTTCATCCATACATTCACCCTTTGCAAAGTTCGTTGTTTCCTCTCGACATTCTTTCAAGTAACTTCTTTGCATGGTTCAAATTCAAAGTGTGTACTTGTAGATGCTGTAGATTGTGAGGTGTTACAACAGTTGTATAGTTTAGTCACTAAAAAGGACGATTAAATACAGCAACCCAAATCTTTAACTATCGTGCGCAGCGACGACTTTTCTTTCTGTCAGCGCCATATGATGGAACGAAGTTGCAAAAAATTGTTTTGTGGGCATGTGCTTTGTGGGCATGCACTCATCCTCAGTCTTTTTGGAACTTAATTAAATCATATGGCGAAGATACACGAAAAAAACTGTCGCTCGTGCACGGTAGTTAAAGATTTAGGTGACTGTACCTGCAATCTAATGTTAGCCCGCACCATACAGGAGAATCATGAAACATGCCCAAGTTAGTAAAGGCTATGAGAAATTCAGGACAGCTGGCAGGTACTTGAGAGGCAGGGTATGTACCTTCAGTGTGTAGATAGGCCAGGGCTCTGGTGATGGACTGGGCCATCCGACATAAGCCGGACCAGTCTACAGTGGTCTTGCGCAGTTGATCCTGCAGGCAACCCTTGGAGACATGTGTCAGCACCAGCATCCACTCACGCCTCCCGTCAGGATATGTACGCTCATCAGCACCTTTGGAGATGGAAGTATTTGAAGATATATGTGGAGCACTTTCGAATGACTCCAAAACAAGCCACACGTTTCAGTTAATTAAAGCAGCACAAAGCACCGGATGTTTGTTCAGCAGCTTTGTTTCATGACATTGGCTAAGCGACACCTTCACCAGCCACCTTTTTCATTTTTAATATGGTGCGCTGAAACTGACGTTGTGTTCTTACGGCTGACAGATAAGAGTATTTAACACGTGCTGTTAACCTGTCAGCTCCTTTGTGCCAAACAGATGCTAGAACAATGTGTCAGAATTAAAGGAATGGAGAACATTATAACATTTTCTGCCGCGACAACTTTCGTGCTGCGGCCTTCTACGGGCATTGAAAGGAGGGTATTATACATGGCACCGAATTTCTGTCTATATGGGGCCCAACCTTGAAGTACTGACACGCATGTTTGAACTGTGACTTTTGTTTTATTTTAATTTTCCAACTCACACTTATACTTGACAATGTGTCTTCTCTATTTGTGTCTTCATTTTACTCGTCAAGACTTTTTTTTTTTTTATCATTTTCATGATTTGTTGTGCGTTAGGCCATACAGAATTGAAATAGAAGAAAAGGAAACAAATGCATCAAATGTCTCCATCTACACCCGCAAATTAATCCAATGCAATCCACCTTTATGCATTGACCCACAGATTGCCAAGTCAAGGGCCTATATTCACGGCCTATCATCCCCTGGGAAATGCGACTAGGTATCACAGACAGCAGTGCTTAACTCACCTATCAGCCTTGGAAGGAATGGAAGGTCACCGTGGAAGAGCTTGTATATGTCCTTCTCGTTGGCATAGTAGTGGTGGTGGTGCTGCGCAAAGATCTTCACAGCCACCGTGCAGTCGTTCAGGGAGCCTTTGCAAACGCAGCCATACCGGCCTTTTCCTATGGTTTCCTGCAGGAAAGGAGCCACATGAGAGCGGACATAAGGGCATCAGAGCGGATGCACTCCGCAAGGACAACATCCGATGCCCCTGCAGAGTGCATCAACGTTCATCTCGCCCCTTTACTTCTCTCCTTCAGATTTTTTTTTTTTATTCACGTACATAAATCGAATGCACAGAATTGAACAAAAGGCTGAAAGCTAAGAGCTTGGCAAAGGCTATCCTCCAGAAATGCCAGTCTGGCAAACTGAATCTTGTATTATCACTTATTATGCAAAGTTGCACCACCTGGATATTATGAACAGTGAATATAATTAAGTCATTCAATGCTTTATAGTCAGTACCAGCCTGTAACAAGTATGTATATGCTTATAGTGAATACAGGTTATAATGAAAGCAGTTTTGTGTCTTCCCCATCACAAGCTGTATTCTGCCAGAAAATAAAATAGTAAAGATCGCCAAGAAGACCGACAGGTGGCAACGAATTACTGCCCCACCGCATGAACAATACGTATAATTAAATATAAATGCCATTACCCACATGCTCTCAGTTACACAACCTTTACTTTAACCTTTCACAAGGATACAAAAGCAAATGCACTACATTCATGGCATTTTTTCCTACTCATGGACAAAAATACTATAAGAACGATTGCTCCTTTTGACGTTCCCGAGCATGACTGTTTACATTACGTGCACTTGCAATGTCGCAACAACAGCCCAACGAAATGCGCTACTATACTCATCTACAATCAAAGAAAAAATGTCAGCTCCACCCACAGTGCGCAGAGTTCCCCTTCAAGGAGGGGGGGGGGGGGGCTATTAAGTCAATGTATGGCGCAGACTTTGCGCCCCCCCTTTCTTAGGCGACTAGGTGGGGGGCAGTCGCCCCCCCCCCCCCCCTGCCCCCCCTCATGTGCATGCCTATGGTCATCGCTGTTCCTCTCACAGTGAATTTGTGTAAATGCTCCACCCAATAGTGCTTCTTCATTTTCGCGACGTCAAGCACTTCTCGAGTGAATTTTCCATATAAAGTTGCTGATTTTTGGTCAGAAACTTGAACACCCTGGTAAATTTCGTCGGGGATTCTGACATTGCAGCTCAGGCAAACGTAATGTTTTATGTAGTAAGGACGAACCTTTAACTCTTAGAAGCACTTGTTCTTGGTCGAGTTGGTGCCTAAGTTAAATTTGCTAAACATGTTACTTCTGGCGCAATGCTAAAAACATGAAAAATGACAGAGGAAAGAGACTTCTATCTCTTTACCCTGTCCTTTTTCATGTTTTTCGCATAGCGCCAGAAGTAACATATTTAGCAAACTTTAACTCTTAATACGCGTAGCATTTACACTAGCCGAGAAAAAGTACAGTTTGAACGGAAACCACCTTGCACTAGCACGACTGTCTTGCACAGGTGAAGGGCATGCGGTTTTGTGGGCGGAGCTTACACTTTTTCTTAAAGATCCCTGCAACGCTTTTCCAAGTAACCATCGAATGGCATCATAAAAGGAGTCCATTGAGTCACAAATCGACCGCTGCAAAAATTTTTAGAATCCGTAAAGTACAAGTAGAGTTACAGATAAGTAGAGTTACAGAGATTTGTCGCATGCTGTAATTGCTTTCTCTATTCTCTCATCCCAACGAGCGTGCTGGAAGCCAAGCAGGGAGGGGTGACTTGAGGGAAAGAAGTTACGCCATGCGTGCGCCATGACCTTGAGCTTTTTTTTTTTTTATAATTTGAATGCGCAGCTTACTTTCAGTGTGATCGCAAGTGTGCGCGGAGGCACGTGGTGGCATCTCGTGGAGGCCTTGGTAATTATGCAGCTCACAAAGCTCAAGTCAGCCAATGGCCATGAATTTGGGTATATGGCGTGGTCATTTGGGTATGTGGTATCATTTGTAGGAAAAAGGGGGGAACGATTTTTAGCTGACTTTGAGAATTGATTGTAAATTCCAAGATGCGTGCTGTGCTGTAATGTTTGGCTCGCATGTTCTCAGGAGCCTCAACTACCGATCAGCAGCATTTTGTGACCATGCTGAAAAAGTTCTGCACAGCCCCTTTAAGTTGTAACCGAGGATAGCTGGTTGAATGGCTAGTGAGAAGCGTGCCTGTATTTTGAGACTGTCCAGGTCCAGCATTGGTGACTGCAGCTGGGGTGCCTCCATGAGGTGGGCTGAATCAAGGCCGGTCTTGGGCTTTGGTGACACGCAACGCCAGTAGAACACCACCAGGCCCACCGTGGTTGCCAGGAGCAGCAGGCACCCCACTATCACTAGCACCACAGTCTGGCCTCCCGGCTCTGCACGGTACTGCTCGGCTGCAATGTAAGTGTCCGGGTGAGTGTTCCATGTGAAAACAAAGCAGTGACAGCGTCGCATTATCACTATGCATTATCACGTTCAGTTGTTATCCTTTGCTAACTACCTGTGTTCTTTGTTTAATCCAATTTTTGCTACTTGTTTTGTTATGTTGTCATATGTGAACATGCCCTTTCTGTAATGATCCCTGACGGATCGGACAGGCAGTATAAATAAATATTAACCACAAATTGTGCAAAGTGACATCTTTTCCATTACTTAGAAACTAGAGTGCTGTGAATATGATACCTGAAGAGGAAGAAGGAAAAGGGCACATACGAATACTTTCGCTTCCTGGTAATGACATAAAGCCCAATAATAATAATAAAATAAACTACAAGCAACATTACAGTAGCCAACATGTAAGAAAATATTGCAAGAAAATTCCTTTGAAAGAGAAAGGAAAGAACAATCATTCAGAAATGCTGCCCATTTCCTCCTCCTTTTTTTAATCTTCTTCATTGCGCTCCTTTTGTTGTCACATATCTGTAACATCTACATTACCACACTCAGTTACAACAATCACTGAAACATGCTTATCTTTTTCTTCTTTTGCAGTGAGCGCAAATGACGCATGACAAGCACAAACTTACGAGGATATATTTCTGTGCTGTCATCATCAGTTGGAATGTAACCATCGGTGACATTGACGTTGCAGAAATCTCCCAGGCAGCAACAGAACTTTGTGTTGTTCAGAGCCTTGGAAGGCTTTTTGGTAGAGATGCAGTCGGAGGACTTGCAGTCCACTTCTCCTGATGAGCCCCAGCAACCTGCCAATGCAGAAACATGTCCTTTGTCAGTGCATGGTACTGGCTACAATTTCAGCAGTAAGCTTTGAAATCTTAAGCTACAAGTTTTGGTGTGTATGTGTGTGTGAATGTATGTCTATGCATTTAATGGTTTGATTGTGAGTATATGATACAACATTCAAGATCCAATTTGAATATCTTTGAATTGTTCTGTGCAGATGTAAATGAGTATCCATTAAGCGAATCTATCAAGGTGCCACCTGTTAACTGCTGCAGTAGGTGATCTTATGCAAAAGAGAAACAGAAAGCACTGTAGTTCATTAGATAATGAGAAACAAAATGCTGAGACCTTTACAGTACGCCAGTTGTAAAGCGGACGTGTCAAATACATTTCTCAATAGGGGGGCAACAGAGATAAGGAGGTTATGTTTTGGTGCCTTCCTAGGCTGGCCAGTATATATCATAAATTGATCAAATTATGTGGTCATAAACAAATAGTAACACTGATTAAATTAGTGTCATCATTCTAATTCTAAAAGGCACATGTCGCACATGCAGAAATAAAAGATGGTGAGTGCTGAAGCTAGCTGTATGCACTTAGCAGATGTCATGAGAGACTAGAACCTGGTTTCAGATATTTATCTACAAATTTACAGCAAGATGTACCGCCTTTCCAATTATTTTTCTGGAAGGTATTCACTTTGTACTGCGAGCCAGAGCTATTTGGAAATATACAGCGTGTCTCAGAAAGCCATGTCACAGCCTAGTACGGACATTTGCTTCATGCTTACATGACAGTAAATAGTAAATAGTCACATCACTTGCAGGCGTGTTCGATAATAATGTGCTATTTCTCACTTCAGTTTCAATTTTCTCTGAGAATGCTGCCATAATTCATTACAGTTCATATGGTTTTAGCAAGTACAGAATTAGTTATGAGCTTCTCGGATGACATATACTTAAATTCTAGCATTAGCATCCATGCTCGAGCTGTCTTGTTAGGAAGCTGGTCTAATTTTCATAATTGGCCATCTAATCACTAAATGTAGTTGTTCTAACACGCGACTGCCTCTGCGATAAACATAATCTTGCATAAGTTGCTTATTTAATCTAATCATTTCTGTTTTCAAATGATTTCAAACACATCTGCTGAAATACCCTACATGTTGGACACTGTACAAGCAACAAAAAATCCTTGGCACATGGGGTGTCGCTGGAGCCAACATTTCAACAAGTTTGCTTTTCAAAACTTTGGCTCCTGCGACAGCCCGTGTTCCAAGGATTTTTCATCTCTTATCTTCCCCTAAACTTCTACCTTGTTTGGATATACAAGCAACGGTCATGGGACGGTTTAAGCTGAATTTTCCCAATGTGTTAGTGCGTGTCAGTGGACTCGGCCCTCTACTCACTGGAGATGCATTTCCTGGCCTGTTCGTCCACAAGTGTGCATGCTTACCTTGAGTGAGGATAATCTGTGTCGTCTTGTTTGTAGGATCTTCCTGCCAGAGCGTGTAGCAGAAGTTGGAGCCTCTCGGGCAACGCTCGGTCGTGTTGGAGTCCAGGAGTTCCCCCGTGGCCAGATTCTGATCGTGGTCTTGGTACTGCTGAGTCTGCTGCTGCTGCTGTTTCTGCTGCTGCCGATGTCGCTGATGCTCGTCACCGCTGCTCCGCCTGGCATCATGGTCATCCTGGCTGGCAGATTCCTGCTCTTTGTGCCCATCGGTGTCTGCCTTAGATGGTTGCAGGCGCACGGAAGACTGGCGTGAGTATGCACAGACCTTCTGTGAAGCGGCCAGTGCTGCAAAGGAGATGCAGAAAGCCAGCATGTACAAGATGACCTGGGAGAGTCCTAATCGGTGACGGCAGCCTAGATGTGCAATACAGGGTGTTTCATGCAATGTGTTTGAAAATCCTCAGAAATAATTAAGGGGAATGAAATATTTGCTCGCTTCTATCATAACTACTTTTTCCGTAGCAGCAGACATCTTATGATGGCCAGATACATAAATTACGGCAGTAATTAAGAAAACTAAACTAATTAACTAGTTTAATCAGTGGAGACAGGCATATGGGTCTAATGGGAGAATTGGAGCCTTTCTTGCGTAAAGCCCATTGCCGTTTTGAAATGTTCGAAGAGCGGCCGCTGGTAATTTCAACAGAGCGTTGAAATGTGACCTATTTCACCGGCGAAACCGAAACGCGGAAGAGCGCAACTGTCATATTCTAACGAGACGCCCACAATGAGCGAGCGTCGACTTCGCTTCGTTCGTGTGCGGGCTGCGCTTGGAATTTTAGCATGCATGGCGCATCTGTGCTAACGAATGTAGAACTAACACCACTGCAATCGCTGTCGCGTGCAGTGACGTCATTCTGGCAGTCTGCTAACTGCGCTGCTTCGGTTTCGCCGGTGAAATTGATCGAATTTCAGAGGCCGCTTTTTCGAAATCTCTACGCGGCAATGGGTTCTTATTTCACATGCTAAGTTGTCCACATTTTTGTTGTGCCAACAGTGCTGTAGCGCATATTAATTTCCAGATTTGCGTACACCGAAGTTGCACATATGTGGTAGACGCATCCGCTTCAACAGACACTGTCAATAAAACGTACGTGCATTCTTTATTTATTTTTTTTAACGTTTGGCGCGCTTCCTTTCCAATACCTTCCAACGGTGCTGCGCACACCAGACACGCGCGAATGAGCCAAAAATATTTCATTTCCTTTCAACACCCAATCCCGTACGCAGCTATCCCGGAATGCGCCATAACCGTTCTTTCACCCTCTTTGCAGCTCGCACATATCTCCCGATCGATACACAGCGCTTCGGTCGCCAGCGAAGCACGGGGAAATTGACGTCCGCCGGGCAGCCTCTCAGCGATGCGTAGAACAATGGTGCCCAGAGTGAAACACATAAGCGCAATGCTTCGACAGGGCCACTCCATTTCTGCTGCGATTCCATGCAGGCAAGACTGCATGTTTCATATGCATGCATGATGTGTGTGGGAATTCAGAAAAAAAAAAAAAATCGATACGCTAGATCGGCCGTGCAAGTCTCAGAGACAGGCAGGCCTGTGCGAATGGCAAACACGTTACATTTCCTCGAGCTTCAAGTGTGGTCCGGAGGTCCAGCCTATCGAACGCAAGCTCTGTCAGCACCGCCTTTGGACCCATTATGCCAGATGTAATCTATCATTGAACCAATCATCAGTGGCGTAGCCAAGGGGTGGCACACCGGGCCCGTCCCCCCCCCCCCCCCTTTTTTTTTTGCCGTGGCATACAGAGCACGAAATGACACTCGACCACATCTACCTGCCCGGCCTCCACTTTTAATCAAGACCGGTGGTGCCCCCCCCCCCCCCCCCCCCGAAAACATTTCTGCCTACGCCCCTGCCACTCATGAAAACTCGCATCGTGAGCTTTAATCACGCGCAAACGTTTTTCAACGCAGCTAGTTTTGTTTGACTGCAATCATCTCACGGATTTCCTCCTCAAACAAAGAACACGTGCTGGAGCCCGGCTATAGCAGCGTGCAAGGGAAAAAAAAAAAAAAGCTGATCCCTCTGTCATAGGAATCGGTGAAACACGAAAGTGAAACGTGTCTTCACGGAGGTTGTTGAGCATTTATTGTGCATTGTTCCGCCACATGGGCCAAGGAAGGAATGCTATAGCAACAAACTGTAATGTCGCGCGAAGAACGGCAAGCAGCTAGAAACTTGCAGCTCACTCCTCAAGCCGAAAGGTCGCACGAAAAGAACATACACAGGACGAGCGCGAACTAACAACTAAAGAAAGAAGGACGCACGAAACGAGCACACAAGTATACACAGGACGAGCGCGAACTGACAATAATATCTGGGGTTTAACGTTTTAACGTCCGAAAACCACGATATGATTATGAGTGACGCCGTAGTCGAGGGCTCCGGCAATTTCGACCACCTGTGGTTCTTTAACCTGCACCTAAATCCAAGTACACGGGCGAGTGCGAACTAACAAATGCCACAGTCTGAGCAGCGCTTCTTTAGCAAACGCGGCCGCTGCAGCGAGCGAAGTGACCTCCGTGCTCACTGGAACTTCAACGCCAGTACAAGACGTACAAACCGCCGCGATCACGAGATAAGCGCGCGCGCATCGAAACGCGCGGAGCTACGACCTTTAAGGCCAAACCCCATAAGCGCGAAAATGCACGCGACAGCGACGAGCGACGCGACGTAGTTTGTCTTCGCGCGAACTGTCGCTTGCGCGGGCAAACCTCATTCACGCGACGGCTTCGGCGAGCGAACTCCACTGTTGCTGGCGTGAGGCCGTCTACTCGTACGAAAAGTACCGCGTAGTCAGCGATATGCAATGTAAAAATAAAATGTGTTGATGCATAATGGAACGGAAGGTGTTTATTATTGCATTGCAGCCCTTTTTTCATATGCACGTGCATAAACATTCATTGTACGCGTTGCGCTAGTCGCCGTTGGCCATGATTTTGAGCGCGTCGAAAAGCACACGGAGACAACCGGCAGTACGTCACTGACGTACATCCTGTTCTGGTGACAGCACTTCCGGGCGATGGGCGACGGTTTCCAAATCTGAAAAACCGAGCGATCGCGCGAAAATGACCAGGCGACACGTCGCGCGAACGACCCGTTTCGTCGCTCACAGCGTCGCTCGTCGCTGTCGCGTGCATTTTCGCGCTTATGAGGTTTGGCCTTTAAGCGCAGCTTCGCGGCTGTCGCGCCATTTCGCCAGTCATAACAAAAACACGCTGAAGTCGCCGATCTCTGAGTACCGCCGACAGTAAATGGTGTATATAAATAGCTCGCCGTTAGTACTCCGAGGAACGTACAGTCCGTGGCCGAGTCGTTTCGCGCCGCGCGCTGCGGAGAGAGAGGTCGTAGGGTCGACTCCGTGGCGGAACTTTTTCTTGTGAGTTTTTTTCTTTGCCATCTGTTAGTGTATATATATTGCAACGTCACATCCGTGACGGAAATACGTCAGTGGAGCCGTGGTGGACCCCGGCATAAAACACTTTCGTGTAAAAAAAAAAGGAAAAAGAAAAAAAAGCTAGAACAGCAAAAGTTGCAGGCATTGCGAACACTTTCTCCGTGTTTCAAGAATGAAGAATTGCGCAACAAGAGTCACGGGGTAAGTTGGTGTTGCTATCCTGCTGCGCTTGACAGTCTAGCGCGGTTATCGAGCGTGCTCATGGTGGGATCTAAAAAAAAAAAATATCCTGCAGATATTGAACTTGAACACGACACGAGATTTCCACAACACTCTGGAACATACTCTGTCGTTTTCAGAGCCCGTTGCAAACAGAAAAATTTTCATATCGTGTGCCCGGTGGAAATCTCTCGCATAAAGTGAGCCGCACATGAACATCCGTAGAGATGCATGTTGGAAGGCGGCGACAAAAATATATAGAACAACGTGCATAAGAAGAACCGCAACTACAAGGGAGGATGTTTAGGGAGCTGTGTGGAAGTGAAGGCATCTGGCGATGCCGCTGCGTCATTCCACGCGTGCCGTTGCAACCGCATCGCGCGAGCGCCGGAGCAAACGGATCTGCCTACAAGAAAGCAGCAGCCCAGGAAGGAAAGAAAGCGGCGGCACGGCCTAGGGAGAGAGAGAGGAGGAGAACGCCCAGACAGAGAGATGAAGAGAGAAGGGGTTAGCGAGAAAGATGAGCTAGACGAGCTGTTGCCAAGGTTACCGCCGTCTGGCCCAGACGTAGCGCTGGGAGCGGGAGGGCCTCCAGCCACAACGACGCGGCGGCGGCGGCGACGCCAGACAAGTACGCCCACTTCTTCTCCCTCCTCGCGTCTTCCCTCTCCTCCCCTCCTTGCCCTCAGCCAGCAGCGCTCATCCTCCTCGCAGTCTCTCTAGGCCTACTTTCCTTCGGAACACCCGGACGACTCTTGTTCCTCTCCGTCCCACCGTTTCGCCCCTTCATAGTTCCTTTAGATCAAACAGTTCAACCCTCTCATGAAGGAAAGCTCCTTCCTCCATGAACCCTCTCGATACTCTACCTTCTTCATCAAAGTGCGGCCGCCGCCATTCTCTCTCCCCATCCCTCTCCCGGCTTCGCCGCTCCCCCTCGTCTCTTCCGACCGCGTCTAGGCGCTGCTTCCGCTTTCGGAGCACTGGCGCTGCCTGCACGGATACGCCCCCGGGAGCTCGTCGAAGTAGTCAAAGGGCAGCGCCTACAACAAAAATGCACTCTCACCTCTGTGTGCTTCAACGCGAAGCGAGAACACGCCGAAACGATTGACTCTCTAATCCTACTCGCTTGCCTTGGCCCTGGCACTTTCTTTTTCCTAACCTCTTCTTCGCCCGTCTGATCACATTTCCTCCAGCTCAAGCGTTAAAACCCTTAACTCTTTCGAGAAAGAAGGAAGCCAGAGAAGAGGTGCCGCGCACACAGGGACGCCAGTACTAGAGCCGAAGCCGTGGTAGCGCTCCAAAGCCGCGCCTACAAGTCGCTAGGCGTATGAGAAATGCGCTTCGCGCATTCGTATGACAAATTGAGCCCGCATGCTGCGATGTAGCTTACGGCGCGTGCGAGCGTAACACAGAAGGGAGGCGGCAGCAAGGCATAGCTGTTAAGAAAACCGATCGCACGCGCAGCGCCGATCGACCGGTACTCTCTCGCGAGCTAATCCAATTACGCTTTTGCATATGAAAGATAATTTGGGGCTACAGCGTGTTCTGCTTCATTGAACTCCGTCATTTTTTCTTCCTTTATTTGCGGATACTGGTATACGAGCGGCCCCGACGCAACACAATGCTAACCACCTGTCAACCACGCTAACTACAATTCTCGGAAGCGACAATTAACCGGACTTCGCGATAATTATGCGTCGATTATGCACGAACACGGGCAGACAAATACAGAATGATACGTGGGTTTCGCGTTCCAATGTAACAACCTGGTTGTGAGAGATGCCGTTCGTGCACTCCAAGACACGAGCGTTTTTTGCATTCGGCCACGTAACCGGAAAACGAATCCGCCACTTTGTACGAAAAAGTAAACAATTGAAACCAAGTCAAAGCGCTGCGGGGTCGATCGTCGCGGTCGATGAGAGGCGCAGCAGCAGGCTAAATCAATGCACCGCTGCGATCGCGCCGACGTGTCTGTGTACGAACGAAAATGCGACACTGACGGAGGATGACAGAAAGAACGGAGGGGGGGGGGGGTTGCCAGAGGCTACGTTAGGCCTCTGGTTCCCTTAAAACACAGCGCCATTCATTTATGTCGACAAATAATAATGCCCTCGCAGGCGCCATCAAAATCTGTGACGTCACTGGGAGTCGGTGCGGGAACGTCAAAGCGGCGTCGCCCCCCTGCGGTTTTCCCGTTGCGCGTTTCGGTGGTGTCGGGGTTATGGTGATCGAATCGCGGCCGCACTTCGATGGAGGCGAAATTCTTGGGGCCCGTCCACTGTGCGATGTCAGTGCACGTTAGAAAACACCAGGTGGCCGAAATTAAATTCCGGAGGCCTCCACTGTGGCGTGCATGCCTCGTAATCATGTCATGGTTTTGGGACGTAAAACCCCCCAATTATTATTATTATTATTATTATTATTATTATTATTATTATTATTATTATTATTACTACTACTACTACTACTACTACTACTACTACTACTACTACTACTACTACTACTACTACTACTACTATTATCGGTGACCGCGCGTCTTCTCGTGGCAAGAGTGGTGTTTATGGTACTGTTAAAGGGCAGTTTATAAGAATGCAAAAAAGAAAAAAAAGTTTTTCTCCGACAGTGTATTCTGAAAGTGCAGTTTTTTCTCGACAATCCAGCCATCTCAACCGCGCACTACGCCGACGATCCGCGCAACCCGTCACGTGATCACCGCCCATTGCACACGAAAAGCAAGCGATGCCCGTCGTCTTGGCCCCATAACTCTTAAGCGGGCTGTAATACGATTCGGATGCGGAGATCAGCACATTAATATCGCTTTACGAAACGCTAACGCAAGATGAGTCGATCGCGACCTCTGCAAGTGCGCTTTTTGACTCGGGCTGCAGATGCACTCCACCCTCGACCGAACGACGCTAATGCGCCGCGAAGTCCCTTTGGCGCCGAGGGCATCAGCGCCTGTGTCGACCCGCAGCAACGGTACTGACGGTACTGCGCGGACGGCCGCGGTTACGCAAGCACTGTCGCGTCGCTGACGTTTAAAAAGCACAGGCACGCGAAGAGAGCATGGCGAAACCGTCTCGCATATCGCATTTTCACGAAGCATGTGCTTGTAGTAGTGTGCTTGTTCAAAAGCGCCGCGCAGCGTTTGCCCCAAGAGACACAAAGTGCGGAATGCTTCGAAGAAGAGTGGCAGGCTTAATCTTATTGGACGACTATAAAGGGCGTACCTGCCCTTTGACTACTAGCCACGCACGAGCGGACACAGACGCGCTGCTTGCCCGTTCGCTTTAATTCGGTTTGTACGTCAGTACAAAATGTACTCGCCGGACAACGTCAGTACAAGCTTGCGAGCTTGACTTTGCCATACATGCATCAGTGTTCTCCCCAGAAATTGTTTAGGGGCGGACATTTTGAGACATGGAGGGAGAGGAGAGTTATTAAGTTTGGTAATTTCAATTGACCAAACTTCCCGTTTTCGACACACAACCAATTTAATTTCTGGTCGGTCGCTCATTTCTGTCATCTATGACACAAAAATGAGAAGCAAAGCAAGAAGAAGCGGCCATGATCCTCTCAGGGCTCTGGTAAATAGGCGTGACCCCCCCCCCCCCCCAAAAAAAAAAAAAACGCAATGCCGGGGCAGTGACGTTAGCCTATGCACTCCCGTGCTACAGTCCAGAAAGGAGGTGTTTCTTCTCTCCACATTTTCCTCTCTCTCTCTCCATGACATGTGCAATATTTCTAGCTTCAAGCCGCTACGACGGCATCTTCGAGGCGGGAACTCGATGCACGCGTGCTCGCAGAGGGAGCAGCCAGAAACGGGCGCGCAGTCGGAGACGGAACAGGTTTCACACCTCGCTCACGCATGGACGGCTCGCAGTGAAGGGGCAGCAGGCTCAGCTTTTGCATATGCATCCTCTCAAGGACGGCCGCCGGCTTATCACCGCCGCATACCTCTTCTTTCTTCCTCTCTCTCTCTCCACTCGCTTTATTGCGCGGAGACGGGCAGCAGCGGAGAGAGAAGCCGCTAACCGAATGGTCGTGCTGCAACACCGGACATTACCTGGGGTTTGTCCGTGCACGTTGCCACTGTAGTGTAACACATTTTAACCACGGGGAAGCAGGCGGTAGACGAGGTGGTCGCGTGCCGATGATGGGGCGCGGACAGCGCAAGAAGTAATGGAGGCTTCGCTTCGGGACTGCTGCGCTTACGTATACTCCGTTTCGTACATCATTTATGTGCAAGAATATGGAAGCTATAAAAAAAAAAAAATAGCGAGAGTTCTTCCAGAAGATGCGTTTGCATCTAGAAAATAATTTTGCCACCCGTAATACGATTTGTTTTTGCGCTTTCGGCCTTAGAAAAAAAAAACAAAAAAACTCGGTTGTTTATACCGTTGTCAATAGGTTGTTCTGAACTGCTTGGCGTCTCTTTGTTTTCGTATCGTGCCCTCCGCGATTAGTTCCGGCAGGGTGCAGCCGGAGCCAATCGCGGAGGTAATGTTTACAACGACAAAATCCAAGCGCGAGAAGCGCGGCCTTACACATTCTATTAATTTTTTTTTATTTAGTACATACTGTCAATCCCATTAGGGATTATTGCAGGAAGGACGCACTACAAATATGTAAAAGTCAAAAATCAAAGGAAAGCCTTTGCTGGCCGAACTTCTCGCATAGCTTCAAAAGCGTTGCCACAGCAGTACCACGCTGCGAGTGAGTACCCATGTCTGTTTTGTTAAAAGAGACACTGAAGTGACGCACTAGTTCGGTTTAGGCGCACAAACTACACCTTGAGAACTCTATTTCGCCACCATTGGTTTATTATTAGAAGAGAAGACGAATGGTATAAATTTTCATTTTTGAATTTCGAGCCGAATCTTCAGAACCCGAATGTCCTTGTGACGTCGCGAATTTTAGCGTTCTTTTCTCTTTACAATTGCTGAAACTTGCAATGCTAAGTGTCTGGCTCACTAGAAACGCAGTGTAATTCATGTTTATCCATAAAGAATTATGCAAGCCACAGAAAAAGCCGCTACGAATATGACGTCACGTCGACTCGGTGCGAGAACCTCAAGGCGGCGTCGCCACCTGTATCTTTTTATTTTTTGAGCGCGTTTTCTGACCCCAAGCGTCAATAGTTTCGTGGAAAATGCGGAGTTGTTCGTATTGTTGAAGGATAATTTGTGCTAACGCGAATGATTAGGACGGGAACAAACAGCGCTGGACACAGTCCTGAAACAGCGCTCTTTGGACACAGTCCAAAGAGCGCTGTCCTGTGTACAGCGCTCTTTGTTCCCGTCCTAATCATGTACCAACCAGCCCAGTCAGGTGCTCTCCTGCAACGCAAATGAAATAATTTTTCTCCCTCGCACGCTCTGATTCTCACGTAGGACATACGACGCGCAGGGCGATGTTATCGATTTGGACTCTATACGAGACATCACGGCGACGGCGATGGCAAAAATGCGCCTAGTGTCCATATAGTTGTTATCGAAATAAAACTGAGATAATAAACTGCGACGATAATATTGTGGCGATCAAATACAATCGACTGACAAGAAAAAGAAGACGGCCGGCTTTCGTATTCGAGTGTCCTTTAGGCAAATGCACAAGGAACCGTGTGACTTTCATGATTTATTCGACATTAATTGGCTGTGTGGCCAAGTGTGTGAGTGTGTGTATATATATATATATATATATATATATATATATATATATATATATATATATATATATATATATATATATATATATATATATATATATATATATGTGTGTGTGTGTGTGTGTGTGTGTGTGTGTGTGTGTGTGTGTGTGTGTGTGTGTGTGTGTGTGTGTGTGCGCCAAAACTAATACCGTGCAACTTTTTTTTGTGTCACGTTCCGCTGTGTTTGTTCCCAAACAAAGAACAGCTCACAGCAGCGGCGAAAGAGGCGCATGCATTTCTTCGCAACTATTGCGATTAAGAAGACGACCGGTAGAGCGACCCGGCTCCAACAGTTGCCCCCAGCTCCATTCGTCAAAATCTTGAACCCCTCTGAACCGGCAACCGGCCTGACTAGACGGACCAGTCGCGCCTTGCCGTTCGGCGTCGCGGCCACCTCTCGCTGTTTTGTGTATCCGTCCTTTCTTTATTTTTACTATTATTCTGCTGTCTTCTGCAGGATGTGCCAATCTCGATTTGACCTTGAAAGGCGTTCCTCAGTTCACGTGCTGGTCGTTCACTCTCTCCCGCGGCAGACGCCGATCGCGTGTTTCTGGGCGTAAACACTTCCAGCCAAGGCGCCGCCGCAGATTGACAGCTTTCGCGTAAGATCACGGGCACAGGTTCCTATAACGTACCAGATCCACGATGGTATTATGAAGCGCAAACACACACACACACACACACACACACACACACACACACACACACACACACACACACACACACACACACACACACACACACACACACACACACACACACACACACACACACACACACACACACACACACACACACACACACACACACACACACACACACACACACACACACACACACACACACACACACACACACACACACACACACACACACACACACACACACACACACACACACACACACACACACACACACACACACACACACACACACACACACACACACACACACACACACACACACACACACACACACACACACACACACACACACACACACAGAGACAGACAGACAGACAGAAAGACAGAAGGAAGGCGAACCAGACAGGACGAGGGTTCTTGTGTTCCTCATGCTTTTTGCGCATCATGGCACCTTACAAACTCGCCCATGTATCTGTTCTTAAACCGGTATTTCCAGCGTGGCGGATACCATAGCGTCAGCGCAGTATATTCGCTGTCACGGGGTAACCTGCATCAATGTAACACTGACGCTGCCTGAACATTAGTGGCCGGTTAGCTAGCCAGAACTCACATGCGATGTACTGCTGAGATTCACGTGGCGTCACGGAGCCAGCTTCCCACCATGGCGGCTTCAATGACGTCAGTGAGAAGCCTCTATCGTCGACTCTAACAGAAACCGGCAGGGACGTAACCATGGGGCAGTTGAGGGTTCTAACACCCCCAATTTAGTTGAGCCAATGCCATCAAAATACGAACAACTTTGAAATCCCTGTCGTCACGTGCGGAGATACGGCGCGAAATCTTAAAACCGTAACTTTGACCGTAACTTCCCCTTCGATTAATAAACCTACGATGGTGACATTATCGACGGTGGAGTTTTCAGAGCATAATTCATCAGACTAAGCTAATATACTGTTTCACTTTAGCGTCCCTTTAACATAAGACGATGCGTGCCCACCGACGAGGAGTGGCTTAACCGCCATATTGGGCCGCTGTCGTATACTACTACTACCACCGCGTCAGCACTTCGCGCCAGGAGAGCCGCAGTCCGGGAAGCTCCTGCAGTGCCGCGCCGACCGACCGGGGGCCTTGCAATGCACGCGCAGTGCAGCAGCCTCGGGGGCTGGGCTGCGCTGCGCTCCGGTCCTCCTCCTCCTCCTCGTCCGCAGACGACGGCGACGACGCGGCCATTGCGATCGATGTCGCGGCCGCCAAGAGCAGCGCCCGCCGCCGCCGCCGCCGCCACGCTGCCCTTGTGTCGGCGTCATCCGTGCATGTCACGCATGGCGCTCGGGCACTGCGCTTCACGTTCGGCACTGCACACGCTGCACTGACCGATCACTGCGCGCCGCTATACTGCTATCCCGGCGAACACTGCGCGCGCTTCTTCGAGCCGGAGATTGAAAGGCGGACGCAGACATGTCGTCAGCGTTATTCTTCTTTTTTTCTTTTTTTGAAAGGTGACAGCCTTGTTAAACGGGAAAGGGACCGTCGGCGTCCTAATCAGTATTAATAATAATAAATGTTGGGGTTTAACGTCCCTAAACCACGATATGATTATGAGAGACGCCGTAGAGGAGGGCTCCGGAAATTTCGACCACTTCGGGTTCCTTAACGTGCACTATAAATTAACGTACACGGGCCTCGAGCAGTTTCGCCTCCATCGAAAATGCGGCCGCCGCGGACGGGATTCGATCGCGCGACCTGCGGGTCAGCAGTCGAACACCATAGCTACTAGACCACCGTGGCGGGTAGCGTCCTAATCAGCGTGACAGTCGAGTGGCACCAAAAATCCGATGACGACATAAGAGTAACCGAACGTCATTTAAAGCGAGACAAGGCGAAGAGCGATTTGAAAGTAATTAGGAGTAAAGTCAAAGTAAAGGCGAGTAATTAAGAGTAAATTGAAATAATCAGGAGTATATTATTCGTGAATTAAAAGTAATTGAAATAAATTAGAAGCAATCGTGGGTGAATTGAAATTGAACGTAATTACGAGTAATGGCTAAGCGCGCTGACTATATAGCTCAGATCTGCACGACCAACTGTGGGCAATCCAGCGGGCCCGGACAGCGGTGGAAAGGCTATGCCTTACCGCACATAATGCCCGGGTGGCCTGAGCCCGGGCCGGCAACCTTGCAGATGCTTTTTTTTTTTTTAATAAACATTTTTCCGTCCGTCCGTCCACAATTTGGGGTGAACTCGATCTAACTGAATGCAATTAATCAAAATACGAAGGTGAATGCCTCAGCAAAAATAAAGTGAAAAGTGGAGGGCCTAAGCAAAATATCGCCAGGTCTGCGCGGAACGCGCAGCACAGTCACAGCGAAAGCTGGAAGAGCGGCCTTTCTAGAGCCTTTTTTTAAACTCTTGGGGCAACTACTACAGGTACACTTGCAGGGCACCCACTACACCATAAATCATCATAACTTTTATGAAGCATGGAAGCACCCACTACGCCATCATTCGATCTTCAGATAAGCGTGGTACCCACTACACACTTGTAAGGCATTATGTTCACTTTATCCGGGAACACTCCATTCGAAAGAATTAAATTACAGATATGTGCAAGAGGTTTGCTTACATATTCGGTAACGGCTTTCACCGATACATTGGGTTGTGAAGATGGACCAACATCCGTAAAATGAAAATTGAGTGCGCTTGCAATCTGAACAACTGATAGTCCGCTTTGTTGAAGTGCAACTTTACTTGTTATAGAGATGTACATTACCTCATTGAACGCCTTCCACATGAGACTTGAATTTCCCGATACAGCAGTGAACTTATTCACAAATATTCTTGTTTGGCGCGTTTAATATCAGAATTTAATTTATTTCGTTCAGATTTGAACACCCTGAAATCATCTTCGCTTCTACTTTTTAGAAAAGTTTGAAAGAGCACGTTGCGTGCTCTTTGTTGATGCTGTGGCTGATGACGATGAAGAATTATGGCTGAGTCTTTTGTAACAGCTTGGAAGCACTCAACGACAAGTTAAAGTGAATTTAAGGTGAATCAATTTACATTACAGTGAATAAACAGTGAATTAAGAGCGATTCGAGTGAATTTAAGGGGCACTAAAGAGAAAAAAGATTTTTTTTTTGTATTACTAGATTACTCTTTCACGATACCAAAAACACCACGCTTGCTGCGAGAATACGCTTGGTAAGCGAGAAAACGTGCAAAATAAAAATGCGGGTGGCGACACCACCTTGAAGTTCCCGCACCAGTCGCCGTGACGTCACAAATTTTGACGGCGTCTGTTAAGGCCTACGTATAGTTCCTAATAGGTAAAAATGAAGTGCACTGTCTTCTGATGGAGCCAGAGAATTAACATACCAAGTTTCAGAAGATTACGTTCAGCCAATGTGGCCAAAATACGAAACAGTACTTTGAAATCCGTGACGTCACCAACGGAGATTTCGGCGGGAAATTTAAAAGAGAAACTTTCGACATCGACTTTCTCATCTATTAATGAGTATGTGCTGGTGAAATTAACGGAGTTTTCAAAGTATAATTTATCACTATAAATTAATTTAGTGCGTGACAGGCGAAAGCCTACACACAGAGCGTATAGGCTTTCGCCTGTGATCTCCTTAGCGTTAGCTAGAGGAACCGGTGGCTATTTTTTTTTTATTATTATTAATGTGGTCTAGTTCTCAGACAAACGAGTGATTTAAAGGCAGGACACCAAACTTACATCTGCATGGTGGAGCAATATGCGCTATTTGAAGAATACGAATGTGTTCTATTATGAAAGAGGAAACGAGGATAATGCCAAGAGAATGGGCTTGCAGAAAAAGAATGAATCTGAACGTCAGTCATCACATACGCATAATCGGAGCAATACGTTCTGGCGGGCTAGTTGGTTCATTGCTGTTAAACGCTGTTAAACTGCGCGAATAGCCTGAAGCGCAAGATAGTCCCTCCGCAAGTGCAAGTACTATTTGGCCACCTGGTTCCGTCCTGGGTACACGTCCGAGGAATAGCCAAGATATTGAAGTCTGAGTCTGCGCTCGTCTTGTTCTGTGTGTTTTCTTACTCGTGTCCTGGTCATCTCGAGCGGTTTAAGAACGTCTAACAGCGTAATCGGACGACGGGCAAAGTGGGACTGGTGGTTGCTAGTCATCACGGCGGTGAAAAACGAATCTTCCCTCACTTTCAATGAAAGCGTACCAACGGCCAAAAATCAATACGAGAGACGAAAAAAAAAGAAAGAAAGAAAGGAAAACTGGAGGTGTTATAACACCTCCAGTGTTTGGTTTTGTTTGGTTTTTTCTTTTACTGTACACTGTATAATGGAGTAACTCTATAGTGGATAGCACGATTGCGGTGTGTGTGGAAATGGGGTATGGTGCGCAGGGACTCTCGCTATCACAACTTGCCAGCGGCAGCATGCCTGTTTTCGAGCAGCTGTTGACGTAGCGGGCATGGCTGGCTGCGCGCCTATGCGCAAACAGCAATGCAGTTTGCTCGCGCACGCCGATAACGCCGCGCCGGCAGCAGACTGCGCGATGCGTTCGTAGAAAACGATACCTCCCCCCACCCTTTCCCCTAACAGTCAACGAATAGGAGCAGTTGGCGAGGCAGGAAGAGACAAAACAAAGAAACAAACATAGTCCAGTCGCGACTGCGTGGAAGGACCGTAAATACGGCTTGCTTATCGTACGCTGCATCGAGAGAGGGTTTCGAGCACTTGCGCCGACCATATCCCTTATAGTCACACGCCACGGTGGTCTAGTGGTTATGGTGCTCGACTGATGACCCGAAGGTCGCGGGATCGAATCCCGGCCGCGGCGGCCGCATTTTCGATGGAGGCGAAAATGCTCGAGGCCCGTGTTGCATTTCGATGGAGGCGAAACGCTAGACGCCCGCGTTCTGTGCCACGTCATACACGTTAACGAACACCAGACGGTCCAAGTTTCCGGAGCCCTCCACAGCGGCGTGCCGCATAATCACATCATGGTTTTGGCACGAAAAACGACACACGTTATTGCATTACACTTGCATGCGATTGCATTTTTTTTTAAACCGCAGATAAAGACGGAACGAACGTGAAACACGACGTTGCTGGTCGTTTCGTTAAGCTCATCCGGTTGCAAACCGCGTCGCCAGAATGCATGCTGCTTTTACATGCGCAACTTTTTCTTGTTATCGGAGATTCGCGTATGCAAGTACTTCTTATCTCCTCTCGCTTCCCGTCATATAGTGAGGCAGGCGATTTTCGGATGACATCGATTATATATGATATGCTTGTGACGCGTGAAACGCCTGTATTTATGGAGGGCGCGTCACTCGAGCGCTGCATCTCCGTTCAGAGAGATAGAGCAGTCGATGCGAAAACGCATGCGTCTGCACAAGGTATGCACACCAACGTTGATGCACACTGAGATATCAACCACGAGTGCAGTCTTCAGAAACGCGGTCGGGGCAATTTTTACAAGCACCGCAGAAACACCCATACTAAAGAAAGAAAATGGATGCCATTCTTTTTTTTTCCTTTTTTTTAAGGGTAAATGCAGATAAGAAGACAATACAACTCGCTTGGGTCGGCGGTTGGTTTTGGACGTTAGAAGAACGCCCACGCCAAGAACCTTCGCAAGAGATTCGGTGAAACATGATCTGCAGCAGGTCACCCCAAATCGCGCGGTATGCAGACAAGTGACATCACTGGATGCCCATCGGGTACGGTCCCTGCAGCCCCGCCTATGTAGTACTCCAAGATGGCGCTGCGTCACAGCGTAATACGCCATTTAACGAACGCGCTCTGTCTGTCACGCAATGGCGACGATATATTTGCTCATCTGTGTAACTGGCGCTCAGAGGAAAGATGCCACGCCCCAGTTTACACACTTAGCCGGCAGATGGAGCTCCGTAGAAAGCATTTTTTTTTTTTGTTTCCTGACACCCACGCCCCTCATCTTCATTTATTTATGCTGTTTCCGCTGCTACAGCAGCGTTTCTTTCACCGTCACTGCGCCTTTACATATACTGGCCGTTCGCACGCGACGTTAGTGGCGGGTAAGAAAGCGTATCGAGCCGTTTTACCGCCTCGCGCACGCGAAACCCGCCTTATCAGACGGGAAATGGCAACTGCAGGTTCCAGAGAAAAAAGAAATGTAGAGTATACGGTCCATAACAGGACATTTAAGTAGACTGTAACGTCTCTTGCAT